>CAJNDT010005890.1:0-502559 GCA_905221615.1 Symbiodinium sp. CCMP2592 | reverse complement strand
TGAATGGGAGCCCAGGTCCTTCGCCGCGGCCCACCCGTCCAACCCCGTCCAGACAGGAAATATGAAGGGAACTGAATGAGCCCAGAAAGGAAATATGAATGGAGCCCAATGGGAGCCCAGGTCCTTTGCCGCGGCCCAACCGTCCAATCCAGGAGCCCAGAAAGGAAATATGAAGGGAAATGAACGCGGCCCACCCGTCCAACCCAATAAAGGGAAGTGAATGGGAGCCCAGGCCCTTCGTCGCAGTCCACCGGTCCAAGTCAGGAGCCCAGAAAGGAAATATGAAGGGAAGTGAAGGGGAGCCCAGGTCCTTCGCCGCGTCCCCCCAGGAGCCCAGAAAAGAAATATGAAGGGAGCCCAATGGGAGTCCAGCCAGTTTGCCGCGGCCCAGCCATCCAACCCACCGCGGCCCACCTTTTTCCTGAGGAGAGAACCCCAAACCGTACCTGTTTGGGGAAATTTTCGAATGAATTGGGGGGTAAAATTTCGCGATAGATATTGAAGAAATCTGTATGATAAGGTCATCGATTTTTATTCCTGCTATAATTGCAAGAGCTTCGGTGGGTCGAGGATTAGGAGTCAAGATTTTTTTTCATAAATCCTGCGATATTTCGCCATTATAAGGCATACGATAGATTGAGGACTAAGATTATAAGATATATCTTAAGCAAATTTTGCTTTTTATTGAATGAAAGATCTTTGGATGATCGAAGGTCAAGATTCGACAGTATATCTCAGCAAATTTCAATCAGTTATTGATATAATTTTCGGTAGGTCGAAAGATAAGATTTAGATAGCGTCTTGACGAACTTTCTGTAGTTTATTATAATCTAAGATCTCCGATGGGTCATACATTATGATTGAAAGGTATATCTTGAGGGCACTTATAATATTTACTTAATTCTAATATTATCGTAGAATCGAAGGAGAAGATTTGATGATTTTTTTCTTCACTTGAGCCTCGTGGCCTGACATACTGGATCACAACTACAAGCAAGACGCTACAAGGCTGCAAGCCACATGACATCTACCGCGCAATACTGCCCTGTCCTACCGCACATACACGGACTCTTGTTTTGTCGCGACGGCGACTCTGGGGAAAGTCTCGTCAACCTGTCCTGGGTCAGGGGGTTGAAGCCGACCAATGCGGGTCCTGGACCCAGGATACTCATCCCCCCCTCCCTCACCACTTTGGGCGGGTCGGGTGGGACAAAAAGCAAGATCGAGTGATCTTGATGTCTTATGCGTGAAGCTGCACCTTCCTAGTCTTGTATGTTGACATATCATCCTCTGCGCGGGGGTATGTAAGTCAGGCACGTTCTGACGAACTCTCGTCGGCTCAGTGAACGAGCTATCACGAGGACTCGTGACGGCACTCTTCACTTGAGCCTCGTGGCCTGACATACTGGATCACAACTACAAGCAAGACGCTACAAGGCTGCAAGCCACATGACATCTACCGCGCAATACTGCCCTGTCCTACCGCACATGCACGGACTCTTGTTTTGTCGCGACGGTGACTCTGGGGAAAGTCTCGTCAACCTGTCCTGGGTCAGGGGGTTGAAGCCGACCAATGCGGGCCCTGGACCCAGGATACTCATCCCCCTATTTTACCGTCAACTGTCTTAACTGGTCAAAGCATTCCCGAAGCTCGGTTTCCACGCTGGAATTCGGCAGGCTGACACCTTTCCACACGAAGCTATTGAGTAGTTCCCGCGAAGGCCTATCAGCTTCATTCGACGGAGAGGGTACCCTGGCATACCATGGGTAAAATCCCATGCATTCCTCGTTGGTGACTAACATTTCCACAAGTGCAGACGGGACCGCTGTTCTCGCTGTAGCCGATATTGCTACGTCGCGTGTGGCATTGTTGTCGACGTAGCACATGACGAGTCGCGTGCACAACAAGGGCCCCCACTTGCGAAGAGCTACTACGAGCGCCATCAGCTCAGCCTCGAAGATGATCTGGGAGGAGCGGCCTTCGCCTAGCAACCTCCTTTCTTCTGCCCCCAACCCGACAGAGAAGAAGTCGACAGCACTTCCTAATTGATCAAAAAGGACACCCCCTAAACCACAAGGCCAGCTGGCATGCCCCGCTTCATAACATGCATCCGTGAAGACGAACCAAGGAGCTTGGCTCATGACTGAAATGACGCGTGGAGCATCAGCACACAACCTGGACATGAACTTCTTGATCGCTAGGCGCGCAGGCTGACTTAGTTCCGGCCCATTATCACCCCACGCGTGAGAGGTTACTGCCTGCATGCAGGCTCTTCCTGTCCTTCCGAACAGCTGGCCATCAGCAAACTGCATCCTACCACGCAACTTCAGCGCGAAGGCCTGAGGGAGGAAACCAGAATCAAGGACTTGTTGTAGCGTTTGCTTCAGCTCCAACACTCGTCTCTCCGTGTTGCAGAAAAACACTGTGCCGTCCGTGAATCGACTCAAGCTTATCTTAATGCCCAGGGCTTGAAAGTCTAAGGCGAAGGGGCAAGCTTTGTCTCCGTCTTCTGCGAAAGACCAGCCCAGCAGCTTGAAGAAAGCTTCGATTGTGCGCTGCAAGTGCTTGCTTCCGGCCTTCCTCGAAAAAGTAATGAAATCATCAAAGAAGGTGGTCCAAGGTATTGCAAGCTGATCAGCAGCTATAAACCACACCGCCATTACGATTCTCAAGAAGGAGTACACAGCACGACTTGCTCCGAAGGGTAAAGCACGCATTCTGAAGATCTTTGGTGCTGCAGCCGCAGCATCCCAGCACGCTACGTAACTGGCCCAAGATGACTCGGGCGCAATGGCGAGTTGGCGGTACGCAGCCTTTAAGTCGAAGGTCCTTCCGAGTAAAGTCGTTTTAGCTCCTCTAGCAAGCAAACTCAAGCAGAGCGCCGCAACTTTGTCCGTGGCATGCGGCCGCGGAGACTCAGATACTTGCACTGTCGCATTTACTCCCCCCATTGAGAAGTCGTCCGTGACCCTTAGTTTAGATCCTTGGACAACCCCAAACCTACGGCTTACGAGCGCAGAACTCTCCAATTCACTGTATGGTATCGGGCCTTCCAGCCAGCCTTTTTCGTGCTCCTCCCACGTTTTCTTTAGGACATCCCCATCGAGTTCGCCTAACGGCCCTATCTTCTTAATTGCCTCTAGCCTGATTTTGCTAGCTTCCTTTTTCACATGGCTTACAGCCATTTTGGCTGGCTTGAAAGTGGGCTCGAAGATTCCGGTGACAGGCACTTCTCCTGCTAGATGCGTACCATGCACTAGCTCATCGAAAGCACCAGGGTCAGGATAATTACACTCTGCAAGCATCTCTTTGAACAACACCAACCTCTTAGGTTCGAGAATGGCTCTACAGGCGGGATGTAACGACCTCTTTAGCTCTGCTTCTTGGTGTGTGAGCTGTTCTGCCCGCTTGGCCCACTTGGCGATCCAACACGTCCTCATTTTTGCGAGGGCTTGGTCGTCCAAGGTCTCCTGCATGTGGACGGCCTTCTGGAGCACTTCTGGCAGCACGTCCTGAAAGTTTCTGGGGTGACCAGCTTTCACTGCAGCATCGACAAACTCTTCCTCGGTGCGTGGGACGCCCCATGCCTGCTCGAACCTTGGCTTTGCAGCCTCACCCCCTGTTCTAGCTACCCAATCCCCTACTTTAACCGCTATGGGAGTACTTCGAAGGAGTTGACTCTTGGCTGGCACACTCTCGACTGCAGGCGTGGCGATAGTTCCTGCAGGAGGCACAAAGGGCCGCTCAAGACGCTGGCCAGGTGCACATGGCTGTGGCAGCGGCTCCTGGGAACGTAAGACTACTACAAGCTTATGTTCACCTACAGGGGCGGGGAACTTTGACGCTTTGCTTTGCAAGCCGGCAATTGCCCTTTCGGCAGCGGCAGCTACTTTGTCTTCTTCCATGCTCAGTGCAATCCGTGGCTTGTCCCAACCTCGCCGCACCATGCTTTTGATGAACGCGAGTGCGATGTGGGCCGCCAAACGAGGCGGGTACGCAGTCTCCTGCGACGTAGCATATCCGTTCGGGGCTGTTTCGTCGCTGCCCCACGGCAAGTGTTGCGCGGCACACTGTGGCCCCGGACAGAACCGAGCCAGCTCTTCAAACGCACTGCAGTTGTGAGCTATAGCTGTTTGCTTCTGACGCCTGCCACCATACGCACAATGCTCAAAGCACACGTATTGCGCTAGCTTCGACACGGACTTCCAGAAGGAGGTCTGCCACAAGTAGCTGTGAAGCGGGTTTTCTACAGCGAAGATCTTATCGTTGGCAACGCAGTAACGCACGACATCCGCAACTAATTGATATGTGAGGTTTGCTTGCTGCACCTTGAACTCGTCCATCTGGCTCAGGCCGGACAAGCCGTCCGGGCACTGCGCTGATCGGAGGGGCGGGGGCCCGCCATCAACCTTTCTAGCTCGTGAGGCCGTGCCACATGGCGGCGCCATGAACACACCTATCACCCTCGGGGAGCCTAGCCACGTGAAGCAAAGCGCGCGGCCCTCTGCGCTTGTGAGATCCACTTCTAAACATTTGGCACACGCTGTGGACACGTCCACATCTACTCCAAGAGCACCCGCTACTCCAAAGCCTTTCAAGCACGCAGTCACGCGGGCAGTGCCGGCGAAAAGCTCGATCACCACAGGATAATCTTTCCACGCTTCGGCGTGTCTCTTACTCGAACAAGAACTAGGACTAGGACCCGGACAAGGATTACTAGGGCACGCATCCAAAGGACCTGAAATGGGAACGCGTGGCTCTCGGGGTTGCTGCTCTACGACCGCTGCCGCTGCCTTTGGCACCTTGACTGGTTGCACACAAAGCTTATCACTGGGCTGACCCAAAGCACGCTCGCCGCTCATGCTGCCCCCTGCATATGAGGCGGCATCGCTGCTCTCGGAGTCCGAATCCAAAACTGTTGCGTTGGACACCGGTGTGCTTCCGGCGCACGCAGGCTGCAAAACTGGGGCAACTGCCTCTGCGGCTGACACACTACTGCGACACTCACACGCTGCTTGCTCATGTAACGCCCAAAACTGAGAGCCTCCGAAGGCACATTCACTTGCGCCTCCGTCATTGGCACTTGCATGGCTGCTGGCAAGCTTGTCCGATCACTGCCATTTGTGATCCTTCAAGGCGTGAGCCCCGAAGCACTTGGCACACACATGGGCTCGCTCACACTTCTGATTTTTGCACTTGCCGAGGCTGAACTCCGGCGTCTTGCCACTGGCACCTGCTGCGAGAAACTCCTTGGGAAGTCTGGCCTCCTTGCCCCCATTGCCTTTGCCACCTCTTTGATCCTTGCCCTGGCCGTCACGCGTCTTGCCGCCCCCCTCCTGGCGCCTTCCATCTCCTTTGAAGCGCTTGCTGTCGCTAGTAGCAAAGCCCGCTCCTTTTCCTGGCCTCTTCAGGGCTTCTTTCGCTTGCCGAGGAAAGAGGCTGAAGGAGACCTCGTAGGACTCTAACGCCTTGTCCAGCTCGACGTCCAGCGGGAAAGTGCCGTCAGGCGACTTCTTGGGGCTTACACTGCGCTGGATTAAGCGGATCTAGCACTGCTTGTCCGCTTCGGCTAGTTGAGAGACCGAACAACGAGCCATTTGAGGCGGCGGGTCTCGGGCTAGGTGCGCGAACAACTTGCCAACATAACGGTCGTAGGCAGGCCAACTGCACGATTGGGCGAAGACCAGAGCCAGCCCACGCCGCCGCAAGGCCTCCTGCAGCTGCAATGCACTGGGGGCTGGTTGCTCCAGGCTGGACTGTTCATCTTTCACAACGAGCTTTGCTGCCTCCAATTCCACTATCTTGCCAGGATTCTTACCGTTCAAGACTTCGTGAAGACGAGAGACGCATTTCTCTGGTGGAATGTACTGCAATTGGTTTTCCTTCTCCATCTTAGCCGCAAGATCCAAGAGCGCATGTCCTGGCTCCAATGATTCGCCGATGTGCAGCCCGACAAGTCTCGATCTGAGCATCTCCATGCGTCGCACTCTCTCCGCCGCCGGGACGGGCTTGGCTGTTTGGCTTTCAGGGTTGGTTACTTGCTCTTTGAGGTCTGCAAGGATTAGTGTCTGGCCCTCAAAGACCAAGCGTTTGAGAGCAGAGTGCTCTCCCACAGTTGCATGTCCAAAGTTGGACTGAAGCCACGCAGCCATGGTTGCCTCCGGCAGAGGCTGCCCTGGCTGGCCGACTGCATATCCGATGCGAGCCAAGGACGTGAGGTCCAGGCGGTCCAGCGTGTTCGCAGTCGTGGGTGTCAAGCCAACCTCCAAACAGCGCTGCTTGAAATGATGCTCGCTCTCAATCAGGCTTGACATGGCAGACAGGCACGGATCGTTCGGACTAGAGTACAGTCGCACCACTTCTCGAGCTCTCAACACAACTGCGAATCGGTCTTGCATTCACACCAACGCACAAGGTAGACATGGCATGTGTGTCCCACGACATCAGCCCTGCCAACCCTCACGAGCACCCGCACCCCGTACCTGCAATCGCTTCAAGACGACGGAACACATCACACTCAACACCGCTCAACAAAACTCTCAGACGCACAATCCACAACAAGTGTGAGAATCTCAGTCCGCTGCCCTCAGTCGACCTGCTCAGCTACACTCCATGTGCGAAAGAGACATGTCATGACACGCGCAAGTAACGCACATCCCCAACTGTCGCATGACAGATCTTCAAGCGCGATTAGCGCTGTGCACTTCGCACAAGAGCATCTCCGCTCCCGCCTCTCCGGCGCGCCCACCATGTGAGCAAACTTTTTCTCTGCAGGCACGTATCTTCATCTGCCGCATGGCAGTAAAAGTCCGCTTCTTCTATTCACACAGGAGCCTCTCCGCTCTTGCCACTCCGGCATGCCCACCATGTGAGCCTACTTGTGTACACGGAATGACTGCAGCAACGATTACTTGTTCTTCCTACATGTGCAGCACTCATGCCCTTCCAGATCCGCTTCTTCTGCGAGCCTGTAAGACATTGACACAGATCTACCACACGCAAAGACCCTTGTCTCGGCCAACTCTGACTCTTGGCCGTTCACCAAGTGTAACACTTGCGACTTGCAGTGCACCCACCACACCTGCGCTTCGCGGTTTACCGGCTTGCGTCCTCTCTGCCTCTTGACCTGCATAGCGGCTTGCTGCTCACCGCCACTGTCGCTGCCGGAATCTTCCGACTCCGACTCCGAGGAGGAAGACGAGCTGTTCTGCTCACGCGGTTGCCCTGGACACTCCAACGCTGGACTTATTTCCTTGTCCGCCTCGTCCTTCACTTCCAGCACTTCTACGGCAGGGGGTTTAGGGGGAAAAGCAAAGTATCTAGACCTGGGTTCGTCTGGCCGGAAGCTTCCACTGGCAACATCTGCCAGTATGCTTTGCAGTTCACGCATGGGACCAACACACAGGTCCCGTGCATAAACAGCATCTGCGGAGGATGTACACTTGCAGTGGCGGCCAAGGACTGTTTGTGTCCGGTCCTCAACCCCAAACTTAGACCCAACTTAAGCACGTCGCCTTAAGAGAGTGGCTAGAGACACCTCTTTCGCCCGCTGCTGGCGGCGGGACTGACAGAAAGGCACGCAGGAACGCACTGACCTCTCCCGAGCTAACGGCTCTAGCGGCAAATGCGGAGCACTCACTGTCCACGGGCACTCTGAGTAGGGGCCCGTTAATCTCACCACGCACAGGCAGCTTCAACTTCTCGAAGACTTCCACAAGCAGGTGCATCCAGGGCTTGCCGTGGATGCCAATGGCTGGCACCAGAATCGGCATGAAACGGCTCTTCTTCTGGGCCGATTTGGCACCCTTGTGTTTCCTTGTCAAAATTTCCAAGAATCCGCCTTGGTGGTCATGGTCATGCGTCATGACACTAATTTGTTCGAGATCGGAGTGTCTCGCTCTGCCATACAGTGCCACCAAGGTGTACGCACACATCGCTCTGTCAAACAAGTGGCGAGAGCTATCTGCAAGCCCGGCATGCAGGGCTAAAACCTGCCGCACAGACAACACGCGCGCCTGCTTGAGTGCTGCTTTTCCAGCAAACATCTGCTGCGCCGCTCCCCTCACGCGCTTGCTATCAACCACAATGGACAACCTGAAACCTAGGACATGGTGCGCAAAGCGAACTGAACTTAGGAACGCATCCGCCTTGGTTGGCGGCGCTCTATTGGCCTTCAAGCTTGCAACGTATCTCCACGCATCGGCTTCGGTGAGATTGGCCGTGCAGCACGGCAGCTCCGCGTCTCTCCAACGCAACCACGCGGCAAAACTATACGCTCTTTTACGGACCGTGAAAGGAGACTTGACACCTAGGCAAGCTTCAACGTTCGATATCACTTCTTCCCGGAATCGCGCCGGTGTGGAATCGCTGGCAGTGGCAGCGGCAATTCCAGGCTCGCACTCATGCTTGAATCGCACACATATATCCGCCCAAAGATTGACCCCTTTAGACCACTCATGCTCTCGCTTTTCCTGAGGTGAGAAACCCGTGCCGGCCTTAACAACGCTAGAGAACACCGGTCCTAAATCGGCAGAGACAAAATCACAAACTGTTGCAGGGTTAGCTGGCTTCGCCGGCGTCCGATCTGACACCACCGTACATGCCTCTGTCAGCGGGTGCGCTGACAAGTTGGGCTCAAGTGATGCTTCCATGCCGTCGAATATGGTACGCACCGGGGCGAGCTCCCAAGGCATTTGGATAGACGATAGCTTTCCTATTTTGTGAAACGCATCAATGGCCGCATGCTGCACCAAGCCTGGCTGTGCGGTGGAAACTTGCGCCAGGAAGTCATGGCTCGGGGCTACGCTCGCAAGAGCGGAGGAAGCTGCATCTGAAGGTGTTTCCTGAGCCGCCCAGCACGCTCCTAAGTCTGCAGTTTCGTTCACTTCGACAGCAGGTAATGTAGGCGCCAGAGTAGCCAGCATGCCACCAATCCCGGATGCATTTACAACGCGCAAGGCCAACTGTGCCTGAAATGGCAGGTACTGCCACAGCAGGCGCAACACTGAGCGTGAGCTGCCTACCGTCTGCAAGTCAGCCTGACCCGAAGCGGTGGAGCTTTCCGCCTCCGTGTCGCTCATGTTTGTATTTGCTATCCCGCTCGATGAGCGGAGCGCAACCATGCACCCTCCCTCACCACTTTGGGCGGGTCGGGTGGGACAAAAAGCAAGATCGAGTGATCTTGATGTCTTATGCGTGAAGCTGCACCTTCCTAGTCTTGCATGTTGACATATCATGCTTAGCTGCTCACTAGCTTCTCCTGAGCCTCTGCGCGGGGGTATGTAAGTCAGGCACGTTCTGACGAACTCTCGTCGGCTCAGTGAACGAGCTATCACGAGGACTCGTGACGGCACTCAAGGAATTTCTATTGAATCGAACGATTTGGACCAAACAGCTGCACTCACCTCAAAAGTTTCCGGATTTCAGTTATTCCAAATTGAAAAGGTTTCGTAGAAAAGGCGAATACCGAAGCTCGCACATCAAGAACTGAAGTTGCACACGAGGCTTGCACTGAAGACTGTTTCTCTATCGGCGACGTTGGGGATAACAGATGCTGAAGTGCCGGTCAGCACAAAATTTGTATATCTAATTGGCATTTCACTAAGCCTACCTACTCGCAGGGAGTTGCAGCCGGGGCCCGACTAACATTCACCCCCGTGCCAGGGTGCACTACGAATATCGCAAGAGATTCGCACATTGCAAGACAAGTAGGGAATACTTTGTTGCACTATGAAAGCAAGAAAAGATCCTCCAAAGAGAAAGCAACAAAAATGTGAAGTATTTTTTCAAAATTGGTCCAAGGCGGCCCACGCGAAGGCCATTGTCCGGGCTCAAGAGAATCCACTATCTCGGCGCGAGATTGTGCTGGTTTTCTTGAGCCGAACGATTTGGACCAAACAACTACACTCACCTTTAAAATTTCCGGATTTCAATTATACCATGTTGGAAAGAATTCACACAAAAGACGAACACCGAAGCTCGCACATCAAGAATTGAAGTTGCATACGAGGCTCGCACTGAAGATTGCTTTTCCCTCGGCGACGTTGGGGATAACAGATGCTGAAGTGCCGATCGGCACAAAATTCAAATGCCCAAATGGTATTTCACTAAGCCTACTTACTTGCAGGGAGTTGCAGCCCTCCGCGAGGGGCCCTGCTAGCATTCCCCCAACTTAATCCCATTACTTAAGTCCTTGCACATCCTTCAAGCACGCGTCCACTCTCTGAGAGATATTCGATCCATCACGCATACCGTTATTATCCACAAAGAAGATTGCTATGTGCCCCGTTAAATCCTCCAACCAAACGTCCAGCGCCACCGCCATTGCTAGCATTTCCGCCTAGAAGATGATCTGCGCAGAACTCCATTCGCCAAGAAAATTGTTCTGTGCCTCGCTCAAAACCAGTGAAAAGAATTTCCGGGGAGTACCATTAGGATCTACTAGCACCCCTCCTAGGCCGCAGAAACTTTTCCCTGCCCCTGGTTCATACGAAGCATCCGTATACATACGCCACGATCCGCCCTCAAGGATCTTGATCAAGCGCGGAGCCCCAACTTCGAGCCGGAGCAAGAACCTCTCGAGAGAAGCACTGAGCTGACGACTGATGACCTCGTCAAAGCCGTAAGCATGAGCAGTGATCAGTCCCAAGCACTTCTTCCCAGTACGGCCGAAGATTTGCGAGTCTGTAAACTGGCATCGACCCTAAACCTGAAAGCCTCGTGATGTGGCAACCTATACCTGACTCAAGCACTTTGCCCACGAACGCCTTGATCTCGGTCACCCGCTTTGCAGTGTTCCTGAAGCTTTTAGTGCCATCGAGGCTCGCTCGCAGATCAACCATGATACCAAGCGCCTGGAAGCACTCGGAAAAGTCATTTGCTTTTTCACCGGATTCGGCAAACGCCCAGCCCAACAGCTTGAACATTGCCGTCACTGCCGCCTCTGCTGACGCAGAGCACCCTGTCGTCGCAAAAGTGACAAAGTCGTCGAAGAACGACGACCAAGGCAAGAGTAATGCCTTTGCACCAAGAAACCACAAGGACAAGGAATGACTAATCCTAAGGAAAGCGTAGACTGCCATTGCTGAGGCTTTCATCCTAAAGTACACACGCTCCTTCGTGTCAGGATGCACGAAACAAACGTACGCCGCCCAGGCTGTGTCTGGGCCCAGCACGACCCGAGATCGTGACGCTCGCCTTATTGCAACTGTCTCAGACTGAATGCCAGCTGCACTCAGAAGACTAATGCACTGCAGCAAATGCACGCGGTCTCTTCATTTTTCCTCTCAGTCGCAAGACTGGTTAAGTTGGGGCAGCGCGGACGGAAAATGATCTATCGGACCGCCCATGCTCGGCACGGGTTGTCCATTTCAGAATGAGGGAAGGTACACACCACCCCCCACCACTTCAAGGGCGGGCGGGCGGGGCAAAACAAGAAGACACACCACACAAAGTGTTCAGCCACACAGGCAACCGCTAGAGCATTCTCTAACACCTGCTGGCCTGGACATGCATCAACACGCATCATCATGCATCAAGGACACGTGCAGCACGGCAATCACAACAGTGCGACACAACACTGCACGCAGCTGCCGACGCAAAACCACAAGCACGCACAGGCTTAGTAGGTTTTGCTTTCAGTCAGGACAGCGGGCAATAAAGCGACGTCAACAAGTGGAAGTAGGCATCTGCCTGTACGCTGCAGTAAAGGCAAACGCTTGCCCAAGATTTTGAACAAGCCCTTGCCTGCTCTCTTTTTGATGGATTTCAACAGCCTAAGACAAGTGGATGCGACCACGTCAGTAGACTGGGGCTGCGGCGCTTTATAGGCCTGCCAAACCGTCTGCTCACCAAGATTCCATCGCACAAGCTTGACTCGCACAGGGGACCAACAATCCATCCTGCTTCTCGCTCCTTCTCGGTCTTGGAGATTTTTGACTTTTTCCCGAAAAACATAAGATTCCTCTCTTACCTGCTTTGGCGTGGCTTGCATGGGCTTGAACTTCGGTTTGAAGACTCCCGAAATGGGCGCATGTCCCACCAACGGGACTCCTTCCTTGAGAAGGCTCGGCACACACTGGTCTGGGTAATCGTATTTCTTAAGCAAGGCTTCCCACAACAGGATGCGTTTGGATGCAGTAATCTCGCGAACATCAGGGTGCATACTCTAGCCCCTTAAAGCAGAGACTTCGGCGTCTCCCAACTTGTCCAAGGATTCAAGAGTGTCATTCAAGGGGGCCGGGAGCACAGAGCCCATCGACCTTGGGTGGCATGATTCGGACGCCTTCTGCATGAACTCCTCGGGCTCCCAGGGTACTCCCCAAACCATTTCCCAAGAATCAACTTTCATCTGTTCTTTCCCCCAGCTTGGACTATTGGCACGTGCCGGAGCGGCTGCGCCTTAGCCGGGAGCTGTGCCAGGGTGGCACCACACTGTGGCGGCACGGGCCACGGCTTACTGAGTCGTTGCATCGGCTGACAAGGCAGCACGAGACCAGGAGGATGCCGCAAGACGATGACCCGTTGATGCTCACTAACTAGTGGCGGTATCTTGCTAGCTCGAGGCTGGGCGCCAGCCAAAGCACGCGACATAGGAACTTCCAAGCGAGGATCAAAAGCATCAAAGGATTGCGGAGGCGATTGCCAGCCCCGTTGCACGAAGTGTTGAGCAGCAAGCTACCTGCTGTAATCGGCATTCTGGCTGATGGCCCTGGTGGCAAGTTTGGCCCGGGCAAAATCGAGCAAGCCTCGCAAAGGAACGATCGGTTGACAGCAAAAGTGGTCGTACTGAGGTGATTTCCAGCATATGCGCACTCATGGCACGGCACAAAAGTAAAATTTGAGGATACCTTGCCCCAGCAGGTGGATGTCCAAAACGGCCCGTCGCCAGGCTGGGCCAGAACACACACCGCTCCTCGGCTGAGGACATGTAGCAAAACTTCGGCCAAAAACTTTTCAAGAGCACTGTTAAGGTGATGAGGCGGAGCAACAACCAGGCCGGCCAGCCTAGGTGACGAAAGCCACTCCATGCACAACTCCTGTCCTTTAGGCGTGGCCAGATCTGCCTGGAGGCATGTCGTGATGGATTTCCGTTTGTCAGCATCTACCCCGACGGCTGATAGCCCCAACTGTTCAAGACAGGCAGTAACCCGGCCGGACCCCGAAAACAATTCAATGACGAAGGGGTCGCTCCAAGTTACAGGATTAGGGACGGCGTCGGGGATGCAGGCAAAATCGCTCATGGGCGGAGGATTCATCTCGACCGAATTGGCCGGAACTTCCTCCTTAACCCTCAGTGCCTACCCAACTACGCATGCACAGGGCATGGGCGGACACGTTTTGGCTGCAAACTGCTGACACCGTTGCAGGGGAAGGAGGGCACCCTCCTTCCCAAATGTCTGAAATCACAGGGCCGATGGGCCGAAAGCAAAGCTGAAGCCGCCGCGGCCCACTTCCCCCATCTGGGGCGGGCGGGCGGGAGTCTCGAAATTGAGATGTCAATAAATATCAATCTGACCTGACACAAGCGAGGGCCTGAAGCAACAAAAGGCAAGAAGCAGGGAGCATGCTACGTGGACTAGGGTTGAGGGTTTGCTGTATGCGCTGGCCATTGTCCCAACCTACCCCAGCGCAGACAGACCACTGCTTGTCGAGTCGTCGCGTGGAGAACTCGATGTTTGCTGGAATGCACGTGCTGGGAAGCTTGCCCCCAGCAGGCGTTGGCGGTACTCCGAAGACAAGCTGGTAGCGTGATTAGGCTTAAAAGCAACAAGCAGCACTCTTTCGCCGGTCCAAGGCATGGCGCAGTGGGTTTCACGGGGATTTAGGGTACACGGCCCATCGGCAACCCGAACTAAGGACCCAGAGAGGCTAAACCCTAGCTCATCCTGCACGATGTCGTTGCCAGGCCCTTTTTGCCAGACCTCTCCACCTCGGAAGACGGTAATCGGGATCAAGTAATTTCGCGACCCCATCTGGTTATTTATGTCTGTGACTATGTGCAACGCCGTCGGAAGGGTTTTATAAATCGCAACAGCAGTGAAGTCGGCATCTGGAAACGTTTGTAGCACAAGCTTACACAACAAGCGCGTACAAGCTGGGAAAACAGAAGTGTGTTTCCTGATACCTCGAAGTGATCCTTTGGCGTATGCACCTGAGGTCCAAGAGAAAGTGTTCGACGCCTCTCGACCCCTCGCCGGGGTTTCGCTCTCAAGCAATGGAATCAAATGCAAAACATCGGTAAGTTTGCCTTCCCTGATCTGTGAACAAAACTGCTCAGCTGGGTCAACCGGCTCAACGAATATTGTCTCTCTGTTCTAAACTCACAGGTACCCCCGACCCGCCAGCCCACACTGCCGTGACACAACATGCAGTCGACGCGCCCTCGGACTCTTGTGTTTTTCTACGAGAGATGCGCAATCGAAATCCTAAGACTCTCGTTCCGAGAGTCTAGCATGGAACCTCATCAAACTTCCCGGAGGCGAATGGGGCGGCGGTGGGCACAGGAGAAATGCAGGGATCCTAACGCGCTCCAGCAAACACGCAAGCACAACCAGCTAAAGGACACGAGTAACCCAGAACATGCACTCTGCTCTCTTTCTCTTCCCGGTGTGGACTTGAAGATCCAGGCTCAAGACTGGCATCAGCTCGACGGCTGACAAAGAACATCAGCTGCTGCTGACAAAAGACTGCCCCTCTCGAAGAGCATGCAGCAGCGGACCCTACTGCCAAGGATCAGAATTCTTTAGTAACTCACTCGCGCGTAGCTTGGGCACCTTGACTCTACCCTTGGCACGTGCCTCCTTGATCTCGTCGTACAAGTCAACACCAAGTTCTAACATGTCGGCGAGCACCATGCCACGAAAATCAGACAGTGAGAAGCGAAGGCGCTTGTCCTCGCTGAACCCACTGAAATCACCGTTCGTTAGCTGGTCCGCCTCCATATTCTGGAGCCGCGGTAGCCATCGCACACGTAACTCAGTCCCACGCATCTGGAGCTGTACGGCCAGCTCAAGTAGGAAAGCACACAGTGGGAACTTCGTTGTGAGTAACCTGGAAATCGCAAATGTATTGCCTCGGTTATCGGTGCCCGCCGAACATGCGGTTCCAAGCACACGATCTGCTGGCAGGTCGAACAGGACAACACCTGCAAGCGTGGCAAGCAACTCAAGTGAAGCAATTGCTCTGTACGACTCTCCAGCCAGATAAAGGGATTCTTACGCAGAAAAGAAGCAAGCGGACTGCAACCTTCATTTTGCCCCACAGCGCAATGAGGTCTTGTCACGTTGGTAAGGGGAAGAGACGACCCAGGGCCAACGACGGACAGTCCAGCCCGAGCGAAGCTATGCAAGGCAACATACGGCCCTACATTAGCAGGCCCTGTTACAAGGTCGCAACGAAAACCTCAACCCCCCTCTCACAACCCAGGTTTTCTGTGGGTGCGGAGGGCGGGAAACAGAAAACTTGGAGCACACCTGATGTGAAACAGGATTTCTTCTGCTCACAGCATTCGAGCAGCTGATTATGGCTGCACATGCAGCGAATAAGCTCAACATGCAAACGCGATGCAAGCTTCTGCACTGCCACAAGCCCATGCACACTCAAAGCAAGCCGTGACACTGCACACATCACAATGCACTGAAGAACTGCTAGCCAATCCCACTTTGATGCATGCTGCGCATGCACCCCGCGGGATTCTTACGCAGAAAAGAAGCAAGCGGACTGCAACCTTCATTTTGCCCCACAGCGCAATGAGGTCTTGTCACGTTGGTAGGGGGAAGAGACGACCCAGGGCCAACGACGGACAGTCCAGCCCGAGCGAAGCTATGCAAGGCAACATACGGCCCTACATTAGCAGGCCCTGTTACAAGGTCGCAACGAAAACCTCAACCCCAACTTTAGCGCTTGCGGGCATGTGACAGAGTCAGCGATTAAATCCTCTCACCAAGGATCTCGCGTTCGGAGTGGTTCACTGCGTGCCTTGCGGCTGCTGTCTTCGGCAATGGACTTTGCTGCGCCTTTCTCAACCTTTCGCTTTCTTGGACTTCCAGATCTCCTGGTAGAGCTGCGATCCTGTCTCAAGCAAGTCATGGAGCACGATACCTGTGAAGCAAGAAAGGTCAAAGCGCAAGCGCATGCTCGGGTCAAACCTTGCAGTGTCATTGTTCGTCAAGGAATCCGCTTCAACATTCTGCAGGCGCGGCAACCAAAAGAGATGCAGCTCTGCTCCACGTGTCTGCAACTGCATCGCCAGCTCCATCAGGAACGCGTTGAGCGGAAATTTCGTAGTAAGCAATCTACTAACGACATGGCTGTTCCCTTTGTTGTCGGTTGCTGCCGAACAACGGAAGCAGCACTTGCTTGCATCTGGCACATCGAAGACGACCACTGCCGCCAATGTGGCGAGTAGTTCCAGCGACGCGATCTGCCTGTAGGACTCACCAGAAGTGTATAACCACGGCGCAGTCTTGTGGTCGAGTCGCTCAGAAAACCAGCGAGCCCAACCGGCAGCAGGGGAGCCTTGCGCGTGGGCGGAGCACCAACCTCCAGGTCATGGGTGGCTTGGTTGACCATGTTCCGCAGAATCGGCGCTGCGCAAAGGCGGTCTGCACAAGGGACGCAGCCCACCTTCTCGAAGAAAGCCAGAGTGGCTAAAATGGCTTCTGGAATCGTTCCTCCGCAAGGCTCCTCCACACGCTCCTGCAAATAATCTAACACCACGCCAATGTGTGCCGGCCAGGGAGCCCCGCAAGCACCAATGCTGAAACTCCGCAATGTCCGCCACTCTCGAACGCGTTTCCGAATGGTGGAATAGCGAGCACCACCTATAGCGAAGCTTCGATGACAGACTGAGGACAGGACGCCAGCTGTGCATTTGCAACGATGGGAAGATTAGCCTCTATAATGATCTCGACCAACTCGCGTCGCCATCTGGCAAGTCTTTGCTTGTCGATGTCTTCGCGGGATTGGCCCTCTGCACAGCGCAGGGCCTTTTGCATTCTTTTGCTACGACGAGCACCAGACTTCTGCCGCAACCAGGAGAGAGTATCGTCAAGCCCAGGGAGTCCAGCGAGCGAAGTGGGAGGGCTACTCTTGGCCAGAAGGACCCTTTGCCAAGCCGGATCAACACGCGCCCTCCGCTTGCAGACATTGGTTGCCAAACGTTGGGCTCGCGACCACAGTGCACACGCCGCCTCTCTGGCCCCATTGTTGCTAGAATACGGGATCCTGTCGTGCCGTCAATCCAAGAAACCCGAAGAAACCAGCCAAGCCCCCCGCCAAAAGCAACCCCGGCAAACCCAACCGAAACAGAAAATCCGAAGACGAGGCACCCTTGCAGCGGCTCCCACTCTTTTCTGACTGGTGGATCGCACAGAGCTCCAATACTCTGAAACAATGAAGACATCAGCTCCGATGCTGATAAATCGCTTCAGCTGCTGCTGAAAACCACTGCCAAACCACTGCCCCCCTGCAGACACAGGGTGGGAGGGTGGGAAAACAAGTCTGCCGTCCGACAGCACTGCAGGCACTCGAGCAAGACCACTCGAACTACACAGTGGCACACGGACAGCTGTAGCAATCACACATGTCACGCCACATGCAACAGCAAACATGCCTTGCCTAGAAGGACACAAGGCACTCTCGGATCCCACTTCGTGCCCAGCAAGTGTTCACCCCGCGGGATCCTGTCGTGCCGTCAATCCAAGAAACCGAAGAAACCAGCCAAGCCCCCCGCCAAAAGCAACCCCGGCAAACCCAACCGAAACAGAAAATCCGAAGACGAGGCACCCTTGCAGCGGCTCCCACTCTTTTCTGACTGGTGGATCGCACAGAGCTCCAATACTCTGAAACAATGAAGACATCAGCTCCGATGCTGATAAATCGCTTCAGCTGCTGCTGAAAACCACTGCCAAACCACTGCAGACACAGGGTGGGAGGGTGGGAAAACAAGTCTGCCGTCCGACAGCACTGCAGGCACTCGAGCAAGACCACTCGAACTACACAGTGGCACACGGACAGCTTTATTTTCCAACGAAACTTCCGTTAGCGCGCGTTTGGGAAACCCTAACTGCGCTGCAGAGGAACCCTGTGCAAAAACACTCTCTTTTTTCTCCTAGCGGACATGGGGGGTCAGTTCGGGCCCGATCTTCGGGCACTGACGAAACGATGCCACTGGCATCTCGATTCAAAACTCGACCGCTGGTCGATGGTAAGGCGAACGACTGGTTCACCCCCCCTACCAGGGAATAACCCGTACCACGGGAAGATAAGGTGAAACATTCTCTGACCTACTGGGTCACTGCAGCTACCAGTTGCTACTCTGTAGTCTGACGGCCTACGGCCTATGTACAAGAGCGCACTCTGTGCTTACGCCTCTCTGCGAGAGAGAACATAGGAGCGCTGCTCCTGGCAGCTCTGCTGCCGAAGCGGTGTCCCAGACCCCGCATACTATACAGGGTGTGGTGGGTGGGACAAAAACTTTTTGGATCACAGATCCAACTCCAAGCCGAAAGCTGCACGGCAAAGTATGTCTAGTGTCACTCACACACAAGTGAAAACACTGTTTTCCTTTTTCGACAAACTTTGTCTACACTTTCGGCGGAAAATAAAACCCATTCACGCACGCATGATGGATGCTTATTTTCCAACGAAACTTCCGTTAGCGCGCGTTTGGGAAACCCTAACTGCGCTGCAGAGGAACCCTGTGCAAAAACACTCTCTTTTTTCTCCTAGCGGACATGGGGGGTCAGTTCGGGCCCGATCTTCGGGCACTGACGAAACGATGCCACTGGCATCTCGATTCAAAACTCGACCGCTGGTCGATGGTAAGGCGAACGACTGGTTCACCCCCCTTGAAGGCACTCGAAGCCTTACTCACCCCCCATCTAGTCCGCGCCGAGTGACAAAGCCAACGGCACTGCGTTGGGAGGCAGGTATTGGCGCGCTGCGCCTAGCCTCTCGGTCTCTTCCCACCAGTCTCTGCTGGGGCCATCAGCGATGTTGCTGTCTGTCGGAACTCGGAAGAAAGCAGCCCTGCACTGCAGAGACTCTTCAAAGTCCACCGCTTGCGAGACTATCGCTGCACCTTCTACCTTGCGTGTGAAGGCCTTGTGCAAGGAGGTACGCGCTGCGTCGTTGTCTATCCAGACAAACAGGTCACTGCCTGCTATATGCTTGGCCCACAGTTGAAGGCTAAGCAAATAGGGCAACAGCTCGCACTCGTAGACCAGCTGCTGCTTCTGTGCTCTGGCAGCCCACTGGGCTGTAACCTGGCTGCTGATCTGAAGCCCCCAGGTGAAGGCGATGCCTTCTCCAATGAGCACTGCTCCGAGGCCACACTTGGGCACCAGTCGCGGGGTCTCCCACTCGCAGGCCCCGTCGATGTACAGATGCACCTTCCTGCGCGCATGGATGGACACTGTCCTGGGCGGACCGTGCACTACTCGTTGCAGCAGGAACGCCATGGCTTGGCACTGCTGCTCGGTGAGGGGGACTTGCTCTGGTCCGTCCCCAAGGACGTCGCCTACGCAGATCACTGCCATGCGAGTATTGCGACCCCAGGCTTGCTGCTCAGCGAAGATGAGCCTGCCCCGCAGGCTCTGCGCTTCCAAGGCGGACATGCTGCCCCGGGCGAGGGCCTCGCTGAGGACCAATCCCAGCTCTGCTGCACGGGTCGGCTTGTTACTCACGGAGATTTCACCAAGGTGCTGCTTGGACAAGTCGACTCGCACGCCTAGCACGTCAAAGACTTCGCTGAAGTCGGCGTTCTTCTTGGGCTCTGTGGCCACTTGCCAGCCCAGCTTGTTAAAAAGGTTGGACACTGCCAACGTGACGAGCTTCGAATGCGCGCTGCGCGTAAGAACGGTGAAGTCGTCGAAGAAGCTCGTCATGACCAAAGCAAGCTTTTCGCGGCCGATGGCCTTCAGCGCCTCGCTGCAGCGGAGGAAAGCGTGCACGGCAGCCACTGCGCCGAAAGGCATGCTGTGTAGGTGGGCGATTTTGACCTTCCCACTCTGTGGGTCCACCATGACGATGCACGCGAATTTCTTGTGTGCGGCCTGCACTGCAAGCTGCTTGTAGGCACTCTTGAGGTCCCAGGTCCTGCCTACTATGCGGTGGGCCCGCTCTGCGGGCACACCCTGGCGCAGCCACTCGAGGCACACGGCAAGGAGCTCGTCGATGCTATCGACTTGGACCTTCTCTGTGGTCCCGCAGCAGCTGTTGATAAAGCTGCTCTTAAAATTATCAATGGGGCGCACCTTGCCCTTTTGCACGACACCGAAGCGAGACGATACTATCGTTTCGTGCAGACTTTCCGGAGAAAAGTCCTCCAAAGAGAGCCAGCCCTGCTGGCCTTCTTCTATTGTGCTTTCCCAGACTCTGTCCGAAACCCCTTCCTGCGAGGGGCGTGGAGCGCTGCGGACGCCGCGCATGCCTATGCTATGGGCGTTTTCCAGAATCGACTTCTCATCTAGAGAAGGAGGCAGAATCTGCACTGGCCACAACCCACTGGGTTGTATCCAGCCAAGCAGGGGAAAACCTTCCCGCACCTGCTGTGCCAAGGTCTTGTCCGGGAAGTCGATTTCATTGAGAACGTTCTATGCACTCACGCTCAGTGTTTCCTTAAGGCTCGCAACTCAGCAATCACTCGTTCCATGAGCTACTCGCCCATAGTGCGTTGGTGGTCCCTGAACACACAGGGGCCGCCCGGCGGCGCGCTGTATACTCAGCGAACACTCATGGCACATGGGATACACACCTCCCATACGCCAAAGCGGCACACAGTGCCTCTACCACAACCGCCGCGAAGGCGGAGGGCAGTCGCTCACCCAGTGAGTAAGACTAAGATCGGATCGGGAATCTAGATATAGGGAGAGGAGGGTGGGAAGAAAGATACACCCAGCAACTCTGGGTACACCTCACACATTGAGGTCAACAAACCAGAACACCATTTTGGCCTTGAGCCACAACACGCAACGCATGGCTATTCTAGGTGGTGAAGTACGACTGAGGTGGAGCGCAAGAACGAACACCGTTCACCTAGCCTGCCCGAAGCACAAAACGGTAGCACGTTCTATGCACTCACGCTCAGTGTTTCCTTAAGGCTCGCAACTCAGCAATCACTCGTTCCATGAGCTACTCGCCCATAGTGCGTTGGTGGTCCCTGAACACACAGGGGCCGCCCGGCGGCGCGCTGTATACTCAGCGAACACTCATGGCACATGGGATACACACCTCCCAAAGCACTTCGACACCTGCGCCCGCTGGCGCTGGTCACCCCAACGCACTATCCCTAATCTATAACCAGGGAACGCAAACAGTGGCTCTTTCTGCAGCATACCTCGCCCCTAACTCGCTCTGGGGTGTAGCAAATGATATTACTCATCCACATCTTGGGTGGGATCCGCTGCCAGCAAGGCGCGTTCTACGCCAAGAAGCTGAAAATAGCAGAGCGCACTGCAAGAGGAAACCGCCAAAGGAAGACGGGAACTGCACTGGAGTGAACCTTGAACCTGTGGCGCCTCCACCATCGGTCCTCAAAGCCATCTCGCGAGATGCCATCGGCCCAGTTGCTGCCGCTGGGCACCCACTCGAAATAGAGATAGCACCGCAATTGGAACAAGAGAATGTGAACGGTTTGTGCCATGTGGTCAAGTTCTGGGCTATCGCTCCTGCCCCGGACCAATGCCATCAAGGCTGCTATATTGTCGACATACCACACCCCGGAGGTACCTTGAAACTCTTCAGGGAACGTAAGGAGCCCTTGCAACACCATAAGCAGCTCTAACTGGGCGATTTTCGTTTCTTGCTCGTCCCAGAGATGGAACACGGCATCATCAACAGGGACGACTGCGCCTAGCCTTTCTTGGCTGGGAGTAACAACAAGGAACCCTCCGGATCCAATCCGGCATGCATCCTGGGCAGCATCACTGGCCGCCAAGACTCTTCTACCCAACTGGGGAAGAACGCGGACAAGACGCTCAGGCCGCATGTCAAGCACAGCTTGGATGGTGTCAAAGGCCGTACGCAGCTCGTCAGTGAGCCGAGCATTTCCCCGAGAAGCATACTGCCGGTCCTTTATAGCAGTGAGGCCGGCGCGGGCTACCCGCCCAAACACACCTTGATCGAGAAAGGTAACACACCCGTACAACTTGCTGGCTAGCCCTGGCTTGAGGGTGTCGGTTTCCTGGGCTTCACGGACGATATCTCCGATTTTTTCAACTAACCTCTCACGCACCCAGACCCGGATGGTGCCCTGCTGCAGTTGAGAAAAATCATGCATGAGCCCGAGGAAGTCTCCGGTGGCCGCCGGCTCCTGCCGCTTTTCGGTCGAGAAAGGGAACCCGAATAACTCAAACAGATCTTCCACTTGCCCCTGTGTCTCGGCGGCGAGGCTGCGCCAATCCTGCAGTGTCAAGTCGTCAAAATACATTGACACCAATGCACGGAGCAGTCTCCTGCACACACACTGCAGAAACATGGGGAGCCTATTGAACGCGGAAACTGCAAGCGGCAACCCGAACAGCATGCCCTTATATCGCCTAAAACGTGGGCCCCCAGCCTGACAGTCGTGGTAAGCCACAACACATGCCCAGGCGTGGTCCGGGTGCATTGGAATCTTGCGATATGCATCAGGCAGGTCGTCCCCTGCTGTGACCAGGGTATCAGGCCACGTGGAACAACTCCTTCCTTGGCGAACCAACTCTGCTGCAAGGGCTTGCGCATGAAGGCACGGCTGAATAGCTGAGCAGAACTGGAGCTTGTTGGCATCACTACTGAACTCGCTCTGCCTGCCAGCCAGAGCATCATCAATGACACGCTTCTTACCGCTGGCCTGGGTGACAACAAAGCGACGAATCACGCGAAACAGCGGCCCAGCAGTCAGCCCCTGCCACCCCACGCTCGGGTGACAGAACCCTGCCTTCTCGTCCTTCTCCCCAGCTTCCCACACAACTTGGTCGTCTTCTGGCGGCCGCAGAGAGGACAGAATGGCTTCGGCATCACGTCTGCCCTCACTCAGGGCATCCTGCAAGGTGCAGAAACGCGCGGGCTTGCTTTGCCACACCCCGCAAGGCTCCTGGTAGCCGACAGCCGGGAAGCCGTGCAACAGCCCTTGAACAAAGGACGTGTCCGGCCAGGCCAGGAGCACGACACACACTGCAAACAATGCAAGGTGCACACGCGGATTGACGGAATGCACGTCCGGATGCTGCACAGCATGCAAGCACTGCGACACAGGCCAAAGCCGCCTGCCAAGCTCCTTCAAGAGTTCCATGGCATCTGCTCTGGTGCGCCGCAGACGCGCGAGGTCAGAGGCCATGCTAGCTGCTGCGAACCGCACATCGTGGTCCACTACTGCTTCCCAATCGAGAGGGCACCCGTGTAGCTGGACATCGAGGGCGCCTTGAAAATGGCTGTCCGCGGTCTGTCCGCACGGCACGACGGGCGGTAGGGCATGGCGCTTGTTGGCAGCAGCACCTTGGTCCGCCGCACTCGCTCGCTGGGCCATTACACATGCCGAGCCCAGGGCTCGAGGGCCAAGCACGCCGGCATCAGGCAGCCCGCGCTCACGCAGCCAGTCACCAAAAGCTGTAAAGTGCGGTGAGTTGACGAGATCCTCAATGTATGGCCAGCGCAAGGAAAGGCGCGAACTACCCTGAATTAAGGATTGAGCAGCAGAGACTATGGATGACTGACTGACGGGGTAGGCGACACTCCCGGGGATCTGCAGACCTGCTACCGCTGCGAGAAGGATGCGCCTGACGTGCTCAGGCTTCTTCACAAGCCTGGATGCGCCTGTGCTCGGCATCATGAGTCCCAGAAGGAAATCACCATGACACAAATCTGAGGCCCCGCAGTCGCACGCAAGCTTCTTGCCTCGAAGCTCCGGCAAACGCTGCTCTAAGCTGGAGTCGCGGAACCACTGCATGTACTTGAACACTACCAGCTCAGGGCTGCCGTCCCGGCCGGCCACAAAGGGATTCTCCCAACACGTGACGGGCAGCCTATGCGAGAAGTGGCTGTGGCCTATGTATACAACATCGGCTGGCAACGGTTCACCCCTGCACCACACATCCTGCACCTGCACTCGGACCGCAGAATCTGGAGATGGTCTCAGGCCAACATGCACTGCCATCAGGGCCATGGCATCTTCACGAAATGTTTGAGGCGGCAACTTTAGCAAACCCCTCCAGTCGCCGGACACTTGAACGGGAGGGAGACGCTGAATTCTCAGCACTGCATACCCTTTATCCACTGCCCAGTGGGAAGCAGCTGCAACAAGCGTGAAACAGAGCGAAGCAGAGTATTCAGCCTCCTCTGTGCCAGGATAGCTAACCCCTGAATCATGGACGGTTGGAGACCACTCATGCTGATCGTGTAGGTGCCCGCACTGGTGGAAGGGCAACATCTGCATGCTGTCAAGGTTGTGGCGGATGACTTGGAACTTCCTCCGCACGGCCAGGAAGACACATGCAAAGTATTTGAAATCACTCCATGCTCCTGTGCCTTCAAGATACTGCTCCACAGTATCAAACCAATGCAGACTGTTGCCAGGGTTCTCGCGCATGGCACCTCTACCATGCGCTTGCAACACATGCTGCGCAGCGAGCAAGAAGTCGGAGCACTCGTTGTCGGCTGCGATCCGGGCAGCTTCTGTGCCCTTCACATTGGGAACGCCCCTCGGGAACTGGGGACTACGCAAAGGCTTAGACACGCGTTTGGTGCCTGACACAGGGATTTCTCGAGATTTGCACTTTGTGCTGCAGGCTATTGCAGCAGCGCAAAGGTGCACGGAGGGCAACAACTCCCCAATTGCATGCTGAACTGACGGATCAGCGACGTCAAAATCAGGATAGGTGGCAATGTCAGACGGCTGCAGCACTTTCCAACCGGCCCACTGAAACGCACGTGCAAGAGGACAACCGGGCCCGGAGAGCAAGTCCAAAAACACGGGCACTGGGGCCTGGTCATCAACCGGCTGAGCCTGGGACTGCCAATAAGACTCTAATTGCTGAACATGCTGAGGGAATGCGGTGCCACTAAGCTGGGTACCTCGCAACGGCGCAGACTGTGCCACGCTTCCGCGCCCACGAGCATCCTCGCTCTCATGTGGCAATCAACGCGCACGCTTCTGGGCCTTGCAATGCTTTCCGATGTGGTCTTTTGAACCACACACTCGCCCAGTGCGGAAAGTCATCGCACACCGATGCTGCCCATTTGCGCAACTGGTCTCACCCTGCTTGGGGCAGCGGCCGTGCTGGTATGCGTCACAGAGACGCGTGCCATCGCGGAACTGCTTAGCCAGCTGGCCACTGTGCGAATCCTCATTCAGCGCAGCCTCAGTGCTGACACGCCTGGGCGTTGGGGGCAATGGCGGCATCTCCCGGCCTGGAACCATGAACGCAGGAGCCAGCCAGTGTGCATCACGCTCGCGATAGGCCGCCAGCACACACTGTCCGAGCGTGGCGGAGCTGTTTGCAAAGCGCTGCGCCCACTCGCCTCGCTCAGCTCGGTCCAGACTCTGGATGTGTTGCAGCCTAGCGCGCTCCGGCAATTGGAGTGCCAGCTTTTCACAACGGTACAAGTACTTGAGCAGCACATCCAAAGGCACTTGCACATGCTCCACACTGTTCTCTGGCGTTTCCTTGCCAGTTGGCGCCGGATCAACTGCTGTAGCCCCGGGCAACGCCAGGGAGTAAAGGTAGACACGCAATTGCTGCAGATAGGTAAACCACGTCTGCTCGCCTGCGGTTGCATCGTCTTCATCTCCTTGCTCAGCGATAAAGAGCATACTTCCAGCCACACGGCGGCGTTTGGTCGTGGATGTGCGCTGGTTGAAGATAGACCGCACGTCCCACACATCAACTACATCCATGGACCGCTTGGTGAGTGCACGCTGCGCCTTCGACACCCATCTGTCTGAAGGCGTGTTGTCTGGCGGCATGACGAGGCGGTATCGGCGCCAGAACATCTCTTTGATGTTACTGAGCTGCGAGGCTGGCAAGAGATCCTCTTCGTCGAGAGACACCGCGGCAGCTGAACCCTTGTCTTCACGGGCAGCCTCTGCCTGACAGACAGCTGCCCAAGCCTGGCGCAGTCGCGCTCTCTGCAATTTTGCATTGCCCAGGCTACTTTCCACCGGTGTGAAGAAGGACGACAGCAACTCGCTATCATCCTGACAGTAGAAGCGGAACTCTGACAAAGACGTGACACCAGAGTCAACGATCTGCTTTGTGACAGCTGCTTCCAACTTGAAGCGCTGGGCAAGATCGTCGAAGATCTGCTCCGGGGTGGCCATGATCACACAGATGCTGGCAGACAAAGCAGCGGGCAGTGGCTAGGCACGGTTTGAGCTGAACGCAGGCTACACAGATACACGCACTCAACCCGCCACTGGCCACACAGCACAGCACGTGCTACTGACTCTACCACGTGCAACTCACGTTACGCATGCAACTCACACGCGACCTCCTGCCCATCCTCAGGCACAGGTTTATGGGTTTGTAAAAGGAAAGAATGGGCTCTGACTCGAAGCCGAAGAAGCTTTTAGAAAGAGTCACACACAGACGTTCTGAACCTGCTCACCCGCAGGTAAAAAAAAAAACGAGCTAGATGTTGTTGTCGCTGATCACCTGGCGTAGGACACGGCAGAACATCTCTCCTACTCGCAGATCTGTATAGCAAGAAGATGCTACTCCACGCACACCTGCACCGCGACACAAGCTCAGATCACAACACAATCCTACCAACTCCTACCTGCGCGCCACAGCACCATTACCAACAGCTCTCACTCATCACTGCTAAGCAAGCTGCACATGCCTAATCATGACATGAACCCGCACAAGCCGCACGCTCGATATTATAGCGTTCTCTTTTTAACGAAACTCAACCGCATGCTCTGTTTTGAGGGAGCACTGCACCCCCGCAGGCAACATGGCTACGCACGCTTTGCACCAAGGTCGCTCTAAAGCTACACCTTCAAGCAGGTCATCTATCCAGATAACACCGTCCCTGAAAGCGGCACGCCGCCCCTCTTGAGCTTGGCGCCAGCGACAAGCTGGCTGCGGCACCGCCCTGCTGGACTTCGCAGCCAACGCATGAATGGCAGAACGTTCGCGACAACTGGCAACTAGCTGAAGTGGCAAGGCTATGGAAAGGGGCGGCGCCGCGCAGGAATCTGCCTGGCGTCGGAGCCATTTGAACAGCTCTCCACACCTATCGCGAGCAATGACAGTGTCAGGTGTGATTGCACGTATCTGCCGCAGGTGGTCAAGTGCGGCATCAAAAGACACACCTCGAACATGCGCAACTACGACAGCGGCCAGGCACGGCCCATGTTGCGCGCCATTCAAGCAATGGATGTACACAGAAGCGCCGGCATCCAGTGTGTTGAACAAGCATTGTCGGACAGCACTCCAGCCCTCCTGTCTGAGGGCAGCATGCGCAAACGCAACGTTAAGATGGAGAGCTCCTGGATGCTTGCAACCCTGCTGTTCCTCAGCTTTGTCGGAACAAGAGACGACGAGTTTAACGCAGCTGCTCTGAAAAACACAAGCGTCTGCTAGGCTAGGAACGCCGCCTAACAACACCACTGGCAAGGTACGGTTCGGGTCCCACCTGGCCACAACAGTTGGCGGCTCAGGCTGAGCATTAGGCCTTGCTGGACGACTCCAG
The DNA here is from genome assembly GCA_905221615.1 of Symbiodinium sp. CCMP2592. Taxonomy (NCBI): domain Eukaryota; class Dinophyceae; order Suessiales; family Symbiodiniaceae; genus Symbiodinium; species Symbiodinium sp. CCMP2592. The sequence continues at coordinate 474,883 of CAJNDT010005890.1, read as the reverse complement.
CGCTGCTCCGCTAACCGCTCAAACATTCTTTCTTGGGACTCCGGGGCCTGACGCTGCACCCTCCCTGCATTGCCAGAACACAGGCTACTCTCCGTTGCCTCCGCGCAAGGCACCTTCACCTGACCTGGCTTTGTGTGGGGATTGCCGAGGCCAGGCTGGGCTAAAGGGCGTCTGTCAAGGAGGAGTCGAGGCTTCTTAGGTACAGGCTTCCCCGCCGAGCTGTCCTCAGGCACTGGACAAGGAGGACTAGGCAAAGGCTCAATCTCGGCAGGCACTGCTACGAGTCGCGGCCTGCGACGCTTCTGGCTCGTTGTCTTTAAGCTTCGACGCATCCACATGGAGCTCGAGCAGCGCAGGCGGAAGGCCTGCTCGCCTGTCATGCAGTGGGCTCCTCGCCACTGATACTCTAACTCAGGCGCTCTTGCCAACTCAGCAGCCACGACCTTACGCGCCCGCTGGAACGACGCACGAATGCTTTCGGCGTCTGCGCTGTCCCAGGAAGAGCAAGACTGATCGAGAATTATCTCTTGCAGAACAAACTTGACCTGATGCTTGAGGAGGGTTGCCTGTTGGATTTTTGCGCGGTGATATCGCCAAGGCATTGCACTTTGACCACGCGGCGGCTTCTCCAGCCAATTGCCTAAGGCACACGCCTCGGTAGCGTCCAGCCCTCCTAGCAAGGACAAAGTGACAGGAACCTGACGCCAACACTTCGAGCTGACCCGGCGTGACTCCGACGGCGGCAGGATTGCCGACATAGCTAGTCCTATCTGGCTGCGCACAGCCTGGGGAGCTAACTCCTCGCCCGAGATAGCTCTGAATGCCACACACTTGGCTGCCTCAGGCTTCTCAAGCTTCATGAGCTCCTGGAGGAACATGCCACCGAAGTCAACCCCAGTGATCGAGAGCCTGGGGCAACTCCACAGGAACCCAGCCCTCAAGTGGCGCTGCTTGCCGCGCAAGCATTCGAAGAGCAGAGTGCGCTGATCCAACTGGATGAGTCGGCTACGCTGCAGGTGTACAAACCTTACACAACCGGTGGCTTGGCACCAAGTGGCAAAGAAAGCTAACCAGTCGGGGTTCCTGTTCTTGTGCGCAGCTACAAGCTGTTGCTCAAGCAGAAGCACCATGGCTGGCTGCGCTACCGGCGCCTGTCTTGCACCGTGCCCAATGGCTGCTGATCTCGCAGCCCGAAACGAATGAGCTAGATCAAGCTCAGGTGCAAAACGCAGGTGCTTTCGCATGAAGGATAGTGAAGGCAGCACACGACTTTTTGCTTGACTATCCAACACGAACTGCGCCATCTGCACAGCGGACAACTCCGCTACACATGCTCCCTGCCGCTGCGCCCACTCGCACAGCTCAGACCACGTGCGCACTACTTTGCGAAGCGTGGGCTCTTCTGCTGACGCTAGGATGGGATTCACTATAGCATCCAACACCCTCCGGCTGGTGGTCTCCGCCTCGCCTAGCAACTGGCCAGCGAACCTGCTAGCCTTTCGGAGAATGTCCACGAGGCACGCGCGATGCCCAGCATTCGCCTCTGCAGGTGGCACAGCAGATGCTAAGGCACGCACTACCCCTGCACATGGAACACGAATCAAGGCGGGAGGATTCAGTTGGTTGTCGCCACTCGCAACGGACTTGCTGCTGGCCTCGCGTGCTAAGGAACATGGAGCGGGTTCCTGCTGCCTGTATAAATCCCGCACCATCGGCGCAAGCCCGCGCCGGCACTCTGCGTGGGCAGCTTCCCAAGCGTCGGCCACAGCAGGTCCTGCCTCGACCTCGGCCTCCTGCCGACTGGTAAAGTAGAAAGCGAACTCTCCCCGACTTTCTATACCGACGTCCCGCATAAAGGACTCCATGCAGCAGAAGAACGAAGAGTTCAATCACAAACTCAAGAAAGATACACCCAGCAACTCTGGGTACACCTCACACATTGAGGTCAACAAACCAGAACACCATTTTGGCCTTGAGCCACAACACGCAACGCATGGCTATTCTAGGTGGTGAAGTACGACTGAGGTGGAGCGCAAGAACGAACACCGTTCACCTAGCCTGCCCGAAGCACAAAACGGTAGCAGCTTTGCTAAAGCTACTGTCTGCTTGGGCTTGGTGACACTGTTCACCTGAGCGTCATTAGAGGAACGTACCCCGGCCTCGAGGGCTTGGCACTCTGTGCAAGTTCTCGATATATGCATCGATGCCAACGTGCGACGCTTGGCCAGCAGGACAGTGTCTTCGTGCACTTCGGCTGCGATGGCACGCTTGAGGGATAGAGGCACTGCCTCAATGTCTCTGGCTGGGTGATCTATGAGATGCGCTCTGCGCACCCAGTGTAGAGGCTGCAGCGGGATGGCGATGATGGCCTTCTGGGAGGCTTCGATCCACTGGATGAGCCTGGAGCCTTTTGGGAAGCAAGTCCACGACTGTGGTAGCTTCTGGGGGGTCTTCCAGCCTCGAAAGCACCGCGCTGCGGGGCCTTGCAGAGTGACTTTGTCACTGAAGTCTGGCTCGTAGCGCAGGCGACGCAGACGCTTGCGACTGAGAGGCGCTGCCTGGAGTGCTGCTGCGCATTGGTCTGCCGCGAGGGAGACCCAGACCGAGCTCAGCTGAGTGGTGTAGGCGCTTTCTAGGGAAGTGGACCACACTGTGGAACCATCCACTGAGGCTCTGCCCCAAGGCAGGTGTTTATGGCCTCCGTCGCAGTCCCTGCTTAGACCGGAGAACCAATCCAAATTGGAGAGGATTGCAGTACGCTTGCGGCGCATGCTTCCGAACATGCACGCGTCAAACTCCACTCTGTGAGCTGACTGCAAGGCCTCTCTGAGGCAGGGCATCCTCCAAAGGAGGCTACGGGCTGGATTTTCTATGGACCAGCAAACGCCGCGCTGCGACAGAGAGTGGCAACACTGTGCCATGAAAGCGACTAGGCTGTTCGCGCTGCGAACTCGTGCTGCGTCCGCTCCTCGGAGGCCTTTAAGGCCTGCTGGGCGCGATTCGCTGCGCAAAGGACCCGGCGCTCCTGGCCTGGGAATTTCTCTAGCTCTGCTAAAAGTGCCGCACGGCGGGGCCCAGTGGACCCATCTCAGGTCTTGGTGTGAGAGCACTGCCCTCAGCAGGTTGCGACCCAGCTGCGTACAGAGGTCGAGCTGGAGGACCTTGAGGCCTCTGGCCTTCGTCTTGTGGTCCACTGCGACGTTCGAGAAGCCTTTCTCGATGGCTGCCTTACTAAGGCGACCGAGGCCGCAGAAAACTTCCACAAACAGTGGCGGCCGAGGGGTCGCTTTCGGAACGGGCTCAGGGAGAGGAACTCCCGGAGCGTTGTCTGCAGGCACGCTGTGCTGTTCCGACAAGAGGAGCGCTGGGGGGTCGGCGTTTGCCGGTAACCCTGCGTCAGCCGACGGCGCAGCTGTGGCACATCCTGGCTTACTTGTTGCAGGCGAGTGCGGCAACGGTGCCGAGGTAGGGGGTTCAGGGCTCTGCCCTGCGCTTGGCGCGGTGGCAGGGAGGCCCAGCGCTGCTGGGCCAGGAGCTGCGGGCGCAGTGGCCGAGGGCTGTTGCGGCTCTGCCGCACTCAGGGCAGGGGTGCCTAGTCAGGCGGCCCCTGCGTTCTTGGGGCAATCTGCGGCACCGTGGTCGGTGCTGCCGCAGCTCATGCACTGATGCAACCCCCTGTCGCACTGCTTGGGGGATCCGGAGGTGTCCAGGTCGCACCCGCACTGCAGGTTGAAACCGTAGCAGAGGCGCTTGCCCGACTTGGAGACGCTGTTCAAGTGGCGGAGCTCTTTGGGCATGCTCGGCGGCCTGGAGCGGTCTGCGCTCTCGTGCCGTTTGCCCTTGCCCTTTCCGCGGCCTTTCTTGCCGCCTTTCTTGCCTTTGCCGGTCGTGCTACGACTGCGGTCTTCTTCGCTGCGCGGAAAGCTGCGGCCCTTGCCCTTGCGACCCCTGTCCGCCACTGGCGAGGGGAGCAGGTGCAGCGTGACAATCGGATCGGACCACATGTTCTCTACTAGAGAATCTAGTGGTCTCTTACCATCCTTGTCCGGTTTGCAACCCTTGCGACACTCTCGCGCGAGCAGCGTCCACAGTTCTTTATCGGCCCGTACTACGTGCCAACTGTTGCCGCGCTCCATCCCCGGCGGCGCTGGCCGGTTCAGGACGGAGAAGAACTGTTTATTGCAACTGTCTCGGACTGAACGCCAGCAGCACTCAGACGACTAATGCACTGCAGCAAATGCACGCGGTCTCTTCATTTTCCTCGCAGTCGCAAGACTGGTTAAGTTGGGGCAGCGCGGACGGAAAATGATCTATCGGACCGCCCATGCTCGGCACGGGTTGTCCATTTCAGAATGAGGGAAGGTACACACCACCCCCCACCACTTCAAGGGCGGGCGGGCGGGGCAAAACAAGAAGACACCAAGTGTTCAGCCACACAGGCAACCGCTAGAGCATTCTCTAACACCTGCTGGCCTGGACATGCATCAACACGCAGCATCATGCATGATGGACACGTGCAGCACGGCAATCACATCAGTGCGACACAACACAGCACGCAGCTGCCGACGCAAAACCACAAGCACGCACAGGCTTAGTAGGTTTTGCTTTCAGTCAGGACAGCGGGCAATAAAGCGACGTCAACAAGTGGAAGTAGGCTTATTGCAACTGTCTCGGACTGAACGCCAGCAGCACTCAGACGACTAATGCACTGCAGCAAATGCACGCGGTCTCTTCATTTTCCTCGCAGTCGCAAGACTGGTTAAGTTGGGGCAGCGCGGACGGAAAATGATCTATCGGACCGCCCATGCTCGGCACGGGTTGTCCATTTCAGAATGAGGGAAGGTACACACCACCCCCCACTACATCATCCGCCAACCCCGCACATGCGAGCAAGTCACTTCGACCAATCCGCACACGCGCAGCCCCTATCTTGTTACACAAGCTGAAGTCCATTCTTGATGGACCGTCCGCTAAGTTGGAGTGTGTTGGTACTCTGCAAAAATACGCAGCGACACTCAGGCTGGACTCTAACACTAAGCCATGGCGGACCATGTTGGATGCGTACACAGCTTTGGCGGAGGCTGACACCCAGGCATGCCGGGCTGCATCATTGTCAATGAAGACCAGAAGCGAGCAGTTCTGCAATGCCTCGCTCCAACATCTGAGCGCGGAAACATAAGGCATAACCTCCGCCTCAAAATTGAACTGTTTGGCAGCCTTTGCTGAACTCCATGCCCACACTGCGTCTCGGGGAACGAATTCTCCGAAGCAAGCCACTGGTCCCTCGGATTTGTCCACTAAGACACCCCCAATGGAGCATGTTGAGTTGTCCTCTTCACACGCCCCGTCCAGGAACAGCAGCATTGTCTTCCTGTCTGCAATGGAGATTATTTTCGGAGGGCCATGGAGAACTCTGTGGCGCAGCCAAGAGAGAGCCGTCAACAACTCCCCATCTACAGCCTCACAGATGCGCGCGTGTTCGGCATGCTGCCCGAGCAGGTTCATGGCCTTCTTGGCAAAGCGACCTTATTGCAACTGTCTCGGACTGAACGCCAGCAGCACTCAGACGACTAATGCACTGCAGCAAATGCACGCGGTCTCTTCATTTTCCTCTCAGTCGCAAGACTGGTTAAGTTGGGGCAGCGCGGACGGAAAATGATCTATCGGACCGCCCATGCTCGGCACGGGTTGTCCATTTCAGAATGAGGGAAGGTACACACCACCCCCCACCACTTCAAGGGCGGGCGGGCGGGGCAAAACAAGAAGACACCAAGTGTTCAGCCACACAGGCAACCGCTAGAGCATTCTCTAACACCTGCTGGCCTGGACATGCATCAACACGCATCATCATGCATGATGGACACGTGCAGCACGGCAATCACATCAGTGCGACACAACACAGCACGCAGCTGCCGACGCAAAACCACAAGCACGCACAGGCTTAGTAGGTTTTGCTTTCAGTCAGGACAGCGGGCAATAAAGCGACGTCAACAAGTGGAAGTAGGCAAAAATCTGTGAATCTGCGAACAACATGCGTGAGCGCAGTGATGTGGCACACTTGAAGGACATTTTTCGGGACTGCAGAACTGCGTCAATGGTTGTCGTCAGCTCCGTCTTGCGTGACTCGGTGTTTGAAATGGCCAGGATGCCTTCACTTGCACGCGTCATGTCAAACACCACGCCCAGGGCCTGAAACTTTTGCGAGAAGGGCTTGTTCTTCTCGGGCTCCAAGGCGAGCCGCCAACCGATAAGCTCAAAGAAAGCTCTGACAGTGCTATCAGTCTCTGCAGCGCAGTCTTCCGGACACACACAAATGAAGTCATCAAAGAAGCTGGACCAGCTGAAAAACAGCAGTCGGGCACCAATGCCCTTTATTGCCTCTGCACATCTGAGAAAGTTGGAGACGCTCGAAGTTGCGCCAAAAGGCAAAGCGTTCAATTGGAATAACGCCGGCTTCCCAGTGCTCGGACAGAAGACGCAAATCCACGAGGCATGCAGGTGATCTGGGTGTATCCCAACCTGCCGATACGCTGCTTTCAGATCAAATGCTTTGCCCACCAGGCGCCGTCCTGTGCCACGAAGAGCTGTCATCCATTGGCGAATCATCACAGCGGCAGCGTCAACAGACTCCACCTGGACTTTCTCGCGCACACCAGTACAGCGATTAATGTGACTGGCCGAGAAATCGTCAATCGCCCGGGTCTTGTTCTTTTGTCGCACAGCAAAACGCCGGGAGCAGACCAGCCGTTCGCCTGAAAGCACAGCAGCCTCCTCCAGGCTGTACGGGCCTTCCGCCCACCCTTGCCGCACATCTTCCATGGTGGCATCCCACAACTCTTTGTCTAGGTCGACACTCTGCGACTTGCAGCAGGAGCCATGTATCCACTGGTTCATGCTTGGCGCAAGTCTGACTAATTCAGGCCCAAGCAGCGAGGGTGGCTTAAGGGACTCAGGGAACACACCCGACCTTCCAAGCCAACCAAACAAAGGAAAACCACAACTAAGATCCGTAACAAGTGACTTGTCGGGATGCTTGATCTCCTGCAAAAGCTCGTCGAAGAGCAGGATCCGCTTCCCGCGCATGACCTTTGCCAGGTGTCGAGGCATGCCGTCATGTAGCTTCTTTTCATCATCGCTGAGGCGTTGGGTCTTCTGCGATGCTCTGGCCAAGAACCGCCTGCGCTCGGCTGCCAGGGCTTCCGGAGACATCGACAGATGCTTGTCTATTGCTTCTTTCACACGCCGGCTGGCGGCAAACTCACTGTCCACTGGATGCACCAACTTGCGAGCCTCTGACAAGAAATCCAGAGGGTCGCGGGGTATACCAACGAAGACAAACTCGCCCTCAACAGACTCGTGAACACGCAGCACTCGTGAACCTTTAGGGAAAGGCAGCCAGTCAGGCACGCGAGAGCCGGGCAGAATATCTCGCAGCGTCGCATGCTCAGCAAGATTGAACCGTTTTGGCGCGAGGAAATCTGTAAGCAGTGGAGGCAAGCGATTTCCTTTGGGCTGATCTCCCACGCAAGCACGATTTCGCAGGGCGTGAAGCTGCGAAGTGCTCACTCTGCAAGGTTTCCAGCCAAGAGACAACGCGAGGTCCTCTACAATGTATGACCAATGTCTGCACACACTAGCTGGAAGCAGAAAGCGATTGTCTCCACGAACTGACGGCTCATAGGACAGCTTTAATTGGCCGAATGCAGAATTGCTGGACCAAACAGCCACCCTTGTCGCGTTGGCTTCACAATCGCCACCAACCATGAACGACGTGGCATGAAACGCAGTCTTGAGGCGCCCCAGTGCAGAATAAGCCTTGCTCCAGACCGAACTGTCAGCGCTGTCTACCAACGACCACACGACTCCACGCAGTGTGAGCAGCCTACACTTCTCGCACAACCAGTCCAGCAAGATACTGTTGGCATCATTACACAGGCCATCCAGCATAAACACCACGTACAGCATTGACCTACACTCGAAGAGCTCTGCCAGAATTTCGCGCTGCAATGGCTCATGCAGGTTCAAGCACAACGGCGCCTTCACAGGCTGTACGGAGTGCCGCACAGTTACGACCTGTAATTCTCTGGATTGCAAATGATTCGCCAGCCGTGGCTCAGTCACAGAAATCTCCACACATAATGGCCGCACATCCGCCACAACACGACCCTCCTCCTGCAGCGGGGCGGCCGCCACGATTCAAGAACGGCAAGCATGTTGGCCGTGCCCCCTCTTTCCACATCGCATGCACGCATGTAAGCCTCGCTTACAGCGACAAGGCTCGCCACTCGCTTCTTCCCAGCAGCCATGCGCAAGGTTGAAGTTGTAGCAGAAGGGAACACCGTTCTTGTCCTGTGCCGGGAGCCCCACCAGGTCTTTGGGCATGCGGCCTGATGCCTTCTGCTTCAAACGCTTGTCTTTCCCTGTCCCGCGGTCAGGGGAGCCCGAATCTGCATCTTCGAACTTACGGCGCTTCTTCTTGTCTGCAGGCTCAGCCGCAGCTTTGCAGGTAGGCAGCAAATGGAAAACTACCGCAGCAGCACTGGACAATCTCGTAAACACAGCATCAAGAGGCTTCATACCCAAGGCGTCCTGCTGAATCTTGGAGCCAACCTCGTCAGAAACCAACTTCCACAACTCCTGATCGGCTCGCAACACCGCTGCAATGCAAGGTGGCTCAAAACCGGGCGGAGCCGGGCGGCTCAAATGTTGCATGAACTCTTGGTGGATGGCATCGAGGATCCTGAAGCTGATCAGACCAGCCTGATCTGCAGCCAGAGCACGCCGAGTCAAGGCTTGGAGAACCCGGAGCTCGGATCCCAAGTCGACTCGCCCCGTCGGTTCCTTAACCTTAAGGACGAGCTGGTTGTGCTCCAAGGTCAGAAGCTTCTTCTCCGACTTGACCGCCGTCATCTCATCCTCCCTGCTGATGCAAGAACTCAAAGGCACATAGCTGAGGCATGCCTCATGAACCATCTTGACGAACTTATCGACGAGAGTATGCGCCGGCTCTGACGCATGCCGTATCTGCACTCCAGCCAGCCGCGCCCGCTGTTCAGCGAGTCGCCTATCCCTTTCTTGCGGTGGCATTTTGCAAGCGCCACCATCTTCCGGCGTGCCAGAGGCCTTCTGTGCAATAGACTGCACAGTGAATGTTATGGCCTCGAAGGTGGCTCGCCGGAGTTTGCTTTGCTGCCCTATGCTAGCGTCGGGCTTGCCGAAACAAGCTTCCACCAAAACACCGAATTTGGTCTCGTCAATCTGGCCTGGCTGCACGGAAGCTGCGAAGGCCAACGACGCAAAAGTCTTGACATCCTGCTTGAGCAAAGCATCGCTCTCTGAAGAAACGAAACCCAGCTCTGTCAGCCGATGGGCAAAAGCTGCTTCGCTGTCGATCAAACCAGCCATGGCCGAGAGAACTACGAGACTAAACGCGCACAACTGACAAGAAAAGGCTGCCAAGCACGCGCAAGCAAAAGATGCACATGCAGCCAGTACAAGGACGCGAGCTCTCATAATTGTAATGCTGTCATACGCAACCGCGCAACCGGACATGAATTTCGTGACGTCTGTCAACAAGTCACAAAGTGGAATACTCACTGAGTGGAGAGCGCATGCCAAAACGAATCATCGACAGCATCGTCAAGCAGAAGCACGCACACATTATAAGCGCACTGCACAGCCAAACCATGTCTGGGTGCACCACCCGGCACACTGCCGGAAAGCATCAGACAGGCATCATCGCCTGACCAGAACATCTCTGGATTTCATCAGGCTTCACCGCCCGACCAGTTACACCACTGGATTTCAGGTCTCATCACCTGGCCAGAACATTTCTGGTGCTGCAGGCATCACCGCCCGGTTGAAAAACTATGTAGCTATGTGAGCAGTCACGCGGGGAGTCATTCAGAGTCGGGCGCCATTGCTACGACACACTCCCGCGTCTCCAAGAAACACGTCTTGCACTTTACAGAGGAAGCCACCACGCACATCTCCTGAACAAACCTGTCACTAATGCGCCTGCCGCACTCTAGACGATCAGAGCCATCCCGACCAATGTGGTAGATGCCGGAATAGTCGTGTCGATACACAACACGCCCAGGAGCCGCTCGAAGGAACCTTGGACGCAACTGTGGCGAAACCAAACGCAGCAAGGATGCCTCATCATCCAGGGGCTCGAAATCACTATCCGATCCAGAGCTGCAGTCGCTTTCTTGATCACTGTGCTCAGACTCAGTTTCGCCATCGTGCGCTCCATCTGCGTCGAAACGATCTGATGTGTCAACAGCTGCACGGGGCTCCTGACTTGTAGAAGGTATCTGCGCATGCTTGGCCTGCTCGGGTTGGATTGGCGCCGTGGTGGCGCACATCATGCCACTGCGCGTGGCATCTGGGTCAAATCGCCCCTCACGCACATCATCCAGCATGCGCACGAGCAGGCGCAACGGTGCTGCTAAAGCGTCTCTCGCATAGGTCTCAGCCGAACAGGCTGAAGGATCCAGGTGGTATCCCAGAAGCCTTCGAGAAGCCAAATCTATTCCATACTTGGCAGCCCAGGACAACAAGGTCGCCTTTAAGGAATGCGACGCAAAGCGAGGTTGACTCTCGTCACCGACTTCCAGCAAGGCACGCAGCACGGCGCCACCTTCAGTGGAGGTCAAGCCAGAGGCAGTGGGCAGACCGCCCGGGCTGAAGCAGGGCAGTAGCGGCACGGCCAAAGATCCATCACGGGGAAGTCCCAACTCAGCGCGCACGGCAAGCCAAGCCTCGAACCATCCAAGTCCAGTCAGCGAGAACATGGGGGCGACCACTGGTAGAAGCTGTCTTTTCTTCTTCACGCTGGTGGCCGTCTTGAAGTGTCGCACGGTCAGCTCGATGAAGCCTTTAGACGAGGAGCCAGGCGCCATATCCACGACCCATGACGTGGCACGTTGACCATCACCAAAACGACATCGTGCGTACAACAAGATCAGAAGCGATCCTGCCCAAAGCCGATCCTGAGGGCTGGCTGCTTGCACAGCAACTTGTTCCAATGCACGGACATGTGCAGCAGTCAAGGGCGGCGCCTGTTTAATGGGTCCGCTTCTTGTAGCAAGCGTTGCCGCTATGCCGCTGATTCGCTTGCTTACGACGCCACAGCCTCCATCGATGCCAAAAAGCGCCGCTGAGAACCTGACAGCTTCAACAAAGGATTGCGCTGCAGTGGCTGCAGCCTCCTCATCACGTAGATAGCGAACGTAGCCGCACAGCACGAACTCGACATAGGGAAAAGGAGCTTCTCCGCAAACTTGACACCACGCCATGAACCTACGGACACTGCCTAAGCGCTTTAGCAATGTGGCAGTGGACTTCATGCCAGTAATGTCCTCCACAATGCAGCATGCGCCATTGAACAAGGCGCCAGGGCTCGCCGAAGCGACATGGTCACCCACAACTTCCTCGATGGCAGTGCGCCCAACCCAGGATGCATCGGGCTTCACCAACAAGACGGTCGCCCATTGCGAGACGACAGCCTTTCGTCTTGCGTCCTGATCGTCACTCCCAGGCCGTGTACTCATCTGACAGCGACGAAAACACGCAATAGTCACACGTTGCTTCTTGCAAGGTTGGCTGGCAACTTCATTGCGAGCGGGGCCCACAGAAGGCACGGGCACCGGCACAGGCCTTTCCCAGCTCAACGACGCGCTGGGTGACACGAGCCGAGCCAGACTAATTTTGCCCAAGGCGAAGCCCACGGCACCGTGCTCCCATGGCAATTTGTGCGTAGGCCGCGGAAGCTGTTGCCAGCTGACTCGCAGCGCCTCCTCAAAGTCAATCTCGGGGCAAGCACGAGAAGCACCGAACATGGCAAAACAAGAAGACACCAAGTGTTCAGCCACACAGGCAACCGCTAGAGCATTCTCTAACACCTGCTGGCCTGGACATGCATCAACACGCAGCATCATGCATGATGGACACGTGCAGCACGGCAATCACATCAGTGCGACACAACACAGCACGCAGCTGCCGACGCAAAACCACAAGCACGCACAGGCTTAGTAGGTTTTGCTTTCAGTCAGGACAGCGGGCAATAAAGCGACGTCAACAAGTGGAAGTAGGCCTCACGAGTCTCTCGTGAATCGTGAAATCCAACACGCCGACTCTGTCGAGCGCGAGACCTCTGCGCGTGAGCGCCTGCGTGAGCTTTAGCTCATTGCCGATCTCGACGTGCACGCTGTGCTCCTTTTTCTTTACTGTGATTTCCCCAGACTCTAGGGAAAGGAAGTCCTTGTCACGCCTCACTGAGGCGATTTCGGCATCCCGGCTGACGCACTGCGACGGCGGGATGTAACGCACGATGCCGTCCTGCAGCATGAGCGCGGCCTTGTCCACGAGGCTGTGCGCGGGGTCGTAGTCACCTTCGATGACAACGCCCCGGAGGCGCGCGACTTGCGCGGCGCGGCGCTCCTCGCGCTCGTGCAGGGGCAGACTCTTGGGGGTGACGCTGTCACCCTCTACCCTCATCTTCAGGTCCTGGATGCTGAAGGTGAGGCTTTCGAAGGCCAGACGCCGCGCTGCGGCTTTGGTGCCTAAGGTCGGCTCTGCCGCCCCGAAGACCTTCTTGATGAGTTCTTCAAACTTCGCATCGCTGATGCGGTCGGGTTGGTCGGCGACGCTGTACGCGAGCGTGCCGAAACTGCGGATGTCTGCCGCAAGGAGCTTCGCCGACTCGGCGGCTCCTAGGAGTTGTCCAGCTCTGCTGGAGAATTCCGCGACACTGTCGACGAGGTTCGCCATTGTCCTGCAGGGCAAGCGAAGATGAAAAAGAGAGAGAGACGCAAACGCGGAGCAGACTGCAAGACCCTACTAGGACGGACAGGCTCGTGAACTCGCTCTCTTTTTCACTCTGCATCGAAAGACTTGCTGCTCCAGCAAGTCTTGCAGTGCGGTCGGCCTGGTGCGAGTTCGCGAACTTCGCAACTCGTATACTTTTCATTTAAGCAGCGACCGCAGAGAAGCCTCTTGGCGTTCTCGCCGCGGCTCGCGTGGAGCTTGCCACTGGCAAGATGACACCACGAAAAGGCCCAGTCTGGGAGGGTGCACTGCACCTCCCTTCTGAGGCGAGGGTGCTCCTCTACCTCGGGCTCGGCGACGAACTCGTCTTCTCTGTCAGTGTCACTGGCACTGTCTTCTGTGTCGCTGAGCTCCTGTTGCTGCGAAACCTTCAGGGCTTCCACCCCCACTGGGGGTGCCGAGCCAGAGGAGGTTTTCCTGTGAGAGACCTTGCTAAGGTTCTCTCGCTTCAGGTTAAGCTGACTGCTAGGCAGCGCGAACTGTTTCCCGAGCGGCTGGTCGGGAAGGAAGTCGCCATCTCTGATGGCAATGAGAACCTCCTCCAGAGCCCGCGCTGCGGGGATGAGCACGTTTCGGCTGTACGTCTCAGTGCTCCGAGCACTGTCGTGCACATGGTGGGCGAGGAGCCTGCGCAGGTCCAGGTTGACGCCAGCTTGCGAGGCCCAGGTGAGGCACGTCGCTTTGAGACTGTGACTGCTGAGGCGCTCTGCGCCTTCACAGCCAGCGTTCGACAGCGCGCTGCGCAGCCAGGAGGTGATTTCTTGAGAATTCATCGGGCGATCCGCTAGATCACCATCCGATGTGAAGGCAGGGATCACTGACCCCAGCGGGATTTCTCCGCTGGAGCTGAGACCCAGCTTTTCTCGATTGGCGAGCCACTGACTCACCCACGACTCTTCGAAGAAGACCACCGGGGCTACCAGCGGGAGCAGCAGGCGGCTTCTAGCCCCTACGGCGGTTTTCGCTTTGTGCACATTCGCCTGCATCCACACCGTGGCGCAGGGGTCCTCTGGGAGCTCGACCGAAAAGGAGGCAACTCGGGCCGCGTCGCTGGCGCGGGCGCATGCGAAGAGCATGAACAACAAGCCCCCAGACACGACACTGTCGTACACAGAGCCAGACAGCGCGATGCGCTCTAGAGTGGCCACCTCTGAGGCCTTAAGGGCCGGGGCCCGTTTCGGTGGAGGCGCACTGGCTTCCGTGCTCTTACAAAGGCCAACGATACGGGAGCTGGTCACCTCCGACTCGAAGGACAGACCGAAGACTCCCGAGCACCAGTTCAGACTCTGAATCAAACTCGAGGGGCTGCTAGCCCCTTTTCCATTTCGCATCATCCACTGGATGTAGCGCCAAGTGGCGCGCTCGGACACAGGGAAGGGCACCACCACTGGGTCCTGCGAGTTTGCCCACTGGACAAAATTGCTGAGAGAGTTGAGGCGGCGTACCACTGTGTTGGTGGCCTTATAGCTGAGCGCTGCCTCGATGCTGAAGTCAAGCTCGTCCAGGTCAACGCAACCAGCCTCGTCGGCACACTGTGAGACGATCTCAAAGGCCTCTGGCCATGCCTTTACCAAGGCCGTAAGTTTGAAAACCGCGCTGTCGCGGCGGTCGCCTTCGTACGCTGTACGACGGCAGCAGACCTTAAGTGCGAAGGCAGTGTCTTCCGCTACTAGCGGCTGGGTGCTAGCGGAAGCTTTCCGCTTGAGCATCAGGCTGGACTCGTGCAGCACTGGCACGGGGCCCACAGAGGCGGGGCGAGTCACTGACAGCTCCCAGGGCCAGCTTGCATTTCGCGCAAACCATGAGGCTGATTCCCACGGCTGACGAGCACCAGCTCGGCGTGGTATTGACGACCAGAGGTTACTAACCTGGTCGTTGAAGTCGCCCTCCGGGGCGCTGCCCCTGGGCAGCATCCTTGACACAAGGAAGAGGAGCACTGCTCAAGCCAACGGCTGTCGTCCAAGTGGCTTGCAAGAAAGGGCTACTAGCACAGGAACACAAGCGCACTCACTCTGGAAAGCTCAACTGAAGCGACGCGCTGCGACCCGCACCCTTCCCGGGCAGTCCTGAGGGAGCAGAGGAGGAGGAGAGAGCTGAGAAGGAAGTGAGGCTTAAAAGGCTGCGGCGATCACGCACTGGAGAACTCAAGGCCTCACTGGTGGCACTGCACCTAGAGCTACCTCCAAAAGACCTACCAGGTCTTGGAGCACTGCGTAGAAACCTACTAGGCAAAAGAAAACTGCAGCCCTACAAGGTCTGTGTGCACACGCAACCTGCGGTGTTCTTTTTCCGACCTCGCGGTGCGAGTGGCTGGGCTGAGCCCGCTAGTCAAGGTGCGCTGCACCTGCCTTCTGCGATCCGCAGAAAGGCCGGTGAGCAGCGGAGGCTCCTGTGGCCGGACTGTGCCGGCACTACTGTGCTCTGCACCTGTGTGAAACGGGCGCAGAAGAAAGGGCCACTGGCCCTTCAAAACTGTGTCCGAACACTGTTCGGAAGGCACGGGAAAACGCCGCTGGCGTCACTACCAGTCGCGGTGGTTCCAGCGCCGATCGTGGTCCCAAGACCAGCGACCACGGGACCACTGGTCCCGGTCCTCGTCGTCACGGCGGGACCTCTGGTCCTTGCCTTTGCCCTTGCCCTTGCCGTCTCTGCGGCGGGCCTCCCGATCGCGGTGCTCGCGCTCACGGGCTTCGGCTGCCTCGCGCTGCAAGGTCAACCGAAGGGACTCGGGCGGCCCCCTAGTAGGGCGGCGCTCGCCCCTGTACTCGAGCTTGCCGTCTGTCCGCGGGACAGTGCCTGGGCAAGAGTAGTTCTTTGCGCAGCGTGGGCAATGCATCACGCCGCATTCTGGACACTGCCAGGCCTTGCTGCGGCGCTCGCCTGTAAACTGTCCCACAGCGCCACTGGCGCTGGGCTGATCATAGGCATGCACTGCTGCCTTGAAGGGGTGGAGCTCGCCGCATGCACTGCATACGAATTCCGATGACGGATCGCTCCAGATGTTCATCTGCATGTTGTCGCAGACCGAACACGCGAAGACTCGCTGCAGCTCCGCCGCTGGCGGACGCGCCGCCGCTGGCGGGCGATCTTCCTGATCGTCTCGATCAGTGTTGTCGTCTGATGCCGGGCCGCTGGCCCGGGTCCCGGCAACGCCAGCAGGGTTGTTGCGTGGGGCCTGTTTGGCAGGGACGCGGGCGGGAGCTCTCCCCACGGCGTGCCACTGGCGGTGGGGGAGGCCGCTTGTTGTGGCGTGGGGCGGCAGCTTTCGCAGGCGCCGCTGGCGCCTGGTTCCTGTCGGCCGCCGGCACTGCCGGGCTGGAGGACTTGCGCGCTACCTTGCCCTCCAGGGGAGGATGCGGCTGCGCTCCTCCGAGCGGGAGCCTCGGTCGTCTTCTGTTTCATCCGCTCCTCCACGTCCATATCCTCAGGCGCTGCCGAGGGAGCTTCCGCTGGAAGCGGTTCTTCTTTGATACCAGAGCCCGCGTCCTCAGCGGGACTGGTCGGGGAGCGCTGTCGCGAGGCTTGCGCTGCAGCCGTCGAAAGAGGCAAACTGTCCACCGCGCTGCGGTGGCCGTCGGAAGAAACACCACGCGCCGCCACTGGCGGCTCGGTGTTTGCCGGCACCACTGGGGGCTCGTAGCCGAGCAGAAGTCGCTGAAGCGCGACTGCATTGGCTTCGGTGCCGCCACTGGCGGGCTTCGTCCAACCAGCGAGTTCCGCTGCCTCTGCCGCATTCACCACCACGTCCCCTATCTCTGATAGGGAGACGGCGGCTTCGTAGATGGCGGCCCGCTGGGCCTCCGGCACTGCGCTGAGCGCCTGCAGCATCTGCTCATTTGTCGGGTTCGCCATCGCTGAAGGCAGACAGAGGCTTCCGCTGAAAGCGGGGTTGTGTGGGAAGGGGGGGGCGACTTACTAAGCTGAAAAGGCTGCGGTATGAAAGCACTGCTTGAGAACCGACACGGTTTAAGAAGCTGACTCAGCTGAGGAGGCCTACCAGGCTCGCGTGACACACGACTGAAAAAGGCTAGCGGCGATCTTTTGCCGCCATTCAAAGCATGCCGTCGGCCCGCCGCTGTGGGCGAGGTTCCAAGTACCTCGGAAACGCCCGCCCTGAAGAGGCTGCCGGGCTGTCGGCGGTGAACCAAAAAGAGGTGCACTGCACCGACGGGAGGGCGACTCGCTGAGAGGCTAGCAGCTACCCGCTGCACTCAGTGTCTAACGACGGCCGCCCCTGACGCCGCGGTTTCGGGGTCGCTGACCCCGGCTGCTGCGATAGCAGTTGTCGCATTCGTGATGATTGTGGGGGCTCCTGCCCACTGAGCAGTGCCGCCCACAAATCGCCATGCCCTGGGAGAGGCAGCCCTGCTGCGCGCAAGGCATGCAACACATGAGGTCGCCGCGCCTCTCCGGGTATCTCTCCCATCTCTCTGAGTTGGGGGTTGCCCAGTAGGGCCATTCGTGCACGTCTGTGACGTGCAGGTGCGGCGAGACCCTTCTGGCGTGCGTTACTAACGCACGCAGGCCGGGGTACCTGTTGTCGGTCGCTGACCCGAGGTTACGCCAATCGTTGTTTTGGGGGTCCTCCCCAGGCTGAAACTGCCAGCCTCGCTGGCGATTGCGACGCTGCGGTCTGGACACGACCACAGTGTTGGCGTTCGGCGCGAACGGCACTGCCGTTGCGGCCTGGCTGCTAGCCAGGGAAACCTCGGAGTCTCCCGAGTTCTGATCACTGTCAGTGTCGATAACTTCAATGGCAGGCTCCGCCGCTGGCGGGGCGACGTCGGCAGCTTCGGCCGCGGGCGGGTTGCCTGTTGTGGCCGCAGCGGGCTTGGTAGGGGCGGCCGCTGGCGGCGGCAAGGGAGGGTCCGAGGCTGATGCCGACGCTGTCGGCAGAGCAGTGCTGGACGAGGCGGTGGGGTCGGTACTGCCACTGGCAGCTTTGTGGGTCTTTTTCTTTTTCTTCTCCGAAGGGAGAATCTTGACCCAACCGCCCTTGCCTTTGCCCTTACCCTCTGGGTGCCAATGGAAGCCGCTGGCTTCAACCTTAGGAGCAACGTGGCCCTCTAGGGCGTCCACCCAATTGAGTCTCCACTGGAGCTTGGGGACATTAACTTCCTCCCCACTGGGGGGCCAGTCAAAAAGGCCGGTATACGCCTGGCGTGGCCGCTGGCCGCATAGGCACGTCGCGCTGCGACATAGTATACCGGTGCATCGGGTAGGCACTGCCTGAGGTGTCCGGTTGTTCCCCTTGCATCTGCGCAAAAGGGTAGAAGGGAGGCCAAGCTTTGGACTCTCCTTCCCCCGGCTCGATTCAGGGCTTCGTGGTCGTCGCTGACGACCGCGGGGTCTACCCGCATGGCACAGCTTAGGGCCCAAAGGAGATAACTTATCTCCTGTTGTGCCATTTCTTCACGCATGGCCTGCTCTAGCACAAATATTGGATTGCACTGCAAAAAGCGGAGGCAGGAGCGACACTGTCGCACGCGTTGCAGGCATTGTGGCGCTGCCAACTGATTTTCTCGACCGTCCCTTCTAGGGTACGGCGCCTCTGGCGACTCAGCCGCATACGTGCGGGCTGCTTGGTCAACCATAACTGGCACTGACAGTTATATCAAAGGGAGTGGAAAGTCGTCGCTGACGACCTCCACTGCTGCGGAGCACTACAAGCTACTCTACAAAAACTTTTTGGATCACAGATCCAACTCCAAGCCGAAAGCTGCACGGCAAAGTATGTCTAGTGTCACTCACACACAAGTGAAAACACTGTTTTCCTTTTTCGACAAACTTTGTCTACACTTTCGGCGGAAAATAAAACCCATTCACGCACGCATGATGGATGCGTAGCAATCACACATGTCACGCCACATGCAACAGCAAACATGCCTTGCCTAGAAGGACACAAGGCACTCTCGGATCCCACTTCGTGCCCAGCAAGTGTTCACCCCGCGGGAAGTAGTTTAGCTACGCGGTCTATCACAATACCAAACCAAGGAAGCAAGCTCGCACACAGGACTGTCAGCACAATCACTTACAAGCACACATGCAGCAACGCAGCGCTCCTCACTTTTCAACCCTGAGATGGTGGAGATACGACGAGTCTCATGCCATTCTGAAAGCTGCAAGTGAGACTCTCGACCTTCGAACGGCCCAAACAAGAAGAGATCCCTCCTCAAAGAATGCCAGGGCCGAGTCGAACATACCCACCCCCCACATTTTGCAGGGTCGTGGCGGGCGGGAAAAGCAAAATGCTCACACAAGGCTTCGCTAGCAGGTAGCACATAAACGCTCCTGCACCTATGAGCCTTGCAGGCAGAGCCACATGCTTGCAGAGCAACAGCAAACATGTAACATGTCCGCAGGTGTTCAAGCGCTTGCACAAATACACACAAGCGCAAGACCAGGCATCAGCTACGCACATACTTCCCACTTAGATACACGCACGCGTGCACCTCGCTGAGTCGCTGAGCCATAAGGTTGCTCATGTCATCATCGCTGTCGACAAGGAAGCCAAGCACGGATACGCAGGGGAGCTCTCCCCCGGGACGACCAAACTCGGCACGAAAACGTCTTGGTAGTCGTGCCCACAGTTCCTGATTGGACAAAGCATCCAGGTCCTCTGAACTACTGTCCTCCGAACTGGTGGAGGCATCATCTGCCATGAGTTCGCGGCAAACGCAAAGAAAGCCCAGCAGGAAAACAAGAACACTCCAGCAAGCCTGCTGTGAGCACCTGGGGGGCAACCTCCCCAACAATTGACATCCCAAGCACAACCTTGAGACAGCACTATCCGAACAAGCAAGTTCCAAGTGCACCGGACATGCAACACACCATGAAGCAACAAAGCACACCTCAAGGCATGCACAGCGCTCACGGATCCCACTTCCTGTCCCTGGCAGGCCACCCCGCTGGCTGCACATGCAACACTTAAGTTCAACACGCAAACGCGATGTAAGCTTCCGCACTGCCACAAGCCACATGCACACACACACACACACACACACACACACACACACACACACACACACACACACACACACACACACACAGTACACTCAGTACACACATGCAAGCCGTGACACTGCACACATCACAATGCACTGAAGAACTGCTAGCCAATCCCACTTTGATGCATGCTGTGCATGCACCCCGCAAGACCTCTGCGCGCACCGACTAAAAGGTAATTAGGTGGCAGTCCGCGTGCTTCTCCCCGCATGCAATCCCCGTATAGTGCCGGGCAGCTTTTCACGCAAGGGCAAAGGCAAAGCAGGTCTGATGCACACAGCCCCGCAGACCCATCAGATATCTGCAACGCATGGGCTGCTCCTGATCCACTCCACCTATATGATTACAACGCCGCAACGCTACGGCCAGCCGCCACGCAGGGCAGCCGCTGCTTTCTCAGTTGCCTCCGCAAGCCTTTGTTCGATGCTCCGAGCGCTCTGCAGGTTTTCGATTGCCTAGTAGGCGAATGCAAAGCACAAAATACATCCAGCAGCATCCACATGCTCCAACAATGGCCTTCGCAGCGCTGCTTGCCGGAACATCGAAATTGACGTGTACTTCCGTCTCTAGTCTCGACATGTACAAACTACCCACCCTCCAGCCCATAGACGCCGTGACACTTCTAAGACGCAAGCGCGCACACGCCCTTTTGTTCGTGGGATGCGCAAATGCCGACAGCCGATCTTTCCTGGCCTAGCAAGGAACTACAAACTTCCTGGAGGCGATTGGGGCGGCGGTGGGTTCAAAAGAAATCCTGCGGCTAACCTACCTGGATCTAGCACTATCTAGCTCTAAGCTCTGGGCAGAGCCGGAGCCACAAGCTGCCACTATACAAATGCTTCGCACACTTATGGTACATTATGACACGAGACGCTTCAGGTGCTGCGCTTCGCTCCGCACTGTCCAGCATTGGAATCCCCGCTTGCCATACCTTGAACACCAAGCGCCGAACTCCCATATACGGCATAAGGCCAACGATACGTCTTTATTTGGAGCAGAGGCTGCACCGGCTGCACAGGAGTCGCCAAAATGGCAAATGGTTCCAGGCAACGCGTGGGCAGCAGGGCAGCACAGAACACTAGGACACGTAGCCAAAGCATCGACGCAGAAAAACTGCAAGGCTGTTTGCGCAGCGCGCCCACGCACACCAGCCGAGGCGATTCTTGTCGTATCTCCGGTTGAGAGGTGACGCTTGCCTCTCAATCTAGCGCAACACAACCTACTCAAGCCCTGCGCACTAAATCTTTTTTGCTGGGACTGTACTGCTCAAGTGCAGAAGCAAACACACACCACACCGCAAGAGGGGGACGGCAGTCCACTTCCCCTGGGTGGGCGGGCAAGATCGGAAAACTTCAGCAGCAGTTGACCACAAGGTCGACCCACGACCAACACTTCTCTAGACCTCTGCTGCAACTGTACACGCAAAGGTGTGTGCGCAGATAGAGAGGGTTTATGTCACAGTACGGGCCAGTGACAAAAGGCACAACCCTACACCGCACGCCGCACACCCGACAGTCTTTCCTGGCCTAGCAAGGAACAGCAAACTTCCTGGAGGCGATTGGGGTGGCGGTGGGCTCAAAAGAAAGCCTACGGCTAACCTACCTGGATCTAGCTCTAGGCTCTGGGCAAAGCCGGAGCCCAAGCTGCAACTATACAAATGCTTCGCGCACTTACGGTACAATTCCGACACGAGACGCTTAAGGTGCTGCGCTTCGCTCCGCATGGTGTCCAGCGTTCTTATTACACAGTGCACGAAGTGGCTGTCTCTCCTTTTCCCTGCCCTGCTCTGAGACACGTGTCACAACCGATTTGTCCAATATCCGGCCTGTCCCGGCTTCTGCTGAATTGCCTCTCGTGCTCTTATGTAGCTTATCAAAGGAATGCAAGCCGCAGCCCCTCCTTTTAGGCTTTGCGAAAATGCTGGGCAGCAGAGTCCTTCAATCCGGGCGGGCGAGCGGGGCTTCAAAAGTGGCCCAGCACCCACAATGGAACAACTTGGGAAGTTGCACAGCAACAACTGAACAGTGCTTGCAGAGCTGCACTGCACTGCGTGCACAAGCTATACGATATGTCTCTCTGTTCTATTTTTCTAAGAGGGATGCGCAATCGAAATCCTAAGCCTCTCGTTCCGAGAGTCTAGCATGGAACCTCATCAAACTTCCCGGAGGCGAATGGGGCGGCGGTGGGCACAGGAGAAATGCAAGCTACTTCTGCCCGAAGCCGAACACACAACGCCTCGGAGGCACCAGAAGGCTAGCAGAACTAAATATGTAGCTGCCGCTGTGAAACGAACACCGAGACGACTTATGTGCTCCGCTTGGCTCTGCACAGTTTAGCAATGATATAATGTACAAGCTACATGTGCAGTGAGAGACGGGTGTACTTCCAAGCCCAACCCAAGCCGGTACACCCGACACGCCCCCTGCTACAAAGACAGTAGGGCGGTGTGTGAGGTGGTGGTGTTTCTATCGATGTTCCACGAAATAGATCGAGACAGCAGGCAAGGTCGCGACACACAGGGAACATGGACGGCTTCGTCGTGGTGGGTCCCGCCCCGTCGGCACTGCCCTGCTCCGAGACACGTGTCACAACATGTCACCAAAGTGCTCAAAATAGAGCACGCATGAAGGAGACTCACTCCAGCATCAGAAGGGCAGTGCGCCGAAATAGACAATTCCAGATCGGTCAGGTCAGCAAAGAGGTTCGCCAGTATGTTTGCAGCAGGAACAGGCTCAGAACATCTCAGAACCAGAAGCGGCCCGCAGCTGCATCGGCAAGAGCAGCCAAAGAGAATCACTGTCAGGATGCTACCGAATCCGGACCCTGAACACAACAAGCACCCCTGTCCCAGAGAAGCAACCCTGGCACAACCCTTGACGAAAAACCAAGCGCAAGACCACTGCGTGCAACGCTCTCTTTGTTGAAACGTGGTGGTAAGTACAGCCAGAATCTACGCTGACCGCATGGCTAGCAGACGCAAAAAAGACTTGATTAGCCAACATGAAACATCAGCTGAGGAGCTGACAAACGATGCATCAGCCGCACGCTGACACAAATGTACCCCCCCTCTCATCAGCCGCTCGCTGAGAAACGGTGACCCCTGCCCAGATTTTCGATCGGGCAAGGCGGGCGGGAGATCGAAAATAGAGCGGCTCCCGCACTCTGCTCCCGGTTTACACACCGGTAAGACAACGACATACAACGACCATTGTGCTTCAGCCACACTGACATATTCAAGTACTAGTATCAAGACGCCGGGTTCCGCCACTTCGCGCTGCGCAAAGACTGCTTCGCTTAGCAACTTAACCAGCTTAGCATGGCTCCACGGCACACGGCACCATCTGCAAACCACCACTTGCCTCAAACGACACAGCAAAGACGCGAAGCAAAGGCATACGAACACACATGCACACACACACACACACAAGACAACCTACCCTAACAAGGACTCCATTGGATCCCTCTTTACGCGCCTCCGGTTCTCGACCTGCCAGACTCAACGAAACGTCCACATCCGAACTGACTCCGGATCTGTCTTGTCATCTTCCACCATGGCAAAACAGAAAACTTGGAGCACAGCTGATGTGAGACAGGATTTCTTCTGCTCACAGCATTCGAGCAGCTGATTACGGCTGCACATGCAGCGAATAAGTTCAACATGCAAAACGTGCTTAAAGCTTCTGCGCTGCCTATTTCGCCGGGACCAACAACCAAACATGTCTGGCCTACCTAAACAGCACTTCTGAGCTACGAGGACTTGGACTGCTACAAACAGCGAAAAAATGCACAGTCACGGCCCTTGACTGCAAAACCTTTAATCCTCGGCTCTACTACTGTGCCTTCCAGCGCGCGAAATGGAAAAGCCAGCAACTTGTGGAAATCAACCGCACACTTGGAGAAAATGGTCGGGGAGAGTCGGGCGAGAGTCGGGGGCAGGCTACCTGACACTCATGTGTAAAAGGAAGCCAAGACAGGAGAGTCGGAGTCGGGGAGACTCAGGGGAGCGTCGGGGGAGAGTCGGGGAGAGTCGGGGCAGAGTCGGGGAGAGCCGTTGCGAATCGGGGGCGCGGTGGCTGCACGTTTCGGTTTTGCTCGCTGGATCACTGCGGCAAAGCAATTCGCGGCAGGGCCAGGAAACCCCGCCTAAAAACTCCCACAATCTTAGTCTGCACGTCTGCCCGACAAATTATGCATGATTCTTTTCCGCTATGCTTTACTGGCTTGGGAAGCATTGACCCGTCTCTCTGTTCTAAACTCACAGGTACCCCCGACCCGCCAGCCCACACTGCCGTGACACAACATGCAGTCGACGCGCCCTCGGACTCTTGTTTTTCTACGAGGGATGCGCAATCGAAATCCTAAGACTCTCGTTCCGAGAGTCTAGCATGGAACCTCATCAAACTTCCCGGAGGCGAATGGGGCGGCGGTGGGCGCAGGAGAAATGCAAGCTTCTTCTGCCCGTAGCCTAACACACAACACCTCGGACCTCGGAGGCAACTCGAGCAGAAGGCTAGCAGAACTAAATATGTAGCTGCGGCTGTGAAACGAACACCGAGACGACTTATGTGCTCCGCGTCGCTCTGCACAGTTTAGCTTGCCGCCTCTGCTCTATCCCAACACATTCGTGCGCAAATGGCGTCTTTGGCATGAACTTCAGAATTGATCTCAGACCCCAAGAAACATATTTGCGCGCCTTCCCGGGTGAAAACTACTTGCGCTGCCACAAGCCACATGCACGCACAAAGCCCCATAAAAATCTACTGTATTTGACTCCGCAGGCTGCACTTACAGATAGCGTCACCGCACCGTTGGGCGCACTGCATGGAGGCTGGCTCAAAGCAGATCACTGCTTGCGCAGATGGCCAGAGCTTCGCCCCACAGCAGACATATCGCCTAGGGCTGCTTCTTCCAGTTTTGCATACTGAGCAAAGCGCTTGGCAAAATGGTCGATAGAATTCAGCAGCGACCTGCAAATCATTGCAATTACACGAACAGAAAGCATTTCTTTCCCGGATTGCTCGAGGGAAGCCTGGAGCGTGCACGAAATGCTAACACGCCTAGAGCCAGACAAAGTGGAACCACTTCAACGCAACTGCTGGCTTCTGCCGCCGTGCACCCAGCCTCCGATATCCTCAGCTCGCGAAGCATCCTCCCAATAAGAGCATAAATTAAACACACGCAGGACGTAGACGGACACAGGGGGTGGGAACTTCGTCATTGACAATCATCAAAGGTCATCGAGTCATCAACAGAATGGGCAATTGTGGGCTGGCCCCTAGGCAGGGGGCAAGTACACAAGTACACACAGGCAGCGACTTTATTGCAACTGTCCCAGACTGAATGCCAGCTTGCACACAGTTGACTTATGCACTACAGTCACTACACCAAACACATGCGGTCTCTTCATATTCTCTCAGTCGCAAGAAGTTAAGTTGGTGCAGCGCGGACGGACAACGGTCTGTCGGACTGTCGGACCTGCCCATGCTGGGCACCTCTCACCCAACCTCAAGTGCATGTGTTCCACAACAAGTAGGCGTTGCAAGCTGCGGGGCAGGGCAGCTGTCTGCCAACAGGCTTCCCTTTTCTCCCCATCTCCCCAAGCTGCTGCGCACCCGGGGTGGGCGAGTGGGAGAGCTGAGGTGAATCAGCTTATGCACCGATGTGCAGCACAGTTGCGGTACCAACATCTACACTGCAGCTGCACAACTCAAGAACAAGGAACCGACAGTACCAGCCGAAGTCCGAACCCCGACCCCAGCCCTGTATACTTCCAACAGCAGCAGCTGCAAGTATAGCAAAACGCTTTTAAGATCTCTCATTTCCAACTACTAAGGTATTCACAAAAGCGAATCGAATCATATGCTCGGCAGCACACACACACACAATGCATGTCACTGCAACTCAAGCACTCGGTCAACCCTCTCCGTTTTCACAACAAGCGGGGTGTGTCGCAGTGAGCAAAAGCATGCACGGTGAAAGACAAAGGGCGCACACATCCAACGCGTTGCACGCAGCATATGCTAATGCACATGCGGATGAACGGCTTTCCGTCATCTGTCACCCACCCCACTTTCAAAAAGGGATGTTTAGGAAAGAGTTAAACAAAAAACTTCCCACGGCTGCACAGCCCAAAAGCTGCAAGGAGTGGAAATCATAACAACATGATTCCACGCAGCACAGGCACCACAGCAACTCAGAAAAAATGGGAAACAAAATGCTGTCTCGCAAGCGAGAAGGCTTATTTAAGCTTCGTCGACAGCCCGTCCTTTGCTGCAAATTCATAGTGGACATTTACAACCTGACCACATCGGACATTGAAGCCACAAGCTTCGGCGAACATCACGGCTGCACTGGAAGGCAGGCGGCCGGCAAGGTGGCCACGGCATCGGTATCGTTCGCAAGCGCGGTGTGCAAGAGAACACTCACAGCAATCACCGCCACGCGGCACACAGCCATTGCAGCCATTGATCCAACAGGCTGCCTAGAGCGTCGTCTTCCACAATCTGGCTGAGCAAACCTTTCCTGCTCCTGCACTGGCAACCCCAGGCACGGTTCAAGCCGGCACATGCATGTCACATTCTGGCACACGCCCTAGCGAGCCAACACCCTACCAGACAGCACCGCAGGTATCCAGCCTCTACACGAAACCAACCTATTTGCAAGAACCTGGGCGCGCCCCGTGGTTTGAGAAATTTTCGGGGCGCGCACCGGGCAGACCGGCCCACCTTCACGCACACAAGCAGAAAGGGTTGGGAATCCTACTGCGCCACGGAACCCGAACCAGAGCCCAACAACCCTAACCAGCACCTAACCACTCATGCTCTTATGTAGCCAACCTAGATACATCTAAGAACTAGCCAAAACGCAAGCTGCAAGCACACATTGTTTTGGGTTTGCGAAAATGCTGGTCAGCAGTATCCTTCAATCCGGGCGGGCGGGCGGGGCTTCAAAAGTGGCCCAGCACCCACAGTGGAACGAACTTGGGTGATCGCACAACACGTGCAATGCACTTGCAAAGCTGACTTAACTTGCACACAAGTTGAGAGTGTAATGTACAAGGCCTGTGCACATCAAGCAGAAAAATCAGCCAGCACTGAGAAGCCCCTTGACAGCAACAGTACACGTGAACCCAGGGCAAGGCCTACACTAACACTAAGAGGTGGCTAAGCAAGTCCAAGTGGCCGCTCACCTGGCTTCAAAGCAATGCTGCGAAGGTGGCACGAAAGTCTTTCAGCCGCAGCCGCGGCGATTCTGACAGTTTTGACCTCCCAGGCGGTCACCTCCTCAACTCTTGCATGCCACCGGGCCCGCAACGAACCCTGCATTCTGCGTTCCATGCAGCGTCTAGCAGCCACATCCGCCGACTCGTTGAGAGCACGAAGAGTCGCAGCAGAGTGAGGCTCAGGCAGCGCCCACTTCAGCTGTTTCCCATGAGACGGGACCCACAAGAATGTACACGTGAGGCCCTGGCGGGCCGACTGCGCGTAAAGGTCAAAGGCAGCACGAGCCAGACCTGGCAAATCAGAAGAGTGGCCAGATTGACAAGCAGAAATCGCCGCAAGGCAGTCAGATACAACGAAAAGTTCGAGTTGCATGGAGAGCTTACCAGAAACTTCACAGCAGACAGTAGCAAGCCAAAGCAAAGCTTGCATCTCAGCTTTGAAAGCAGACTGGTCCTCATCACCCGTCCCTGCTGCAAAGCTGCTGTGCTCAGTCACATGCTGCCCGAAGACAATGGCTGACGCAGCAATGTCGTTGCGAGCACTGCCATCCGTGGCAGCGTACAGAAGCCCATCGGCTTTGAGCGACTCAGAAGCACCTTCCGACAGCTCCTGGAGGAAGTCGCTGAGATCAAGAGCAGGAGTCGGCGGCGGGAAGTCCCCCACCTCCTTCGCAAAGAGGCGCTCTTCGGCGCGATTTACTGGCAACTCATGCCCCACGCGCAGGTCTTGCGTCACAGGGCAGGCCCACGTGAGGTGCGGCCTCGAAGGCCTGGACTCACCACAAAGGCAGAGCCAGCGTAGATGATCAGCAGGAAAGGCACCTCCGGCATTGAAATGCCAACACGAGCCCCCAGAACCGAAGCTAGCAAGGTGTTGGGCTCGGCCACCAGTCTCAGACGCAGCAACGCCGTGCCCTCTGAAAAGGTACACACCATTACGGAGCACACTGCTCGTCGTCGCTCCTGTGGAAGGAGCGCCACAACCTGCCACACTTGTCAACACACAAGGCCCTAAAGTGAGCACTCAGCCAACGACCAACCTCGCGAAAACTGTCATGCCCTAAGCGGAGACAACGGCGTCGCCCGGAGCAGTCGCGCCGCACCACTGCGCCAGCTTCGGGCTCGTATGTCCACTTCAGGATCTGGAGCCAGCGAGGAATCTCCGGCAGGAGCTCATTCCAAGGAGGACAGGCTTCAGTTAGAGGAACTGTCTCCACCCAGTTGGGAGGCGCTGCCAAAAAGCGAGCCAACGTGCGAAAGGCACTACGGCACAGCATCATCTGCGGATGGAGCTTCCAACCCAGCTGCTCCCACACCAAGACTTTCGCACGATCGACGCCGAAACGATCATCGAAGAGGTGCAGGAGTTCGGTTTCCAGGGCATTCAGCTCGTCATCCGACGGAGCCGCATAGGCCGAAGTCCAGGAAACCATGGGAACAACCAAGCTCTGCACGATATGCTTGCGATCGCGAACAGAACGAGAGCACCAGCGGAGCAATCGAAGGCGAAGCACTGCTCGGCGAAGCACAAACTTGAGCAAAGACCAAGCTCCTCCGAAGGTGCAAGAAACACCCAGTATCTCAAGATGATCACTGACGCTGAAGGAGTGTTTGTCAGCAAGGGCAGCCCACTCCTCAGTCGCCTCACTTGGGTAGACCGCACACTTCTCAAGCGAAAGCTTGAAGTTGAAACACTCATCGAACTCGGCAGACCGGCATAGCACTGCGTCCAGGGCCTGAACAGGAGCACGGGCTCGAAGGAACAGCAAGCGGTCGTCCATGTAGTTGAGTCCCGAAACATGCTGATGGGCCCCATGGAGAACGTACTTACACCACACGTGAGCAATTGCAGCAGCGAGGCACGGGCTGAAGGGGCAGCCTTGCGGAATGCCCTGGCTGGGCACAAACCGTTGACAGTCGTAGGCCCCCTCACACACAAAGGTCCGGCAGGACTGCTTGTAGAAAGTCAGCAGCAACTTGAGCAACTCCAAGGGAAACCGAAGGTGTTGAAGAACAGCACTTAAAGAATCCCATTGGATAGAATCGAAGAAGGCTTTAACGTCAAGTTGGACAAAGCCCTTAGACTTATTGCGAAAGGCAGCCTGGACTTGGGCAAGTGCAGCCTCAACAGAGGCTCCAGGAAGGCCCCCGGCATCATGGCCCGATTGCCACTCGCTAATCCACGGCCTCAGACGGCGCTGTAACACACTGGCGCCAGCACGCCACAACACTTGGCACAAAGTCAACGGACGACTACCACCCTTAGGTTTGGGAATCAGCACCGTGGTGGCACAAGACCACTGCGTGGGCACTTGCCCTAGCTGCACGCATCTGTTCCACAGGTCTGCAGCACGTCTCCAAAACGGAAGCGGGAGCAGCCTGTCCATGTAGAGCTAGGCAAGGCAACATCCGGCCCTGTCATTTAGCTGGCCCTGATACAAGGTCGCAACGAAGACCTCAACCCCTACTTCATCGATTGCGAGCTCGACACAGAGCCAGCTACGAGTATTCCGAATCACCACGGATCCCGCACTCGGAGTGTGTCACCTCTGGCAACCTTTTGGTCCTTGACACAGCTTCTTGCGGCCTTTGCCTTCTTCACCTCTTGGTAGAGCTGCGTGCCAGCTACCAGGAACTCGTGCAGCAGCACACCTGTGAATGACGACAAATCAAACCGCAAACACAAGCTGGGATCGAACAATGCAGTATCCTCATTCGTCAATGCATCCGCTTCGATGTTCTGCAGGCGTGGTAACCAAAAGAGATACAAATCTGCCCCCCGCTTCTGCAGCTGAATGGCCAGCTCCATCAAAAAGGCATTCAGCGGGAACTTGGTAGTAAGAAGTCTACTTACCACATGGCTGTTTCCCTTGTTGTCAGTTGCTGCTGAACAGCGGAAGCTGCACTTGCTTGCCTTTGGCACATCGAAGACCACCACTGCTGCCAGAGTAGCCAAGAGTTCTAGCGGATTCTAGCGACGCTATCTGCCTGTAAGATTCCCCAGCGGTGTACAGCCAAGGTGCATTCATGTGATTGAGGCGCTCGGCAAACGATCGACATTTCTTCGTATCATCATGGTCAATTGCCCAACCCCCTATCCAAACTTCATCACCTTATAGGTTTCGGGGTCGCTCGCAGCAAACACTGATACAAACGAATGAGCGAATGTCCAAGCTCAGGCACACATGCGGCACTAACAAGAAACATGCTAAATGCAAAACGTGCACTGCACTGCAGGCGGCCAGGCAGCTCTTTTTCACGCGGACGTATCCGTCTCAGGGGTTGAATCTCAAGCAGACTGCCGAAGGAGCAGACAACATGTCCCATAGGACTCGTCCCATAGGACCACTGGCTCCCGGCATTAAAGATTCCTCACCCAGGGCGGGCGGGCGGGACAAAAACTACAAGCTTGCAACAGCTGCAAGCAATGCTATGGGATGTGCTCCCTCCCACCCACCTCGAACCTGCATGTTACGGCGGGACGAGGAGGAATTTAACAACGGCTCATCTGGAAAGACGGTAGCAAAGCTGACTCACGACCGGTCACACAATCCCTGCCCGAAACCTATAAAGAGCTATTGATTTATCAACGGCAACGGCATACTTATAGGTTTCGGGGTCGCTCGCAGCAAACACTGATACAAACGAATGAGCGAACGTCCAAGCTCAGGCACACATGCGGCACTAACAAGAAACATGCTAAATGCAAAACGTGCACTGCACTGCAGGCGGCCAGGCATTTCTTTTTCACGCGGACGTATCCGTCTCAGGGGTTGAATCTCAAGCAGACTGCCGAAGGAGCAGACAACATGTCCTATAGGACTCGTCCCATAGGACCACTGGCTCCCGGCATTAAAGATTCCTCACCCAGGGCGGGCGGGTGGGACAAAAACTACAAGCTTGCAACAGCTGCAAGCAATGCTATGGGATGTGCTCCCTCCCACCCACCTCGAACCTGCATGTTACGGCGGGACGAGGAGGAATTTAACAACGGCTCATCTGGAAAGACAGTAGCAAAGCTGACTCACGACCGGTCACACAATCCCTGCCCGAAACCTATAAAGAGCTATTGATTTATCAACGGCATACTTCTGCCTTGGCATCGGTCCGGAAGAGCTCCTTCTCGCAAGCCACTGGTGTTCCGACAGGTGTCAGCCTTCCAAGCCCTTTCAGAGCTTTGGCTAAGTACTGCATGATCAGAACGATCGCTTTGGGCACCTGGTACCGGCGGCAGTTGTGCAACACTGCGACCCATGCATACATGGGCCCCAGAAAAGGCCGTGAGTGCCCAAGCGCAGACAACGCAAAAGACAACCTACCCAGAGCGGCTCGCATGTCCGCCACACGCACCAAGCCTTGCATTGCTGTAGACTCCAACCAGTTAATGGCCCATGCAGCTCGTGACTCAGACAAGCCCAATGCACCAATGCGGAGGTTCAAGGAAAAGCCAACCCAGGTGAACTCAGATCCTCCTACGAACTTCTTCCAAGCAAATGGCACACCCAGAAGCACATAGATGAAGACGGCAAGGATGATCTTTGTGACCCCACCTTTCTGCCTTGCCAACCATAGCAAATCGTCGACAAAGATAAGCTGTTAGACGGCCGCCTTTCCCCACATGTAGTACACGAGCCGGCCCAGGCCGCCCATCAATCTGCTCCAATGATACGCTGCACTGCAATTCCAAACGTCCCAACCTTGTTCAGCCAGATCCAGCCGGAGCGACAAGACTGGTGGCCCCAGCCTTGTTCGGCTACCTTTGGCGAGACGATGCGCCCGCTTGATATCGCTCGTCAATCCGAACGCGGCACGCGGCATGTACTTGAGGACAGTACACAGGTCGCCGGCCGTCGGGTTGCGTAACTGGTCGCGCAGCTTGATTTTGGCATTGACGTTGACGTTGACACCGTGTGTTCCATCGTGGGCCGCACGGTATGAACCATCTTTCCTCTCTATAGCTCCCAGCGATGCAACAGACAGCTTTGGTCTGTACGAGGCAACGGCTTCTGATAAGGGGACTTCGACCATGACCTCCTCTTCGGCTTCCGCGAGGAATTGCTGCTGGACCTCAAGCGCATGCTCCTTGGCAGACAAGTAGTTCTCGCGATCGCAACCTTCTGCAAGGCATGCTATGGGACATGCTCCCTCCCACCCACCTCGAACCTGTATGTTACAGCGGGACGAGGAAGAATTCAACAACCTTGTTTGGGCTTTGCGAAGATGCTGGGCAGCAGTGTCCTTCAATCCGGGGGGGCGGGCGGGGCTTCAAAATTTTGGCCCAAACTTGGGTGATCGCACAACAAGTGCAATGCACTTGCAAAGCTGAACCCAACTTGCATGCACAAGTTGCGTGAGTAATGCACAAGCTACATGTGCAAGAGAGACGGGTGTACTGCCCAGCCCAACCACAGCCGGTACACCCGACACGGCTCATCTGGAAAGATGGTAGCAAAGCTGACTCACGACCGGTCACACAATCCCTGCCCGAAACCTATAAAAACCTATTGATTTATCAACGGCATACGTACAGAGCGACCCGATCCTGTCAACGGTTAGAAGGGAGGGAGGGCGGGAGAAAGCTTCGCCCAACTGCAACTGCAATAAGCGAGCAAGGACAACCACGACAAATGCACACTCAGCACGCACTGTGACTCTGGGCACACCCCACACACGGGGGACAAGACTTGACGGCCATTTTGGCTTGTGAGCAAGCAACATGAGAAACAACATTCAAACGACTGACGCGGTGCAAGAACGAACACTGTTCACCAAGCCTGCCCGAAGCACAAAACAGTACTAAGCACATGAGGGAAATAATTCATGTCACAGTACGAGGCCAGTGACAGTTTGCACGGAACGACGCATGCTGCCTTCATTCTGAGACATTGATCTCATCCGGCACAATACGATCATGCTCCCCGCGAAACTCGGCTGGCACGCGTGGCTCATCGAGCAAGGGCTGACAACCTGGCCAGAATCTCACTGCGGCGTGGCACAGCTTGACACCCTTCACTTCCTCGCCTTGCTGCGAGACTCAGCCTCATGCGCTCCAACCGGTCCTAACAAATTGCAGCACTCACACTCCTCTTGCAACTAGCAAGATGTCAGCAGAGTGACGACATTCACCGACCTTTATCCCTTCATACTTCGCTTCTGCTTTCATGCCCGCGACATCTATAGCCAAAGCCAACAGACATGTCAGGGAATTAACTGCATACATACTTCTCGGCCGTTGCCCAGCCTTCATTTTCAACAACGTTGATCGATGCTTGTGCCGGGGAACGCATCAGTTGCTGACAAGCGGAACGGTTTCAGAAAGTCTGCGCAGCCTACTACATCTGCCTGCATGCAAAACGATCGCACCGTTAAGAACAAGGAGTTTCTGATCTTGAAACCATCAACTGGCATGACTCTCGATGACAGGAAGCCAGGTTTGCGCATACGGCCGCGCGCCGTGCTTGCGACCGATTCAAAATCGGTTCTTAGTTTCTTGGACGTGTCGAGAACGAGTTTGCGGTAGGCTGCGAGTTTTGCTTTCACTTGCGCGAGGTCACTGGCCTGGCAAGAACCAGCACAACCACACGCCAAGCCAACTGCAGGAAGAAAACAAAGTCGCTTCTTGTCAACTACCTCCTCAGCGAGCTTCTCATTCGCAAACTTGCCCGTCAGCTCATTGTCAATCGGCTGACACACAGAAAAATCTAGATTTGAACATCAGGGGCCTCACATGTAAACGCCATGCCGGCGCCGATCGGACCTCTGGGACATGCAAGTCAACAGACGGATATTGCGCAGGAACCTGGTCGCCCACGATACCTGCGCTGGCAGATAGCAACTTGCAGAGTTGTCTTGCACTGCAGGTCCCGATTTGCGAGCACACCGAAGGGAAGCAGCGCCGCGGGCGCGGCTCCCAAGCAAACAAAAAGGATAAGAACACGCATCTCCGAGAAGCCTTCCGAGACGAGGGTTCCAGGTCCTCACTGGAGAATCACGAACCAGAACACAAGTGACTCGAGCACGTCGGATTCTTATGCACCTAAGCCTGGACTGTCACTGTCACTAGCACTCGGCACGCGCAGAGGTTTTACCACATTGGTAAAGGAAGAGAACATGAACAAGGCAACACACCAACCTGGCAGCCAAGAACAGAAAACAACAGGAACAACCAAGGCGCTCATGGTGTCGGCAGGACCTGCCCCCTGTGGCAGGTTTTTCCATCGGATATCACGTCCCGGGCGCATCGCCCCCGTCCGCCACAGCATCCAGCGGTGATCGCTGAACAATTCTGAACAATATATTGGAGTCGTACGCCTTGCCGATCCTAGCCGTAGACCGCAAAGCCTGACATTCCCAAAGTTGTGCATTGCGAGCTCCCTGGGCATGCGCATGCCTTCTGGAGCCACTCCACCGCTGTTTTATGGAAGCTGCAGCCGCCTTGTCCGCCGCCTCGTTGAGGGCCCTGAGCCGAGCGGCCGAAAGCCCAAGCGGCGGGGTCCACCCAAGCTTTTTGTCATGCGACGGCGTCCAGATGAACATGACCTCGAGCTGGCCGTCGCGAAGCTTCTTGAGGTAACCACGAATAGTTTATTTCCCACGGAGCTTTGCTTTATTTCAATAGACGATTCCACTCACAGTATTCCCAAGCTATATGGGAAAATCAAAGTATATATAAACAATAAGAAAATTGCTCAGGCAGAAGTCGCTCTTTTCCTTCCGGCAAAGCCGAAGGGGGAAGTCGTGACATCCCCGCACCGATCGATGGCGAACACGAGGATCGCCAACGAACACCCCGGGAGTGGAGGGAGGGGCAAAAAAATTTCCGGCCCTTTGGCCAGGGAGTAGCTACCCACCCATCCCACCCCTGTCTCGAGGCGGCGCGGGAAATTAAAGATATCAACTCGGACGATTCAAAGCATGCTTTCATGCCATGATATGTGGTTCGAAAATAAAGCAAAAACGTTTTGAAAACTTCGCAAGAATTTTCAAAACTCTCCTAGGAAAATAAAGCTGATAGAGGCAAGCCTCATGTGTCGCTTATTTCCCACGGAGCTTTGCTTTATTTCAATAGACGATTCCACTCACAGTATTCCCAAGCTATATGGGAAAATCAAAGTATATATAAACAATAAGAAAATTGCTCAGGCAGAAGTCGCTCTTTTCCTTCCGGCAAAGCCGAAGGGGGAAGTCGTGACATCCCCGCACCGATCGATGGCGAACACGAGGATCGCCAACGAACACCCCATTCACTTAAGAAGGAGATCAATCGTGGCATTGCCATTGATCGGACATCGAGGCGACACTCTGCACACTTGCCCCCTGACTGGAAAGATCGCCTTGGCACGTGAAGGAGGATCGGCCGGATTGCTTGCACTTGGAACGCGGCTAAACCAAGGGAGCATCGCCTCAGCGTCGCAACTCTCAAAGATCAGCAAGAGCTGCCTCCATAAAGGGTCTTTAGAAGAGCCTTTCACCAAGGAGGCCAACACTCCGGAGTGATCCACATACATGGTCACCCTTTGCATGTTCAAGTGCTTTGACCAAGCTTCTCTCGCACATACAACTGCGTACATCTCAACTGGGCCTATCAAATGCCTTTTCCCGAGAGCCTCCCAGCTCTGTACAACGCTCAAAGGGATAGCACATGCAAAGTAGGAAGTGCACCACGCTCCTCTGTCGTAATGGTACAAGACCCCTCCGACAGTAGCAGGGTAAGAACCATTCGTCGGCTCGTAAGCGCCATCCGTGAAAATCACAGAACGGCGAGACCCCACACAGGCCGGGACTATCCTAGGGGTACCCCCAAGAACCCGGGTCCTAAGATGGCGAAGGGCCTGCACAGCTGTGGCATCGAGGGCCTGAGCCTGAGAGCTCATCGTGCACGCTCTGAGGTCGGCCAGGGCTAATCTTCCCAGCCTCCCGTGCAACTGACCTTCAGCAAACTGGATGCGACCGAACAAAGAAGGCAGGGTCTTCGGATCAAGACGGCCCTCGCTCAAGACGGAGTCCACCGCGGCGGCAATGGAAGCAGCGCGATCAGGCTTGTTCCCAATCTTAACTACCCCGAAAGTGCCTAGGTCAACCCTAACGCCCAGCAGCTCGGCTTCATGGCTGAAAGGAAGGTCCTTGTCCTCTGCCCATGAGAAGCCCAGCAGATCCAAAGCAGCTTTGATGGTCGACTGCGTGTTGTTGCAAAGTGGCAAGACCTCCAACACTGGGTAATCATCAAAGTAGTTGCAGGCCAGCACCTGCAACGTGATCAGAACCCTCTGGATCAACCTTGCAACGCGGTTGAACGAAACCACCGACGAGGTGGCTCCAAACAAAAGAGTTCGGCTCTCGAAGCCGAAGGGAAGGCCCGAAACCGGGTCCTTGATGGTCACTATGCTCAGACAACGATCTCGTGGCGAGACCGCCAACTGTTTATATATAAGCACTTTTCAAATCCACTGTTTTCAAGCTCGGCTGAAGCGCCTCGGGCTTCAGGGCTCTCCAGAAGGAATGCACAGGAAAGCGAAGATGTTCACCGTCCGACAAAGGAATGCTCACCTCGCCTTTCGCCATGAAGATTTTGAAAAGAGTGATCGCAAGCCACACCAGTTCATCAAGGGCTCTCAGAGCAATCCGGTCGGAGACAGCATAAGCGCGGTTGACCGAGTTCTCGGCCAAGTCATCGATCGATCGCGTCTTGGCCTTTTGCACAATGCCGAACCTCCGCACTGGAAGCCATCCTTCGGGGTGACGGGCTTGCAGCTCGTCCCACGAGTAAGGCCCCGTCAGCCACTCCTTGACTAGCATCTCTTGTTGTGTGGAATCCCACACCTCCCGAGCCAGATCATCCACCTCTGCGCTCGCCACCTTCGCCCACAGCGCCGGCTTATAAGAAACTTGGCATGCTGCACAAGCTCTGCACGCGTCATCAGAGCCGGCTTTCTATCTACATCGAAAATGCCGGAAGGGCTCGACTCCCCGACCAAAGGAAAACCATGCTTAAGGTGATCAAACACTTCCGTGCCAGGCCAACCGAAAGTTGATGCGATCTTTTCCAGAAGCAAAATATTCTTGCCTTTCATCACAGATGCCACACCAGGATCCATGGCAGCATGAAGCTCGGCTTCGGCACTTGACAGCTCACGCTTCCAAGAAGTCCACTGCTGGAGCAGATTCAGACGGTGTTTCATCACGCCAACCGGACCCTCTTTCAAGGTAAAAGCCAAGGCTCTCAGCATGAAGTCCGGGACTGCCACGCACAAGTCGAAGGGATGATCGATATGCAAAGCCTGCGCCACAAACTCATGTTCTGTGCGGTAGATGCCAAAAGTAACTGACGAAGGCACACCTGACAGGCTTCCGACCTGCTTCGCACCGACAACCCCCCGATCACACACAATGCGAAGAAGGCGGGAGCCAGGAGGGATTGACCCTATGGCACATTTAAGATTGCCTTTATCATCCAAAGGGAGAGGCCACGGGAATTCACGGACCGTGGCTTGGCACTTAAATTCGGCGATCTGTGGCTGGAATTTTGACAATCGAGGCTGTCGCCCCGCGGCAGCGGCTGCAGAATGACGCGAGCATTGCAGCGGAACAGCGTGTTCAAGTAAGAGGCCGGCATGGCCTACCGACAGCTGCAAGAGGCCAGCGAAAACATCACAGAATTTCGGTGTGTACAAGGAATCTGGCGCAAGCGAGCCCGCAACATGGGGCATTTGGCGACAGCGGCACACTGGTATGGGCATGCCTGCCAGCGCGGGCTGGGTTGTACACATGCGCATCTTTACCGGGCTGGGAGCCCCGTAGCAGCCGGCACAAAATTCGAGGCAGTGCACCGCATCGGGCAAGTCCAGCTGGCCCCACAGGGCCGACGCCAGGGGATGCAAGATACTCCAATGCAAGTCAGACGCGAGCAAAAGCTTGGCGAGGCGAAGGGTTTGCACTGCGTCGAAAGAGGCCTTAAAACAGTCCTTAGTCGCCGGGAAGAAATGCACATGAAAAGGGGCGTCTTGGCCAATGACAGTCTGCGCAAAGGAGAAACCCGATTCAGTTTCGATGTCCACCGGGACCAGGTGGATGTGCACCCTCCCAGCAGGGCGCGAGTGTTCAAGCGCCATGACTTGGAATCCATCTCGCCGCACACGAGCAGCTAGCAAACCGGAACCACACTTTATTTCAACATAGAGAGCAGAACCAGGCTTTAAAGGACTACCAGGGCCGCTATTAGGTTCCTTAGGGCTAACGGTGGGCGCAACCGAAGCGGGCAAAGGCCTAAGCGACACCTGAGCTCCATTAGAGGGTGAGGAAGGCCGCTGACGACCACACACCTGGGCAGGCGCCAGGCGCGCGCTCTCAGGCGCGCATGTCGGAACATCAACATTGCACCTCCGGAGAAAATCAAGATGTTCCTTGCCCAGCGATTCAACATGGCGGATTGTGTATGTATCAGCACGACCCTCCGGCCTTGCCAAGCCTCAGTGTAGTGCCAATAATGCCTTGCATTGAATCGCACGGGGCCCGCTGCAACAGCCAGGCGAGAACCCTGGGCACCATTGAGGGGCGAAACATCCCGGCCATCTTCGTGCTCCACAAAGATGGCGCCACCCGAGAATTCTGTTAGGGCAATCGCCAGGTTATGCAAATTTGCATTCCACTGATCGCGGTGACGCTCAGTGCGAACATCCTCGAATATATTTATTGAAGAAAATTTGAACCCCGGAACGCTCTGCCTCACAAACCTTGCAAAGATGTCGAGCGCTTCTGGGCTGGTTGAGGCATTAGCCTTCAAACCAACATTGCCCCCAAGAACATACGCTCCTGTGGCATAAGACTTTGAAGTTGGGAGAGGCGCACTGGCACCCCTTTTCAAGTCATCTGAAGGAAGACCATCGAAAACTCGAAGGACATCAGCAGCACTCACATGACCCTCGTCAAGTGAAGAACTCGCTTTGCCGCTCTGTGGCCCCGCCCCATCACGGTGCTTCGGGGACCTGCTGCGTGCGGCCTCCACCACACTCGGCGAGGGCCTAGCGATGGCACTGTACGAGCCAACGTTGTGATCGTGATGATCCTCTCGATCAACACTCGCAGTTGGGCGACAATCCACACCTTTCGTTGGACAGCCACCCGTGCATGCATCTTTCGGCCGATGAACTCCCTCTAGGAGATCATCCACCTGCGAGGCATCCGCTGCCGGCTGATGCACACTCTCTGGAGCACCGGCCATCAGCGAGGCACCCTCGAGACCCGATAGTCACGAGCCCCCCTGCGCCCGCTTTGGGCACTGCGCTGCACCATGGTTATGAGAACCGCACTTAGGCACTGCACAGATGTGCAAGCCTTTCTCACACATCTGCCCCTTCGTCGAGCAGCCACCCAGGTAGAAGGCAAAGCAGATTGGGTCCCCACGATTAGTGTGGGACCTGCAGCCTTCCAAGCCAGCGGGCAACCTTGTCATGAACCTCTGCTCACCTTTCTTTCCTTTGCCCCCACCTTTGGTGTAAGGAGAAGGCCTCTCCCACTTGGGAGCATCCGGCTTCTGGGGAGCGTCCTTCATGGAAGGGGCCGGAAAAGGCTGCAATAGGCATGACACCTCGTTCATGTACATCGCATCGGGCAGGAGTGAGTCCAACGGGCGACCCGATGCGACAGTCTGCACACCTGCCCTGGTCTTGTCACGTAGCTCGGCAAACAGCTGCCGGTCCGCCGACTCAAGCTGCTTCCAAGTGGGCCTGGCAAAATGCTCCGCAGGCGATTGCATGCGAGCCTTCATCAAGCGTTGAGTCCACTGATCAGCAACACTGAACTCGATCAGGTTCGCCTGATCCATGGCCAAAGCTCTCCTGGTGAGAGCCTGCTGAACAAGAATCTCTGAAGAGGTGCTGAACAAGAATCTCTGAAGAGGTATCCGCAACCAGATCAGGCTGTTTATGCTCGATCCGAAGCTTTCCCGAAGACTCCTCAACAGTGAACCTGACATCACGTTTCTTCTCGCCAGCCAATTCAGCTTCCTTAGACACACACCGGTCCCACGGAATGTACCTCAGCTCATTTGCCTCATAGGAAGCCACAGCAAGATCAACAAGTGCATCGGCAGGCTCCAGAGGCCCTTTAAGTGATATCCCGACAAGCTTCTTGGCCTGCCGCTCGTACCGCTCCGACCTCTCAGGCTGAGACAAAGGCCTGACGGTCGACTCTGGGTCGGCCTTCTCAATCCTCTGCTTCATTTCCGCGGTCACAATGGCAAAAGCCTCATTGTAAACCGCACGCCAATTCGCCTTGTCTGCAATTGTCAGGTCTCGCTTCAAAATGTCTTTTAACACCTGCGTCAACGGCCCCTCGTCAGTCTGACCAGGTGTGAAAGAAGAAATGAAAGCCAGCCTCCTCAAGTTTCCCACCTCTGGCAGTATTTTCTGAACGTCAGCTTCCGCGAAACCCACGACACTCAATCGCGACTGCAGAACCGATTGACTCTCAGAGTAGTTCGCCATCGTCAGGAGCAGGAACCGGGCTAGTGATACTCCTACAAATCAAGCTGAAAGTTCTCAGAGCACTCCCGAATCCGCACCTCGTGGCCTGGACTCTGACTTACCAGGTTCAAGCACAGACTTCCTAAGACTGAGCCGACTCCTCATGAACGCGATGCTTGCTTCTGACTGATGCATGTCACTCGAAAACTACAAATCGCACACACTCCTGGAAGCACTCAGCCTAAGCGCGTAACGCCCAGAAACTCAGAAGCTCCTTTTCACTGCACTCCTCAGCATCACTTCTTAGGTGGGCAACAGCTTCTACACAGCGGAAACAAAATTCGAGGGACGGAGGACAACCTTTCATACCTGGTCGAGATGTTTCTCCCACATCTGAACTTGTCGCCTTCTTCGGACGCGACAGCATGAATGAAACGACTGTCCCTGTTCCTGAACAAAGGGACTGCTTCAAGCTCGGCACGCAAGCCTGCATCGGGCTCCCATTGCCTTCCCAACTCGTCGGTGGCCGCCTCCGCAGCTACATGATCGACATCCTCGGCATCCTCGCTGGCCTCGGAAGAAGAATCCGACAAAACCTCGTCAGGAGGAATGGGCATCCCCTCTGGATCTTCAAAGCGCTTCACGAAGTAACCGGACCTGGTGGCGTCCGGCATGAACCTTTCGCGCGACACTTCGAGCAGAACCCCTTGCAGCTGATGCACAGGAGCAGACATGTTGTCTCTCCCATAGATGAGCTCGGTCCCGTCACGGCCCCTGGCGTGATAGCCTAGGGCCGCTCTCTCAAGGTCGTTGCCTTGAGACTATGCGTCCCAAGCGGTTCAACGGAAGACCTGCCACAACCCGCACGGATCAAGAGTGACTTCATCCATTTCGTGGCACTCGCCACCGCCAGCGGCGACGTTTGCCACCCTCCGCCAGAGAGCGGGCTCGGAAGCAAGGGCTTACCCGACCCCAAAGGAGGCCCATGCTCCTTATAGAACTCAAACCACTTGACACCCCAGGGCACCTCGCCTATTCCTTGGATGGGAGCAAACATGTGCAAATACCGGATCAATGTTGTCACGGAGGTTGCGACGAGCTGCCTGTGCTCTGAAAGCGCAGGCCACAGCAGCCCCCACGGCCAAGCGGAGCACCTGGCGAATGTTAGATCTTCGGGTCGTGGGTTGGGGGCATAGGGATGAAGGATCTATGGTCTATGGGCTGTATCGCGGCAAGGTCAGTCAGAACCCCAACGGCTTGAAACACAGATCCTGACTTCGTCTGGGCGCTAGAAGGACTCCCATCGGCCTGAGCAGATGTAGCCCTGCCACGCCGAAGAGCCACATCGCAAAGACCTCGGGAATCTAGCTTGGGGGAGCGGTTACGTTGTCCTGGGCTTATTAAGGAACTCTGCTTCCAGGGCTTCAGGGTGTCGGGCTTTTAAAGTTTACAGGACTTTCTCTCGCTGGCACAAAATGACAAATCACCCTAAGAGCTTAGGCCACGGCCTGTTGCGTCCACACAGA
This sequence comes from Symbiodinium sp. CCMP2592, assembly GCA_905221615.1. Taxonomy (NCBI): domain Eukaryota; class Dinophyceae; order Suessiales; family Symbiodiniaceae; genus Symbiodinium; species Symbiodinium sp. CCMP2592. The sequence goes on along the minus strand of CAJNDT010005890.1, from coordinate 432,839 downwards.
GCGGACAGGGACAAAGGTGCGGCAACACTGCTACTCACTGCTGCTACCGCTACTGCTCGTGTTCCTGCTGCTGCCACTGTTGGATGACGAAGACGAAGAGCCGCTCGAAGACGAGTCCGAATCAGACGAATGAGAATCAGCAGCCTCCTCGACAGCAGGTGCTTCTGCATCTGCATCCTCCTCACACCGTGGCTTGGGCCGTTTGCCCTTCGCTTTCGATTTGGACTTGCCTTTCGGCTTGGCCTTTGCTGATGGCCGTGAACCCGACGCTGCTGGAGCTGCAGCACCTTTTTCCTTCTGCTTGCCATGGACTCTACGCCTTTTGACAACTGGCCGCAATTCCTCGTCTTCGGTTTCGTAGTCGCTGGGAATCTTAAGTGCCTCCAACTCCTCATCCCCGGGCGGCTCAAGGAACGAACACTGTGTCATGTGCTCTGTGCGGGATGAGAACTGAGCTGCTTGACTCACCCAGAACTTCAGTTGGCGAATGACCAAAGCTTCATTCTCGCTGTCGTCCGCACGGAAAGTTTTCGTTTTCTTGCATCCCGTCTAGTCCCCGCTCGCATGACGATGTGTGCAGATTCTAGGGCACGTCACTTGATAGGAATGCGGACTTTTGAATGTTACCAAAGCCGCTCCCCATCGAAAGCTCTTGGCATGGGTCTCCCTGCCACGCCTGGAGGCTGGGACCCTGCCGGCATGCTCCGATGCCGCGGGAAGCTCAGCCCCATCATCTGCAACAGCATTCTGAACAGGGTGCCTCTGTCTCGGCTTGACCTTGGCAGGTGCATCATCCAGCATGAATCCAGCCTCTACAATCTCGCACTCACTCAACACAAGCGGCCTTTTTGGAATGATGGGACGATGTCCGAAAGCCTAAGCAGAAGCCTCCAGGCTCCAGGGACAGCAGTCCCACTCCACCCTTTAAGGGCGGGCGGGTGGGAAAATGAAATCAACTGGCTGCACAAGCTGTCGACAGCAGCCCACCTCTAACCACACAAACACGATCGGACTGCTGGACAGCTGTGCACACACAACTATATAGAAGACGTTCGCGCGAGATAGAGAGAGTCGCAGTCACGTGAAATAACTGCGCAACCTCTACAATCTCGCACTCACTCAACACAAGCGGCCTTTTTGGAATGATGGGACGATGTCCGAAAGCCTAAGCAGAAGCCTCCAGGCTCCAGGGACAGCAGTCCCACTCCACCCAACAACGCCTGCTGTCCCTGCTATGTCCCAGCCGCTAACACTACATCCCCTGCGAAGCCGCGGCTGGTATGACCGACGCAGCTCACATGAGGCAAAAGGACGCGAGAAACGACTACCTGGACTACCTGTCAAAGACACTTGGGTCCTCCGGACATGAAGTCTCTCCATGGCCCAAACACATCCTTGACACTGATCTCCACTCTGTTATGGTTCGGAAAGGCAGATTCGATAGCTTGGTCCAAAGGCTGCGAAGCGCAATTCATGCGACTGAGGTAGTCAGCTTCCACATTACCCGCCCCGGCGATGTGCGAAAGTGAGAGGTCGCATTTCATCCGCAGACAGGCAAAGCAAAGCGTGACCAGCGCACAGCACATCGGTGGCTTGCTGGCCAAACCTTTGGAAACCGATGCCACCACTCCCATGTTATCACTGTATTGTCGCAGCACCGCCCGGTACGCACATGGCAGGCTGCAGACTTTGGCCCGTGCGATCATGAGTGCCAGTTGGGCCACCATCTCAAGGGAACCAATGCCAGCCTGCATACGCTGAGGCCACATCCACTCCTCAGGAATATCCTCACGCTTAAGTCCCAAATGAAACCAATGGCGCTTACCAGACGCTGCTTGAAACCAGCCGCCAATTCCCGCTAGACAGCTACTAGCCCAAGCATCCGCAAAGCCATTGAGGACCTCATGAGAATGTGCCCAACCAAACGAGTTCTGGCTGAAGAAGTGCTTGAGAATTCGAATGCTGGACAAGCAAGCCGCGTCCAGATTTGTAGTAGGGCCCCAGGAGTGGAAGCGCAACCAGCACTTCCCATTTTTGAGCTTCGGTTGCTTCAGCGCGGCATCCAAGCATTCCCGGCTCACAGCCCGGCCTCCAACTTCACGCAGCATCCAACCAGCCTGCACGTCTGAGCCCTGAGCCGACTTACACACACGCAAAGAGGTCCTGTCAAGAAGTCCAGCGAGCTCTGCTAATTGCCCCGGATGTAAAAGCTGTAGCTTTCCAGTTGGACGATGAAGCGCTGTGAATAGAGGGGCTAGAAAAGCGCGCAGAGGCAGCCTAATCTGGGTAGCCCAGATAAGCAGGCCCAAAATCCCGGACAGTTCTTTCCTCCCAATCTTTTTCGGATGCTGCAGCCACCAGTTCAAGGCAGCCAAAATCCGCGTCTTTTTGCATTCCAAAATTTTGGCTTTGAAGACACCGTCCACACTTAGAGCCCAGCCCAGATACTCCAACGACAAACCCAGACGCAGCTTTCTCCAAGACAGTGGCACATTGAGAACCTGCGCAAGAGCGATTAAGATCGCTATCAAGGGCAAGCACGCATGACGTGGTAGTAGAAATAGGAAGTCATCCACGTACACGACGCCAACGTGTGGATGGCGGAGAACGAAGTGGAATATCCTCATCAGGAGAGCACCTAGCCTGCTCCACCAATACGCGGACCACTTTGCACCGAAGTGGTTCACCAGGTACACGAAGAACTGAGAAAATGAAATCAACTGGCTGCACAAGCTGTCGACAGCAGCCCACCTCTAACCACACAAACACGATCGGACTGCTGGACAGCTGTGCACACACAACTATATAGAAGACGTTCGCGCGAGATAGAGAGAGTCGCAGTCACGTGAAATAACTGCGCAACACCTATGAGCCTTGCAGGCAGAGCCACATGCTTGCAGAGCAACAGCAAACATGTAACATGTCCGCAGGTGTTCAAGCACTTGCACAAATACACACAAGCGCAAGACCAGGCATCAGCTACGCACATACTTCCCACTTAGATACACGCACGCGTGCACCTCGCGGGAACGATCGCATGCGTCACCTGCAAAAGCTGCACATGGAGCACACTCTCAGGATCCGAACCAGGAGCCATCTGCCGGCCCCCCGGGGCACGGACTGCACGGCCTACCGCCCTAGAAAAGACAGAGAATGCCAAACTTGCAACGCCTACGTGCTCACTATTTATGCAACGGCTGAAAGACTCATGCGTCGTCAAGTAAAAGCAAGCAAAAGCCACATGTCAGGATGCAATTCAAAAATCCCACTCCGTGCTCGAGCAGCTTCGCGGCTAGAATGCGCAGACAAATCATTCCATGCGCTACAACAGAATTGTAAAACAACATGCTCGAGTAAACACGAAGAACGGGTCTGCTGGAGGCATTCCCGGAAGGACTGGGGGCGTCCACGTATATGGCGCAACCTCGAATTAGGACGTCCACTGGAGGGCCAGCGAGCCACACCCATGGACTCACGAATATGTGCAGCTTATTGATCCCTTTAAAGGGAGCGAGCGAAAAAGAGGATGCTGGACCCAGTCTGAATCCTATATGCAGTGTTGCCGTGTTGCCGCGCTGAATGCATTTCTCATTTCTTCTCCCGAAGCCTATAATTATATATTCTATGTATACAAACAAAACCGCAGCGAAACTTGCTCTCCGTGAAAGCAGTGCGCTCCCCTGCTCGTCCCTCTGCCAGTCATGGCAGACACCCGTAGCACTGTAGCATGTAGTTCTGTACGCACAGACCCCACTCAGGTCAGGCAGATCATCAAGACCTGACAAAGACTCTAGACCCTAAACTCCTTGTCCCACACAATTTCTACAGTATCACTGCAGCACATGAGCTGCAAAACGTGATGTTGCCTTGCTTCGAAGCTGCTCTTGCTTACTGCTACTGACTCTTCTTCCATGAGTCTGTGAGGCGGGCCGTGTCGGCAAGCTCGTTGGACAGTTCCTTGTCAGACGATCCACCAGGGGCAACCACGCCGCGCAGACGCGGTGACAGCGACCGGGGCTGCATTGCCGGCGGCTCTGCGATTACGTTTACGATGGGATACGGAGCCTCGCAAAACTGATTTGCAGGTACACCAGCAACAATGAACACACCCGCCGTCTGAGCTTCCTTGTTGACATCCATGATGAGCTGAGCAGAGCGACAACGAGTCGCAGGCAATCGGCCAACACAAGTTCTCACAGGCACTTACCTCGCGGGGAAGATCTAATCCCAGCACTGGGACAGCCGAGGCCCGCGCAGACACAAGTGTAACAAAAAGACACGCACAGCGTATCATGGTCATGGTCACAAATGCTCAGCACAACGCGCGACGAAGTGGCTGTCTCTCCTTTTCAGTGGACGGACGTAGGTCTGTCAAAGTTGGCCAGAAGGTCCAACAAAGCTCGGTTCAACTTATCAGTGCCACTTGAGTGGAACACAAACGAAACTCGCAGCAACTAGACGGCTGCGGCTGCGATAAACTAGGGGTGGCGCCTGCACGGATGCTGAATGAGTCCGACGTGCCTGGCATTACCACTCTTTGTGAAAAGTGCTGTACAAAACCTCGCGAGAAACTGAAGCCCAAGCTGAACAAGCAGACTCAGATGAGGTCGTCCCACAACACTGACAAATGACAGCCAGTCATCAAGGTTCACCCGATGGTGTGCCCAGGGTGTGCAAGTAGTCTCGGTAGGCCTTGGCGATGGTTGCGATGGCCTTCAAAGCCTGAGTTTCCCACTGTTGTGCATGACGTGCTCGTTGTGCATAGGCACGCCGGTGAGAGCCCGTCCAACGTCGTTCCATCGATGCCTGTGCCGCTTTGGGACGGTGTCCAGACAAACTCGACTTCCAACTTGCCGTCGCGAAACTTCTTGATGTAACGCCGAATCGTGTCGAGCAGGAGAGCGTAGTCGAAGCCCTGCTCGCCCTGGATCGCCCGAATCGCCGCCTGGCAGTCGACGACGAGGTAGACCCGACGCCACCGTACCTTGGGAGCCCGCCGTGCAATGTCAATCGCCCCGAGGGCCAACGCAAGCGCGAGAACCTCCATCCTGTACGGGCTCTGATCCTCCAGCCCATCGCCGAAAGCAGCTACCGAGTCAGGATGCTGAACAGCAATGCCCGAGGAGCCCACGCCATCCTTGCTGGAGCCGTCCGTGGCTACGAAGAGGTCCTGCTCGTCTGCGAAGGTGCCGAGGAGCTCCACGAGGTGCTCCTTGAAATCCTGAAGGTCGATGGCCGGCGGAGCTGCCGCACCTCCATGGCGAAGAGTCGCTCCTGAGCAGTGTGAGCCGGGGGCTGAATGTCGGCCCGCATCGCCTGAAAATGCGTACATGACCACGCGAGGTGAGGCCTGCTGGGGTGGGTGCCACCACACGCACACTTATGTCGAGCATGATCGCTGTTAAAGTTGCCGCCTGCATTGTAGTGCCAATTGGAAGCCCCCGCGCCAATGGAGGCGAGGAGCAACTCTCGGTCACTGCCCGCAGCCCGGAAGCACTCACGGTGGCCTCCGAAAGCGAATTGAGCGTCACGCGAGGGCGGTGGAAGTCGCAGTCCCACGCCTCCAGGCTCCAGGGACAGCAGTCCCACTCCACCCTCCTTTAAGGGCGGGCGGGTGGGAAAATGAAATCAACTGGCTGCACAAGCTGTCGACAGCAGCCCAACTCTAACCACACAAACACGATCGGACTGCTGGACAGCTGTGCACACACAACTATATAGAAGACGTTCGCGCGAGATAGAGAGAGTCGCAGTCACGTGAAATAACTGCGCAACGCAGCATCATCATCAGTCCTGCGGTTGGGTCGCCACACGCGGCCTGCACGACCCACATAGAGTCGACGGTAGTGGTGCCTGAGCCATTGCAGCAGGACCTGGAAAGACTCGTAACCCACATGCAGCAACCTAAGGGAACCCTCAACATCCCAACATTGAAGCACCTTAGTGTCGGCAGAGAGTGCCCACTGCAAGCGTTGCAGCGTCGGCTCCAGCATGGGCAGTGCCTTGATCACATAGCCTTGCAGCTCCGACAGAGGAAGGGCCTCAGTCCAATCCATCGGCTGCACGACAGAGCGCCAGTAGGCCCGCAGGGTGGCCACATCCAAGCAGAATTGGGGGTCCAAGAACCACCCAATCGTCTCATGAAGCAGCACCCTCGCACAACCAAAAGTGGAGAATCGAGCAGTCATGTGGTTGATCTCCTGTCTGATGGCAGTCAGCTCCGCCGCGTCCGGTGCAGCGTAGGCAGCAGCCCACGTGAAGCATGGCACAATTAGCGAGCGCAGCAGGAGCCCAATCGTTCTGTTAGGCAGCCCTAGAGATCGAAGAAGTTGAAGCCGAACCTGCAGTTTGCGAAGTGAGAACTTCAGGAGCCGCCAAGGGCCGTGCTGAGGGACCACCACACCTGAGGTTTCCAGATCCTGCAGGTGCTTGTAGCCGAGAGTCCTAGCAAGAGCAGCAGCCTCCTGACACGACGCCTCAGCAATTATGGCACATTTGGGCAACGAAACCTCAAGTTGCATGGCCCGGTCAAACTGGTTCGAACGCTCCACAGCCAGAGCGAGGTCCTGGAAGGATCCATGACGCCTGAGCAGCAGGACCCGGTCATCGACATAGCCGTAGCCTGTGATGGGCCTGTCGACTTGATCCTCGACGCCAAGGACGTGGCATGCCCACACGTGTGTGACGGCCGCCGCTATTAGCGGGCTGAGAGGACAACCCTGAGGAAGTCCTCTGGTAGGTCGATACCAGTCTTTGCTTAGCGCTCCTTCCAGCGCAAAAATGCGTTGAGATTGCGCGCATGCGCTCGTGAAAAGGCGGACGAGCTCCGGAGGCGCCTTGAGATGGGTCAAGATTGCCTCAGTAGCGCCATACTCCAGGCTGTCGAAAAAGCTGGCGATGTCTTGTTGAGCGACGGCTCGGAAGCCTTGCTGGGTCTCAAAATGGAGTTGTTGTAAAGCTGCAGCCACACTGGTTCCCGGCAAACCGCCTGTGTCTCGAGCGGTGCGCCACGACATGCACCATCCTGACAGCTGCTCATTGATCAACTTGGCTCCGGCCCGCCAAAGAATGGGGAGCACTGTTATCGGGCGCGATTTGCCGGAGGCTTTCCAGAGGAGGCTGGTCCGTCCGCGGGTCCAGGCACGAGGGATGCGGCCGGTTTGCAAGACGCAGCGCCAGAGGGCTGCGGCGCACTCCCACCAAGAGTCTGGCATCAAGACCAGAGCTGACGCAGGCACGAGTCTGGGCCAGGAGCTTTGGCATGCATGGTGCCTGTCGCGGCCTTCAGCGCCGCCGCTGTGATATCAAACACAGCGTCGGTGCTTTCTGGCCTCGGGGTAGCCGCCAAGATCGGGTCAAGGGCAGCTCGAGAGCCAGGTCGGGAGCGTCAGGTTTGATGCCAGATGGCGGCCTGACGATCAACAGCAGGGTGTCGGCCAGTCCGCGGGGCCATGGCACTGGCTTGCTCGTGTTCCCATTGAAGGACGGCGTCCGTCCGCTTCTTGATGTAGCTTCGGGCCGCCGTGATGTCACTACGGACGCGGTGTCTCCACTGTGCCTTGGAGGCTTTCCGCTCGGCATCCACGTAAGCTGTAACCAGGTCCGACACAACAGTCAGCATGGCTTGATCGATCACGGTGAAGTAAGGCAGCTCGGGCACCAGCTGACGCACACCTCGCAAAGACTTCCAAATGCACTGCTGGAGTTGTCGGTGGTGTGGCGACGCCACTGCAGTCTGAAGGCGAGAGTGGAGACGGAGCAGAGCTCGCAAGCCTGGGGAGCGCTCGGGCCTCTTGCTGGATTTAGGGGTAAGGCTCGGGGCATGGGGATGCCAGTGCTCAGACCGCCTAACTGCACACTCATCAGGATCACACAGGGCGTCCTCGGCACTATCAGAAAGCAAAGCCCAGGCAGTCTCGACATCGCAGTCCTCTAAGGCAGCCTGCAAGGCCACCGGGGACCACTCTGCAAAACTTGCAGCCGCCTGCTCCTTAGTGTCATTGGTCGGATAAAATGCCAACCTCGCTGGCCAAGAAGGTCCAACTAGGCACGAGTCGTCTCGTCAGAACACCGCAACTCACGTTGAGAAGACGGTAGAACAAGCACTGCCAGTATGGACAACTGTACGATGGCACGCAAAGCAGTCACAACTAGAGCTAGTCGTCGCCACGAGGAAGTAGACGAAGAAGTGCCACCACGGAGTGGAAGCACTCAGCCATCATTGCGCTCCCGGGTGGGTGCCCAAGGTCTGCAGGTAGTCATGGTACGCCTTGCCGATCCTAGCCGTAGACCGCAAAGCCTGACATTCCCAAAGTTGTGCATTGCGAGCTCCCTGGGCATGCGCATGCCTTCTGGAGCCACTCCACCGCTGCCCCATGGAAGCTGCAGCCGCCTTGTCCGCCGCCTCGTTGGGGGCCCTGAGCCGAGCGGCCGAAAGCCCAAGCGGCGGGGTCCACCCAAGCTTTTTGTCATGCGACGGCGTCCAGATGAACATGGCCTCGAGCTGGCCGTCGCGAAGCTTCTTGAGGTAACCACGAATAGTGTCGAGCAAGAACGCGTAGTCGAAGCCGCTGTTGCTCTGGATCGCCCGAATCGCAGCCTGGCAGTCCACGACGAGGAAGAGCCGACGCCATTGCACCAAAGAGCCGGGAGAAGAAGCCTGGATCACAGCGAATGTGCCAGCACCGAAGCTGTGTACTCAACACCGACACACAACATCCAAGCACTGCTGGCATCAACACACCCTACAGCACTGCATGTACATGTGAGAGACGGGTGTATTGCCAAACCCAGCCGAACCGCTACACCCGACACAAAACGCACCACTAGAAACCCCAACCCCCCAACCCTCTACCAGGTCAGGGAAAGCAGCAGTGACGAACCTTCTCCTGCGGTCTTCTTCATTTTGAGAGGCGGTGATAGAGTCGATCCAAACCCAACTGGTGGCAGAGTTCTTGGGTCTGAAAATAGGGTTAGTGGCACGCGCTGGCCATAAGCCCAACCCACCCCAGCACGACCCGACCCAACCTGGGTTCCGCATATGCGGTGGCCACATCCCATCCTACCCCACCGCAGACGTCCCTCTAGATCCACTTTACTGCACGCACGCGTGCATCTCGCGAGGTTTGCTTTCAACACGGGCCACGCGCAATAAGGCCTCAACAACACGTGGAGATTTGCAACACGTTGTCCGCCGGCACAGTCCGCTGCTGGCTACATCTTGGAAGCCCAGTCGTTCCAAGTCTCAAGACCAAACAGGCCGAGGTCTGCACAGCCATGATCTCACCTTCTGCTTTCGACCTAGATGCGAACGCAAGGACATCACCTAAGCTGACAACAGTGACTCGCTCTGTCTCCCTCGTGGAGGACGCACCTTCGCAAGCAGAGGAGCAAAAGCATCGGCCACCCTTGCCAACATAGACATAGGCATAAACCATAGAGCAGTCACACCACCACTGCTGCGCAAAGATGCGCAAACTAGCTAACCACGAACACTGGGCACTTGTACTTGGTGCAGTTCGTGCAGCCACCGCAAATATGCTTCACACATTGCGACACTACCTGCATCCCGCCTCAATTCTTCCCCGACGCCACAACACAACCACCTACAAGCCCGCTGCACGAGGACCGCTGAGGTCATGTCAGATGCCGCAGCGCCGCTTTTTCCGCATGCATCCTTCACAAAAACCGGTGCCTTGACCCGACGTCATCGAATCCAAAAGAACCATGGGCCCCTTACAAGGTCTGCATCGCAGTTTGCTCAGTAGCAGCATGGCCGCGGGCTTTTTCCAGCTCAGACTGCGCAGACACGCAAGACAAAATTACAAGACTTACAAGCCCGCGTACCAGTGGTTTCTGCAACACCGCCTTCAGAAGCTGCCTCATGTCTTGCTGTAGAACGTCTTCTGACTCCGCCGGCACACGCAGTACGATGTCCTGACCAGCCGAAACAAAATCAGAACGGGATCCTATAAAACAAGGCAGACACCCGGAGTCGCAGACGACTATAGCTACATAACATATAATTACTACAGGCTGGCAGCATTTGCGCCTCCCTTCCTACGCACGCGGCAACCCTAATCTATGCTAATAGGGCACCAAAAAGCACATAAGCAAAAATAAGGATAGGGATATCCCATATAAATCCCCTTATTATGAAGCCCGATAAGGTAGGGATATCCCCATAAAATGCTTATGCTTATGTGCTTTGGGTCCCTAGTCTAACTGCTACACATAGATACACATAGGCAGCGGCTCTTTCTTGCTGGAGCAAACCAATAGAGCATCAGCTCACCCAGCACCCATAGGGCGGGCGGGCCAAAACCCCCCGGCACATGCATTCTCACTGTTTTTGCATCGAGCGGGGATTCTTACGTAGAACAGAAGCACGCGGACTGCCACCTTCATTTTACTTGGTGCGCACAGAGGTCTTGTAACGATCTCTTCATTTTTGCTCTCGCTGCAGGACTGGGGCAGCGCGGACGGAAAATGATCTATCGGATTGCCCATGCCCGGCACGGGTTGTCCATTTCAGAATGAGGGAAGGTACACGCCACATCACACCACCACCCCCCACCACTTCAAGGGCGGGTGGGCGGGGCAAAACAAGAAGACACCAAGTGTTCAGCCACACAGGCAACCGCTCGAGCATTCTCTAACACCTGCTGGCCTGGACATGCATCAACATGCGTCATCATGCATCTTGGACACGTGCTGCACGGCAATCACAACAGCGCGACACAATGCGGCACGCAGCTGCCGACGCAAAACCACAAGCGCGCACAGGCATAGTAGGTTTTACTTTCAGTCTGGACAGCGCGCAATAAAGCGACGTCAACAAGTTGAAGCAGGCTTCTTCGGACCAGCATCTTGGCTTTGCAACCGTGCGCACGTCATCTCTCCCTGGGTGGGTTCGGGAAGGTCAGAGATTTCCGCTACTTGTACCATGCTCTTATGAGCGCAGAGCCAACATGCTCCAAGTACATGTAAAGTTAGGCAAGGCAACATCCGGCCCTGTCATTAGCTGGCCATGTTACAAGATCGCAACACACACGGGCGACAAACTGCGGCACGCGGCACGAACGCTTTCCCATGTCATTACGTGCACACGTGCACTGACACAACAAAGACCTCAACCCAGCTAGCATTTTCTGAAGGAGTGGCCGAGATTTCCGCTACTTGTACCCTGCTCTTATGAGCGCAGAGCCAACACAAAGATGCTCCAAGTACATGTAAAGCTAGGCAAGGCAACATCGGGCCCTGTCATTAGCTGGCCATGTTACAAGATCGCAACACACAGGGGCGACAAACTGCGGCACGCGGCACGAACGCTCTCCCATGCCGGGATCCTATCGAACCCTGACCCTGAACTCAGAACACAACAGGCACATCAGTCCCGGAGAAGCAACCCCCTGACGAGAAACCAAGCACGACCACAGCAAGCGACGCTCTCTCCTTTTGAAGGTGGTGGTAAGTACTGCCAGAATCTACAGTACACTGACCACATGGCTAAAACAGTTGCTTAGCCAGCATGGGACATCAGCTTAAGAGCTGACAAACGACGCATCAGCCGCACGCTGACAGAAATGTATCCCCCATCAGCCTGACGCTGACAAACGGTGACCCCTGCCCAGATTTTTGATCGGGCAAGGGCGGGCGGGAGATCGAAAATCAGGGCGGCTCCCGTGCTGCTCCCGGTCTACACACCGGTACAACCACAATCACTGTGCTTCAGACACACAGCTGCAAGTATAAACATGCCGCACTATCCAGGCACTCCGCACTCCCCAGAGACTCCCTGGCCTAGCCTGCCTCGCAACACACGACAACATCTGCATGCCACCACTCCCGGACACTGCAAAGACATACAAGGACACACCCTCCCTAGCAGAGATTCTATCGGATCCCTCTTTTCGCCCCTCCGGTTCCCTCCGCATTACCTGCACACGTGCACTGACACAACAAAGACCTCAACCCACCTAATTAGCATTTCTGCATTTTCTGAAGGAGTGGATGGAGGGATCCTACTCTCTGCAATCTCGCACTCACTTAGAACAAGCGTCCTTTTCTGATACTGTTGGGACGGTGTGCATCCGAACCACGGACAGCAACCAATTTTAGGGCGGTCGGGTAGGAAAAAAAGACAAACGGCTGTACAAGCTGTGTCGACCAGCAGCGCAGATGAACCTACACAACCAACATCAGACTGCTGGACATAGAAAGCAGGAACCTGGACAAACAGTTCCTGCGCACCTGACGAACAGATCTCACAAACTCAAAACGCAGCAAGCTGCGAACGACGCGTTTAATACAAAGTGATAGTCTGCACGACGAGCGTGAGAGCCCCAGCTGTGCACGAAAACACGCAAACTTTGCAGCGTCAGACATGCGAGATAGAAAGGGTCGCAGTCGCCTGTAGTAGCCGCAACAACACTACTACGACCCCCTGCAACAAGAGTCCTCTCACGCCAAACAAAGTGCAAAGACACACGTTGGCATGACGACCCAAGAGGGTTTAAAACGCACCACTAGAAACCCCAATCCCCCAACCCTCCACCTGGTCAGAGAAAGCAGCAATGACAAACCTTCCCCTGCGGTCTCCTCCATGTTCGGCGGGCGGGAAAAGCAAATCCCCCTACTTTGACTTGGCTGGGCCTATCGCCCAACCCACTGCCTGTTAACCAGCAGTTAAACTTCAACAAAGTGCAGTACGCTCAGATCTCACTTAGATGCACTCAGGCGTGCACCCCGCTCCCAGTTTTCTAGTTAAACTGTAAAACCCTGAGCGGTCACGCTTTTCCTGCTTGAGTCAAAAGGCGCTGCAAGTAAATATACCGTAGCCTGGGCTCACCAAAGGTGTGGGGCGTTCCTATGTGCAGAATTTAACACCCTGCCTCGAAGTCCTTGTGCTGCACTTCGATCGGTCCGCGGTCGGGCATACCTCCGCCCGTGACTGCATAGGCTTTGCCATTGCGAGTCCTTGGGTTAAACACTCCGTGCAACCCACCTTTTTACCGTCCCCCAATTAAGGAGGTGTGTCAGACCGTCCATGTCCTGACATTCGTACAGTAACAAGTACTTCGTCCATGTGAAACAACTTCCAAACAAACTTCCTGCGTTAGCGCTCTTCCTTCTTTTGCGCTTTCGCTGCTGTGCGTTCTGGGGTGAAACTTTTTCAGTCTTGCCTACACTCACTGCTCTGTCTCATACTCGTCCACGATGTAGGGCTTAATGACTTCCGAACAACGTACGTTCCTCCGTACTATCTGGCGTACCGGGATCCACTACTTGCTTCGGACTCCCAAACAGATCCATCGGGATATCAGATCCCTGTGCGCGTTCTCCTGACGCGTCATACATCTCATTGCATTGTCTGCAATACTCTTCATACGATTCCTGTGCCTCTGGGGATAACATCTTGTTCCCCATCTCTTCCATACTTATCATCTTTCCACGGTACTCAATCATCTCCGGTTCCTTCTTCTTTTCCGGTTCTTCCTGGGCTTCCGGTGAAACAATTCTTCCCAGGGCTTCCATTCCACGAACGAAGTTTTCATCGCTTATCTCCACATCCTGCTTATTTCTTCCAGATGTGATTCTTCCGCCACGTCGGTAGTCTTCCTCACTTATGATGGGCATACGTACACCATCCGTATGTACGATTGCTGGTGTCCCCATCGCTGCTCTTCCACGTCTCTTCAGAGATCCTTTACCTGTACCACTCTTTGGTACTCCGGCATTCCATGCATGATTCGCATCTTCTGTTACAAGGGTCTCTTCCTTTTCCGTGGCATCCTCTGTCACAGTTCTGTCGTAACTTCTCCGCCATTGTTCCGTTGCGTACGTTTTGATGCATTCCGTGCAAGAACATTTCTGGTGGTTTTTCTTCTCCTTTGTACATTTCCTGATTCCACACCAGTGACATTGTTTTGTGCATCCTCCAGCTGACTCTACTTCGTAGTCAAGCTCCATCACTTCCCAGTCACTTTCATCTGGGATTGGCGGCTCTACACTCTACACGTCCACGGCGTTTTCGCATGCTTCCTTCTGGCTTCGTCTCCGGAAAGCAAACCCAACAGTGTCTGTAGCCCTCCGCTACAGCTTCACTTTCTTCTTTCCAGATCCATTTGCCAGAACGCATATGGCTTCCTTAAACGTGCCAACATGTTCCCTTGTGGAACACGCGGGCCTTTGACCCTGTCGATATTTTCACCATACCGACTCCTTTGATCTGGTCCACCGCGCGCATACACTTCTTCCACATACTGATCGCGTACGGGGCTGCGAGTAGCATTACGCATACGATCATACAAACCTCGAACTTCGTAAATCCGTCCATGGCGTCCACACTTTTTCCAAAGGCTTCACTACTCTCTGCTCGGGCGTTCGCTACGTCCTCCTTGAGCATTGCTGCGGTGATAGGCTTCATCAGATGAAATACCTGTATTGCTCTTATAAGGTTCTTGATTTGTCCACTTCCAACATACTCCTTGAGCTTCTTTTCCTGTTCATGCTTTTCATACTCCTTCTCTCCAGTGTACTCCAGGTTTCCTTCTTCATCGTACTCTACTTGGGACAAGTGATACAGTAGGAATGACCTTCGGGCATACGTCAACTTCTTGGTGTTCAGATCCGCTACATTGAGCGCGGTTCTTACCGTTCCGAGTTTGACAAGATTATCTCTTACCCAATCTTGCAGTTGACACAACCTAACGTCCACATGCTTCAGACGTCCAACTCCTCTTCGTTGACTCCACTGCCGTGCAGATGAGGAATCGCACCGTATCTCCACGCGTACGGGTGCGTTCACTAGGAACTCGAATAGCCTTCCAACTAGAATAGCTTCTCCGCAAGTTCCACTTAGTGCATACAACTCTGCTTCACAGCTTGATGATGATGTGGCCTTCTGGGTCCTCGAAAATGACAACACTTGTACTCCATTTAGTACAATGATTCCTGATGATGTACTCTTCCTTCGAGCTCTTTCAGGTGTCTTCAGGCTTGCCCAATCACTGTCCGAATACGCTTCCACAACATGTCCTGCATCCTTGGCAATTTCTTCATCCTCGTGGCCATTGAGCTTCGTAATCAACCGACTTCCGATTTCGGTATACGGCAACAAAGTCGCCCTTGTGGCTGTTCCACTCAGGTACAAGATCAAGTGCTTCAGACACTTCAGTGCCTGCACTGTCGGCTTCGACATACTTGATGCCAAACACTTTGAGGCATACTGAATGTCAATTCTGTCCTGTGCAAGGTACAAAATAGATCCGAGTCCAGATCTAAACCGTTTTGTCTCTTCAGCACTCAATTCTTTACTCCGGTCTTCCTTTACCAGATCCATGTGCTCTGGTGTGGCCTCGCTCTTCAACTTTCCAAGGTCATACAACTCGATGAGCTTCCGGACATACTTCTCATTTGGTTGGACAACTATTCCTTCCTGAATGAAGACATACTTCCTTTTGAGATACCGCATCTCTTCTCCTTTTCCTACTCCGTCGGCTGGATACGGTCCTTCTTTCTCCACCTTGAACACCTTCTCCAACTCTTCCACTAGCCAAACCGTTTCTTCCGGTTCTCCAGCTAGCAATTCGTCATCTACATGGATAGAGATACACAGCTTCCTTGTGGTGTGTCTAGCCAGTGCGGGTACATGAACTGAGAATATGAATCCAAGTTTCTCCAGTATACTCTGCAAGTGTTCATACCATCTTGTTGCTGCGTTACGTTGGCCTGGGAGGCATCTCTTCAACCTCCACAGCACTCCTTCCTTCAGATTGGCAGCTCGCTTCATCCAATCGCTGATCGTTATTAGCACCTCTTCTTGCTGCGGGACCTGAAGGTATGCGTCCTTTATATCTAGGACTACTACGACCCACCTGTACACCAGGTGTAACAACAAGACTAGGCGCGACGCGGCGTTGCTCGCCGTCGGGCTGAATGTCTCAGCCGTAGAACTCGCACCTGCCCTGTACTCCCTTGCCACTATCCGGCAACGTCTTTTCCACCTGTTGTCACGAAACCTCCAGTCGTAGACTTCACGCAAATCCATGCGTTTTTCGTTCCCTGTCGCGTTCGCCTCCATGAATTCCTCAATTACTCCTAGCTTGCTAAGGCGATTTAGCTCTTCCACTGCTGCTTCTTGATCCAAGGCATCCAGCTCTTCTGGACTCAATTCCGGTGGTGTTTCTCCTTGGTCATTCTTGGGAACTTCTTCCATCTCTTCTTCCATGAGATCTTCATACTCTACATCTTCTCCTTCTACTGCTGTGAGATCCTCGTGTTCACCCCAATGGAATGGGTCATCTTCCTGAGATACCCTGCCTGCGAACAAAGGCGGGTAGATTCCTTTGGAGGGTGATGATGGCGCCGATGGTTCTTCACGTGACTTCTTTGGCGATCCTTCAACTCCTTGTCCTCCTTCTACTGGTCGCTTTCGCAAGTCTTCCAGCATAGTGTCATCACTAACACGTACTTGGTTTCCTTCAGGCTCTCCAGTTTGTACATCGTGCATCGAACTTGAACTCCGGGAATGAGAACTCGATCCCGTGCTGGCCCTGCCTCCGTCTGAGGCTCTGCCTCCGCTAGAGGCTCCACTTGTGTCCAGCATATCCAATAGTTCTTCCACTTGTTCTTCTTGAGATTGTCCTCGATCTTCCATACGAACTACAGGTTCCTGCGCTGTTTCTTCTTCGGCGATACTTGCCAACGCTGGGGCTGGTAACGGCTGTTTACTAAATGTTCCTTTTGGTTTCTTGGGGTTCCATGGAGTTACACTCAGCTTCAGTAGGGGTTCTTTTCTCCATCCAGTGGCAATACGTCTTACCGATCCAGTAGCCAAGACTCCGTCTTCAACTCCTACCAAATGCATATCCTGGGAGTTCTTACCTAGATAGATTCCTCCAATCCAATTCGCTGTTCCTTTCTTCTCGGGTTTCTTTAGAGCATATACATACTCACCGAATGGGGCTATCTTTCCGAGGTAAGGTCTGCCCACGACACTTTCGTAGGGCGTTGAACCTATCGCAGCGTGTCTGTGGTAACCACGACGCATGGCACAATCCCCAGGCCCAAACTGAATGGCCTTCGGGAACCTCTATACCAAGCTTCTTTTCCGCTGCTCGTACTAAGCATACTGTCTGGTTCCTCACCGTCTGAATAAACCGTTCCACTCTTGCCGTTCTTCCTTTCTGGTACGGCTTGTTGTCCTGATCGTGAGTCTTCCGGTTCATCTTTCTCCGAGTTTCCACGATTGCAGCTATCAGAGACAGCATTGCCTCTTCTGAATCTCCAACGAATCCTAGTTCGTCCAAATGTCCAAGACTGTGTACCCATTTCAACACTTTCTCCACTGTCTTCCGTTCGGTCTGTTTTCCAGATACTGGGATCACAACTGACATACGTGTCCATGAACAAATTCCAACCAGTGCTGGTGTGTCCTTTCCTTGTAGAAACATAAAATCCAGCTGAATAATGGGATAAGGTACTCCCACTGAGTCCTTTCCTGCCTCGGGGTTCTTCTTTTCGTGATCCTGTTTACTCTTGGCTTCCACGCATGACTCACACCAATGTGCAAATGGTAGGTGTGTTGCTTCATGAGCTAGTCGCTCTTCTTCCGAAGGGTTGTACGGTTCTGCTTCCACTCGTACTTTCTCTTTCTCTGCGCTCTTCAGCTTCTGTGCAGACTTCTGCATCTCCAACTCTGACAACGGATTTCCGTCTCCATCGTAGGTTGGTCCTAATACTCCTTCGCTCCTTCCAGGGGCGATGTTTACCGGCACAACCGGCGTATATACTCAGTTCTTCCGGAACTCGCTCTTCATTCCTAGCGAAAGGTGTTTCCGGTCCTCTCGCAACCATCACTGCTTCAGTCTTCCATGACACTCCGGAATCTCCACATTGTGACTCCTGATTGACCCGTAGTCCGAGTACAACTCGACTAGTGACCATTCACTTCCTCCTTCAGACACCATTGTCGTCCTATACTTCCATCCTGGAAAAGCATCTTTGGGATCCATGTAAGTTGTTCCTTGATACAAAACAAAAGGTGTACCGTCTTCCATGATCGTCCACTTACCGCTGGGAGTTCTGTCCAACAGCTCCCGAAGGTAGTTTGGAATACGCACTGTGACGCTTCTTTTTTTTTATTGCAGTACGACTGTCAGTGCTACCTCTTGAACTTCCTCCAGTTCCACTCGTTCCCGTCCAACGGGCACTCCGATCACTTCCGACAACCGATAATCTACCTAACAAACAACAACTGTTCCGCTTATAAAAGATCCTTGCCGTTGCTTTCCCATCTGGGCTGACCAGAACCATTGACGACACCGTAAGGTTCCACTGAGCACTAAGAGCTTTCTCCCCTTCAGGTACTTCTGGTTGGTATTCCAGTCTCCAACCATTCTTCAGCAGTCTTCCCATTGACAACAAAATGTTTGTTGCATCGCTTACAATAAAGCTTTCCGAAATACTTGGGGCTGTCCAACAGTCCTCTCCCTGTTCTACCGAAATCACGGCAGTAACCATTCCTGCTGACCTAATCGCATTTCCTTGGGCATCCTCCAACAAGATACCTGTTGTTCCAGTGTTGGTGCGTGTAGCCTTCGGATGTGACCGAGGTAACAAACTAGCATCCGATCCCGAATCCAAAATAATAACTTCCAGTGCTTCTTCGGGTACTGTCTCTTCTACTTGAACGGCTCTGACCACTTCGTGGTCATCTACGACAAACCAATCTCCATCTTCATCTGTGGCATCCATCACATACCACTCTGCTACATCATGGAACTCTTCACAAACCATCCGAACTTTATCAGCTTCGGTCTCCTTTTTCTCTTCAAGCGCTTTCAAGTGTAGTTCGATCCACTCGTTTTCACGCTTCACCGCATCCTTGATGGCTTTCTCGTCATAAGGCTTTCCTTCACTCTTCAGTTTTCTCTGTTGCTTCAGGTAGTGTTCTTCTTCTGGATAATGTTCTGGAACTCGTGGAAATCCAGTCTCAGGTAGTGCATCTCGTTTGCACTCCAATTCCAGGTTTGTACCACAATCTTGGCAGATTCCAGTTGGTTCACCAGATCCAAGCTCCTCCTCAGAGTCTGTAAAACCAGGACTGGGTAGTTCACCGAAAAATGGGTTGGTAACCTCATCACCATCTACAGTTTCATCTGCAACTTCTCGAATCATCCGCACTGCGTTGATGTACGTGATGTCAATGTCGTCCTCTTCTCCCGAATCGATCGGGAAAGTCTCTGGATATTCCTCAGGTGGTGTAGCAATATGATAAAAAGGTTTTGGATTGAATCCACTTGGTCTGCTCGATGCTCCTACTCTCCGAGTGACAATCCTTGGGTCTGGTCGACTTGTGGTCTGGCGTATTGTACCAGTTTCAACCACATTAGGTCTAGGGTAAGGTTCTGGGGTTGGTGGATTGTTGGCATACGTTTCCGTTTGTGGATGTTCTTCGGCTTCCACATTGCGAACAGAATGTCTATTGGGGCACTCGTTCCCCCAATGTCCTTCCTGATAACAAATCCTGCAAATTGTCCTTCCAAGTCTTTTTCCTTTTCCTTTCTTTCCTTTTCCTTTGCCTTTTCCTTTACCTTTTCTACTCTTTCCACCTTTCTTCCCTTTACCTTTTCCTCGACCTTTGCCTCGACCTTTACCTTTACCTCGTCCACTACCAAACTTGCCAAATCCTCGACCTGCCTGCATGGCTCCAAATCCGCCAAACATCTTTCCATAACCTTTCTTGCCTTTTCCTTTTCCGGGACCTTTTCCTTTCCATCCTTTTCCTTTGTACTCTACTCTATTGACTTCCATCGCTTGACTTCCTCCACCAACAGGTGCATTATCCACTGCTCCGAGGTATGATTGGCTCTGTCCTGATTCCAGAGGTTGGTATACTTGATTTGGCATCCAACTACGTGTTGTTCGTTCGTAAACAAGTACGCTTTCCTTTACCTGGGCATACGTGGTCTTATCTGTGAGTTGCAGGTGAATATGTTCCTTCAAAGGACTAGGGATGCATCTCAAAAGAGTAGACAAGAGAATTTCTCGGGGATAGCTCGATCCACTGCATCTCTCGTAGTCTTTGACCAGTTCTTCCAGCTTGGAAATCTGTGCCACAGCACTCAATCCAGGTGAAAAATTTGGGTATCCATGAATCGCTTGCATCAAAGCCAAACTCCTGCTTCGTGTACTGGGTTGGTACATCCTCAACAATGACTTCCACAAAGCAGATCCGTTCCTAGATCCTGCAATACTTGGATCTCGTGCATGCTGCTTTGTTGTTCCTGTCAACCAAGAACACAGTAACGAGTAAAGCTTCGTAGACATAGCTTGCTGTGTTTCATCCGCGAATGTAGCTGGTAGTGATTCATGGTCCTCCAGTCTTTCCAAGTTCTTAAAAGCATCCGAATACTTTGGTTCCGCATACGCAAGAATGTTGTACAGTTGTTCCTTAAAGTCCATGAAATCCTGCGCATCGGTTTTACCTCCACCAAACGAAGGTGGTCTACCTAGCATCTTCACTGCACCTTCCAATGCCTTTGAGAGTATTCCTTCATAGGAACTTCCTGAACTACCTTCACTTCCAGTGTAGGTCACTAATTCGTTGATCTCTTCAGTTGTAACTCTTGAGTTCTGAACCAATTGTCCTAATATGTCTTGAGTAGGTACCATACCTAATCCATCTCCGTCGGCAGACGCTGCGGGCTGTCCTTGCATAGCTTCCGTCCTGCAAAGCAAACAAGCAAATACTAATGTTCTGACTTTCCGCTTGAATCCACTCACTTTACGTCTCCAACGAATACTGTGCATCCGATTCACTTTCCTTCGCATACAAATGCATGTAGCTCCTTTTTGCTTTCTTCCTGCAAGAAGAGTTGATCCGAATACGCAGCTCCACAAGAGCTGAAGAACTAGAGATACAGCTACGCAACCTAAGGTCGCGATTCCAGCTTGTACTGCTGGTAGCTCAAGCGCCAGGCTACAGATCGTTCTTGTCGATATCGTCTGCAGCCGACTGTCCGGCCTCCTGCTCAGACTTCTTCTGTTCATCCCTCGCTGCTTTCTGAGTGACCCTACGTTTTGGTTCGTCAAGCTCTGACGACTCCGGGTCTTCCGGGTCTTCTTCACGCTGGGAACTTTCTTCCGACTCCGATTCTCCATCAGACATTTTGTCGTCGCTACCGGCTTCATCCGGTCCTGGATCCTCTTTGTCCTTCGCTGGTTCCTCAGGTGCTGCTTGTACTGGCTCCTCATGCACTGCTGGTGCTTGTCCTTCTTG
Organism: Symbiodinium sp. CCMP2592; assembly: GCA_905221615.1. Lineage (NCBI taxonomy): Eukaryota > Dinophyceae > Suessiales > Symbiodiniaceae > Symbiodinium > Symbiodinium sp. CCMP2592. The sequence goes on along the minus strand of CAJNDT010005890.1, from coordinate 411,553 downwards.
AACTGCGGGTGCTGCTTCTTCCTGCACCTTTTCCTCAGCAGTCTTTGGCTCCTCATTGGCTTCATCCAGAATTTTCTGGGCTTATTGCAACTGTCTCAGACTGAACGCCAGCTGCACTCAGAAGACTAATGCACTGCAGCAAATGCACGCGGTCTCTTCATTTTCCTCTCAGTCGCAAGACTGGTTAAGTTGGGGCAGCGCGGACGGAAAATGATCTATCGGACCGCCCATGCGCGGCACGGGTTGTCCATTTCAGAATGAGGGAAGTGTTTAGCCACACAAGCAACCGCTAGAGCAGTCTCTAACACCTGCTGGCCTGGACATACATCAACATGCATCATCATGCATCATGGACACGTGCTGCACGGCAATCACAACAGTGCGACACAACACGGCACGCAGCTGCCGACGCAAAACCACAAGCACGCACAGGCTTAGTAGGTTTTGCTTTCAGTCAGGACAGCGGGCAATAAAGCGACGTCAACAAGTGGAAGTAGGCTTATTGCAACTGTCTCAGACTGAACGCCAGCTGCACTCAGAAGACTAATGCACTGCAGCAAATGCACGCGGTCTCTTCATTTTCCTCTCAGTCGCAAGACTGGTTAAGTTGGGGCAGCGCGGACGGAAAATGATCTATCGGACCGCCCATGCTCGGCACGGGTTGTCCATTTCAGAATGAGGGAAGGTACACACCACACCCCCCACCACTTCAAGGGCGGGCGGGCGGGGCAAAACAAGAAGACACCAAGTGTTCAGCCACACAGGCAACCGCTAGAGCATTCTCTAACACCTGCTGGCCTGGACATGCATCAACACGCATCATCATGCATCAAGGACACGTGCAGCACGGCAATCACAACAGTGCGACACAACACTGCACGCAGCTGCCGACGCAAAACCACAAGCACGCACAGGCTTAGTAGGTTTTGCTTTCAGTCAGGACAGCGGGCAATAAAGCGACGTCAACAAGTGGAAGTAGGCTTCTCGCGACTCCAAAGTACGGCGTAGTTTGTCCTTGTGGTGCTCTTCATACTTGATCCGAAGTTCTTCCCGGCTTGGAGTGGTAGTGGTAGCAGGCTCTCCTTCTTTTTCCAAGTCCACCACTTCTTGGCCTGTCCAGATGTTTTGCTTCGGCTTTTCTGGTTCGGCCTTCTTCTTGGTGCTTGCGGCATTACCAGCTTCCTTCCTCCTGGTATCCACTTCTTCTGGAGATAGAAGGGGAAACGTCTTGTCATCCTTGGACTTTTCCTGGTGCTTCCTGTTGCGTTCCGAAACATCCTGGGCCATTGATCCATAGTCGCAAAGTGCGAGCATAGGAAAGTACCGACGATACGGGTTGTCGCCTTCCATGTATCCGGGTTTCGATATTCCTCGCATCGGATACAGTCGCCTAACCTGGTGTCCACGGTCCAACACTGTGAGCATTGCTTCGTACATAAGGTAGTTGAGCTGGTTGAACTTGCACTGCTTCTTCCAGTGTCCACTGTGCCAGCAAAGTGAGCACAAATTGCGGTTCGGGGGAAGCGATCCATAGATCGTCCGTCCCCGTGATGTCTCCGTTGGCTCGATGTCCAAACGTCCTTTTCCCGCTGGGTGCATACTCCAGGCTTCAAGTCCTCCATTTCGTCCAGCTCCTTTACATTCCCTCCTTGAGGGGATGAGTCGTACGCTGAACTTTTCCAGTTCCCGGTTGGTATCCTCCAGGTCTTGTTCTCCCGACAACTGCCATGGGAACTCGTACAGAGGCTGCGTCTCTCCGTTGCGGTCTCCAAATCCTCGCATCGCCAGTCCATACAAGAGTTTATCCAACTCTTCGGTCCACTCCTTGGTGAATGGCGGCTTGCATCCCGGGAGGAATTCTTCTCCAGCACGCAACTGAAGCCTCTTTCCAGTCCAATCCTCCTCGTAGATCCGCTCTGTCCATTCCTTTCCAGGAGTTTCTTCCGGCGGCTGCCTCTTACCTCTTCCAGACTTTCTTTTATCCCCAAGCTTCTTCTCTTTATCCTCTTCAGTACTCTTGGGGTCTCTGGAGTCTGGCAGCTTCGGCATCTTCTTCGGCCGTGGTTCTTGAACACGGGTAGTCGACTCGTAGATTCCTGCCAAAAGCTCCTGGAGGGATTTCTCCTCTCCATACCGCACTGCTGACTTGATTGCTCGTCCCATAGCTGTTTGGAGCTTCTCTGAGGAAAGCAAAAACTCCTGTTGTGCTTTCTCAAGGGATCTACATCTCCCGAGCCATTCCTTCTCCGCGTTACGGAAACTCTCCGCTTGCTCATTCTTCCTTCCGCGCAAACGGTCCACAACTTCGCGAGCTTTGTTACGGTACCATTCTTCCGCTGAGTCCAGTGCTGCTTCAGGTACCTTGGGCTTTGCTTGCTGTTTGTTAGCTTCCTGAAGTGCTTTAGCCATCCGCTCAGATTCTTCCACTGCACGAAGGCGTTTGGTTTCCTCCTCCAGTGCTCGTTGCTTTTCCTTCGTCTCAGCTTCCAAGATCCGCTTTTGCTCTTCCAGATCTGCAAGCTTTCTCTTCCGAGACTCTGCCTCAGCCTTCTTATCCTCTTCTTCCTTGAGAGCTTCGAGTCGTTCTGTCTCTTGATCCTTTCCTGGGGGATCATAGAAAGATCTGGGCTTGAAGTCCCGATTGTTCTGCAACATCTGGCTGTAGAGACTACGAAAAGGGGGCTGATACTTCCTGTCCAAGGCAAACCGTTTAAACTCTTTCTCAAGCAACGTAACATTCTCAATCGATCCTGCCAGTTCGATAGCTTCTTCCAACTTACGTCCGACACCTTCAGAACCTTGTTCTTCTGCAGGTGCTTCTTCCAGCTTCCTCTTTGCTTTCTCGGACTTCCTGATCCTCTTGGCCTCTTTCCGGGCACTCCTCTTTTCTTTTTTCTTCTCTTCTCGAGTCTTTCCGGTAGTTGCTGGAGTCCGTGCTGGTGTAGCACCTTCTTCCGTAGGCTTGACTCTTTCCGGGGTACGCAGCTTCTCCAAGACTTCTTGCCTCCGGCTTGCTGCTGATTCCTGCATCTCCTGCAGATCCTGAATCCGATCCGCCATGGTACCTTCCTGAGTAGGTTCCACGTTTGGTCTTCCAACTGGTGGAAGGGGAAGGATTTCGGTGTACCTTGTGTTCTTTGCTCCGTCTGGTACAATTCCTTCCGACATCTGGGAAACAAAGACTCCCATACACAGGTTTCCTTATCCTCTTCGAGGGGATACAGCTGCGGTCGAATACTGAGGTGAGACATGTTCATCCGCATGCAACTTGTTTCTTGCACACTTCCCTGGCTCAGCAAGATACTCATACAAAATCCAAGCATCATACGCAAGAGGTCCTTGTACATCTTCTCCGCGATCACCGTCATGGCAAATACAAGGTTTCTACTTTTCCCGTTTCCAGGTATCCTTGACTTCTTCCTCCGGTTCCAATCCGGGTTTCCAAGGTTTACTTCTTCCCACGGGTTTCCTGGATCTTCAGGCTCTCTTGCTCCGCTACCAAGTTAAACTGTAAAACCCTGAGCGGTCACGCTTTTCCTGCTTGAGTCAAAAGGCGCTGCAAGTAAATATACCGTAGCCTGGGCTCACCAAAGGTGTGGGGGCGTTCCTATGTACAGAATTTAACATTTCTGCACGCACCCGTGCATCTCGCAACCAAACCCGGCAAAATTCCTATAGAGTCCATCTTTCGCCCCTCCGGTTCAAGGAATATGAAACATACTTCTGCTGCTCTATAGCATCAACTCGAACAGCGATGAATACGACATAGCTGCAGGACATTTCAAGCTCATTTATAGGTTTCGGGGTCGCTCGCAGCAAACACTGATACAAACCAATGAGCGAGTGTCCAAGCTCAGGCACACATGCGGCACTAACAAGAAACATGCTAAATGCAAAACGTGCACTGCACTGCAGGCGGCCAGGCATTTCTTTTTCACGCGGACGTATCCGTCTCAGGGGTTGAATCTCAAGCAGACTGCCGAAGGAGCAGACAACATGTCCCATAGGACTCGTCCCATAGGACCACTGGCTCCCGGCATTAAAGATTCCTCACCCAGGGCGGGCGGGTGGGACAAAAACTACAAGCTTGCAACAGCTGCAAGCAATGCTATGGGACGTGCTCCCTCCCACCCACCTCGAACCTGCGTGTTACGGCGGGACGAGGAGGAATTTAACAACGGCTCACTGCTCATCTGGAAAGACGGTAGCAAAGCTGACTCACGACCGGTCACACAATCCCTGCCCGAAACCTATAAAGAGCTATTGATTTATCAACGGCATACGTCACAATCAACACGGGCCTAACTACTGGAACCGCACATTCTCTGCGCAAAAACACACACACACATCCGCATTTAGCACTTCTTGCACAGGCAACACAAAATCTGCACTGGCCTGCTCCGGAAGCCCTCTTCGATGCTGTTCGCACGCAGCCCACATGATGCGCAACACTCACACAATATAATACGCTAGAGAGAACAAGTCAAGACTTCGAGAATAAGAACCCAAAAAGCCGCTACACTAGACTCTCCTGGTCCAAGGAAGTTCCGGCATCGCGGAACAACACGGAAGCCAAAAAATCTAGCAGCAAGCAGCTGCTTCACACCACGAGCGGGCTTCACGCCACTATATTCTGAGCAATGAGCCTGGAATCAAGCGCGCCCTGTCACCTTGCACGTGAGCTTGCACGCAGAGGACTGGCAAGAACAACAACAAGCGCATACCTCGTCAGTGGCACACCGCAACCAAACCGGACTGCCTACAGTCAAGCTTACACGAGAGTTACTAGATCCACTCGTGCAGCGTGAGCAATCATGCACAATGGCTTCGGCGCACGCAGGAAAGACTTACACCTACCTTGCAGCGGCATCTATAGCACCAGGTCACGTGTGTGAGCGACTGCTGCACAGCCTTTGGCACATCTACACGTCGTGACACGCAAAGACGCGTCTGCACACTCGCTATTTTGTTCGCGGGGCATGCACGACTGCTGAAAGTGTCCTAGCCTATAGATCCTAGAGCAAGTATAACTACAAACTACAGCACCCAAACTACCCGGGACGAGTAGCGCCTCTATAGGGTCTAGAAGTGAACCTCTCTCACCCAAGCTATCCTGCATCTTCTCCACAACATGTCCGCGCGCCACTACGCGGGTCACAGAGCCATCCGGGGAGCTTTCTGCCAACAGGCTTCCCCTTTCCCCCGTCTCCCCAGCCGCGGGGTGGGTGGGTGGGTGAGTGGGAGACCTGAACAAACTGCTGCAAACTGCAGCTGCATGAGGCTGCTTGAAATGCTACACTTCGCTCCGACCAGTCAAGCCTTCGCAAGATTTCGCAAGTCTTAGGGCCTTTTAGGGATATCGGCAGAAATGTCTGCACAGGGGCCTTCGCTGGCGGCGCTTGCACGTGCACCCTCTGCGTCACATATGCGAAGGCGCCACACCGGCAGCGAGCTTGATGAGAGTTTGATCAGGGCCGTACCTCGTCGGAAAGCACTGCCAGATTTCTCGCGCATCTCTTTTTCTGTCTCACATTGCAACGGGGCGCACAAACGGCTGGGCCGCGGAAGCACAATGTTCACTCGACCGTATGAGCCTGTGTCCTGGTCAACAAAGAAGGGAATTCGGAAGACGCACTGTTACCGAACCTCCGGGCCCTAAACATCCCAAAACCCTGCTTTGCGTCCTTGTCTGACAAAGACGACGCCTGTCCAGCTGAGAAAGGAAACATAGAGCCCAACGTGGGCAAGGAGAGGAAGCAGGGACTCAGAAAGTGGAGCCGTCTTGCGTCGGAGTAATTTGTATAAGGCGGAAGAACACTTCAGAACACGCTGCGCAGCAGCGAACGCTAGCGACCCTAAACATCGAGTCATGGTCGCGCTCGCACTGTTCTCGCGGTGCAGGATCGTATCATATCGTATCTGTACCACGGGCTAGCACATGCCTAGAAAAAGACAAAGTAGCATGACTAGCAGCTACTAGCAGTAACTAGCAGTCATACTGGCAATCACATGTGCAACCCACCAGGGGCACACTTCTTGACCCCTCATGATGCGCCCGCCGCAGGGCGACAGAGGGCTGGGCGCAGCAAACTACCACGGCCGGCACGGAGTATCCAAAGCACATGCCCAAACCAACCAGTAAGTGGCCACTTGAATCGGCGCACACAGGCACTCCCTTCGGACACACCGTGGGCGCGCTAGAACTGGCTGAAGACAACTCATCCTGCAACCGAGCTGCCACTGGATAGCCTGTCAACTGCGTCGCCAGAGAACCAGCCTCTGCTTTCCAAGACCCGAAGGCAAACCAACCTACAGGCCCAATTCAACAGCCGTCGCATTGTGCGGAAAATTTTTGTGCCAGGAGACCAATCGCTGCAAACGGGGCGACGTGGTCGGTCGTTTCATCAGCGTCAATGCTTGCATTTGCACGCCTGAGAACCTCAGACAGAACCTAACCTACAAGAAGCACAGGAGAACACGAATTCTCTGAACGCAGGAATGCCCTGCACAGCGACATCGCCGTGGGGGTAGGTATAGCCGGAAGTCTGCAACCAGTTTCACCCTGCCCGCTCCGATTTTTTCACATGCAAGCACTACCTATGCTGGCCGGTATGTGCGATATGACACTCAAAAATATATAAACCCGCGCAAATCCTGGAAGTGCGCAAACCCTGACAGGCGTTCTACTAAAGCTCATGGTCAACAACTCAAGGAGAGGAGCTCCCTACTCAAAGCTACTGATTATGAAGAGTCCGCTCCAAACACTGGGATACTTCACGTCATCTTACACTAGCTACGCTTCCTGGCCACAGCTGACGACACACACGCAAAAACCATAGACTCCGTAGACCAGTCTACACCTCTGGCCGCAGCACGTCCAGCAAGTCACGACTATGCTGTTCGAATGCAAAGCAAGCAAACAAGCCGCCACCAAAAGGCGCTGACTGCGCTAGACTGTATTGTAATATATATATATATATATATATACCATATATATATATATATAGATATAGATATAGATATAGATATAGATATAGATATAGATATAGATGTAGATGTAGATATATATATATATATATATATATATATATATATATAGATATATCGGAAATTATCGGCAAGCTGCCCAAAGTCCTGGGTGGCCCGACTCGCGACAAGAAGAGTGTTTGCCTACCCGGCCCTACCCCAAGCCACGGCCTGCACAGATGCGGCCAAAGCAGCTTCATGATCAACTTTGCGTTAGGCTGCGCAATCAGGGCCAGGAGGCGAGTTATCGCTTCCTGCCACTGTCGATGACCCTTGTGCAATTCCTACATCTGGAACGAACACAGACATGCCTACGGTCTGGCTTGAGCCATTTATGCGACTTGTACTGCAGGCGACAGAACGTTAGAATCGACGTATTGTCAGACCTCTGACTTGGCACCACCGCTTTGCAGGCGCGGGACCAGAGGCTGGATTTCCTGCAGGAGCGCCTGCATGCCCCACACGGTTCCATATCTGTGCCTTGACAATCCAGACATCTGGGCCTTGAGATGGGAAGCTTCTGACTTCACGTCCAGCAATGTGTCTTGGAAAAGCACACACTACCCCGACACAAGAGGAAAACTCACGATGCAAGCAACTCAGCCGGCAGCACCGCTCGCGGTTTCAAGTAGATTATCGAAGATTTGGAGCTGTACGCTTTCTGCGCCACCAACGCACACGCAAAATATGACTCCAAAGAAAGCATTCATGGGCAATCTTCCGCAGGTAATTCGACAACGCGACAACTGGAATGAAGCCAGGCACAGTGGCTGCACCATTCACCGATTGTCAAAACTCAAGATTTCACAAGCTCCAGGCCTTGTTGCTGGTTCTGTTCTGGCCCTAATTAAGTCGCCTCACCCCTTCGAAAGTTCGAAGTCGCATCAATCCCATGTCACCCTCTGGAAACGTATTGTCAGCCCATACAATCCAGCACCGCGACAACATCTTGCACGCTCGTTTGCGCAGCTTCACACTAGGGTTTCGTGTTTTCGCGCTATGACTGCCACCGGCCACTTGTGTTTGTGGTTTGTGAACGGCCCGATTGTCCCATGTGGAGTCGAGCATCTGCATGGAGACAGGCAGCTTTTGATGTGCTATGATGCCACTAATCTGTGTCTGGAGGAGCGGTTGCGTGTGGAAGCGAGCGTCTACATGGGAAGTGGCGGGACTAGCGTGTAAGGCAGGACACTTCAGAAAATGCAGCGCAGTAGACCATGTCTTGTAGTCTGCCATGTGCAACCACCCATTATGCGGGCACTTGTTTGACTGCCGCATGATGCGGCACATGCAGGGCGGCAGAAGCTGGGAAGTATTGTAGGCGCGCGGCCTATCACAACACCAAGCCAAGGAAGCTAGCTAGCGCACAGGACAGTCAGCACAACCACTTGCTCTCCTTGCAAAGTACAGCGCCCGAGAGGTCCGCTGCACTGGTCTGGTCCGATGGGTGACACGACAGCTCACTCGAAGTCATGCTTATTGCAACTGTCTCAGACTGAACGCCAGCTGCACTCAGAAGACTAATGCACTGCAGCAAATGCACGCGGTCTCTTCATTTTCCTCTCAGTCGCAAGACTGGTTAAGTTGGGGCAGCGCGGACGGAAAATGATCTATCGGACCGCCCATGCTCGGCACGGGTTGTCCATTTCAGAATTCCACTGAAGACGATAACGTTATCGAAGCCCTTGCGGTAGACCAGGAGCTGAATGGCCCTTGGCACGCCAGCACGATCCATCTGGAACTTCAAGGAGGACTCCACAGCGGCAAGAATCTGCTCGTCATCGCAGGCCGGCATGGCGTCGGCAAACCTCAGTAGCACAGGGAACACTTAAGTAGCAGCGCAAAAGCGAAGGCTTGAACCGCACGTCCGGCGGATCCGTGAACACGACACACAAGTCATGTCCACTGCAACACATCGCAGCCATAACATTATCGCAAGAAACCCAAGCGAGAGTCAGCACAACAACTATAGGATATAGTTGCTGTTTGCTCACCAGTGCTCCCTCCCACCGGATCAGAGGCCCCAGTCGCAAAACCTGCAACACGCCTTCACAAGAGACAAATCGCCCCTGGAAAGATTTGCCTGCCAGTGCTCCCACCGGCTCAGAGGCCCCAGTCGCAAGCCTGCAACACGCCTTCAGAAGAGACAGATCGTCCCTGGAACCGTGCAAGACGAAAGCTCGGTCTACGGAATCTGAACACAAGGACCATCTTCATGGCTCTCACTGCTCGAGGAGGATGAATCATCACCGCTCCCAGAATCAGAAGATGAGTCGCCGGGTTTGGCCCCTTTTGGCCAGCAATGCTTGCAGGCTAGATCATACACAGCATCTTGTAGAGACTGCAGCGCAATCATTTCAAGAAGATCCGCAGGTACTGTGCCGCAGCCACCACGACGGTGCAGCCGCCGAAGTCGGCGCTTGCCTACGACAGCAATGAAGTAGGGGGCAGGAGCTGCATCCTTGACGTCTTCCGCTTCACCTGATGCTGGCATGGAATCGGCTGGCTCTAGGACCGGCGGCAACGCCGGGATAGTGGGCACACAACTCGCCGGTTCCACCTCGGACAATCGAGACAGGTCTAAGTGCAGACGTTCTTGAAGCTCGTCCAGCTCTGTCTGATTGAAACCCTGTTCACGCAAAAAAGCAGAGAGCTCCTCGATGCCAGAAACGCGCAGCTCTTGCCCACCCTGCTCCTTCAAAGCCCAAGCAGCGCGGGCCTGCAGACGCATCACCAGCTGTCGCACATATTCATCAGACGCGGACGCCACACTCCAGCGGCCAACGAAATCTCGCTGATCCCGCGGCACATCTAGCATTGTCAGTATGGACACCAGCCAGTTACGTTCAGAATGCTCCGACCAGAACCGTAGCGGATCTAGCGTCTCAAAAAGGAGCACCTCAGACAAAGTCCACTTTTCTTCTTGCCAGCGGGGCAGCCGCAAGGACTGCCACAGCCTCTTCGTCAATGTAACCACGTGCGGGTACTCGGCCATGACTTGGCGGGCTCCGGCAAGGTCCACAGTGGGGAGTGGCAGAAAATAATCACGCGCAAAGGCCATGGAATCTGTTTTCCAAATCGCAAACCCGACCGGTAGCCAGTCAGGCGACACAAGAAACGCACGGCGGCTGACAAAAAATAGGCAAGTAGCGCACACGCTTGCCAGGTCCAGATGTCTTTGTACGCTCCAAAACGCCTTGCAAACCCTCAGAGGACAGCACCAAAGACGCAGGGCTCAAGCCGGACAAGTCACCGCTGCGGCAGGCAGCCCACAGCTTTAGCAGCTTATAAAACGCGAATCCACGCATGTAAATCGGCAGACTGCGGTCAGATACGGCGAGCTCCAGGCTTGATATCATTGCCACCAGAAACATTGGCGCTTTGCGCTTTGGTGGCGCGCCACTTTCTAGTTCCATGGTGAACTGGTTCACAGTGTTACGAACCACCGCCAGCGCAGAAAAACGTTCTGCGTCAGGGACGCCGCCAGCTCGTTCCATGAAGGCCAGGGACTTGAGGATAGCTGAGGGTACTGAGCGAGCGCATGGCTCCAACCGCCGCTCATGCAAGTAATCCAGTATGAAGCCAACGTGCTTTGGCCATGGACACCCTGAAACCGCCATGACATAGCTGCTGGCTCGCTTCCATTCCCGCACTCGGCTGCGAATAGTTGATGCACGCGCAGCTCCCACAGCTGCAGATATAGCAGCTTCCGGGTTTGTGGCAAGGCAGACTTGCTCGCAGATTGGTAGCCGTGCAGATTGGATGATCTTCACAAGCTCGCACCGCCAACGAACAAGTTCTTGTTGCTCGACGTCGCAGCGCAGCATGTTGGACGTGGTGCTAGCCAGCTTCTTTGCCGGCCCCGTCACTGCCGGCGGGGCAACACGCGACTTTTTCTGGAGTAGCTCTAGCAGTTGCCGCTCGGCGGGGATTATTGCACATCGCTTTTGCAAGCGCTGGGCCTGAGGTAGAGCGCGGTCCCGCAGTATTCGCAACGCAGCGTTGCAAGCAGCTTTGGACTGGGAGTCCGTGATGAAGTCATCTAGCAATTGCGATAAGTCAGCATCACTGTCAAAGAGATACGCCAGAATCTTGCAGGGCGGCAGATGTTCTGCACTGTCGCCATACGCTGCACGGAAAGTGGCAGGAAGAACGGCCCACAGCTCTGCATCTGACAACTCTTCCTCAGGGCACTCAGAACTGCTTTCGGTATCAGAACCGATCATAGCCATTGCTGTATAAAAGCAAAATGCTCACACAAGGCTTCGCTAGCAGGTAGCACATAAACGCTCCTGCACCTATGAGCCTTGCAGGCAGAGCCACATGCTTGCAGAGCAACAGCAAACATGTAACATGTCCGCAGGTGTTCAAGCGCTTGCACAAATACACACAAGCGCAAGACCAGGCATCAGCTACGCACATGCTTCCCACTTAGATACACGCACGCGTGCACCTCGCTGCTAAAACTTGGGGCCGACAATCAAATCAAGAGCCAACAGGACAGGCCCCCCTTCATCCCCAGCTGCTCAGCAACCAGGGTGGATGGGCGGGAAACGAGCAAAATGCTGCAGCCAACAACAGCAGCCAGGCACTACACACCTACCGTACCTTAGCACAAGCCTGGCTGACTCCATGTACAAGCAAAAAGAGGTATGGCTTGGAGGGAGCCTAACCCAACCGAACCGAGAACACCAACAGGGGATCAAACCGCACCACTAGAAACCCCAACCCCCCAATCCTCTACCAGGCCAGAGAAAGCAGCAAAGACGAACCTGACGAACCTTCCCCTGCGGTCTCCTTCATTTTGAGATGCGGTGGCAGAGTTTTTGGGTCTCAAAGGACCGGGCGATACTGCAACGGTTATCGAGTCGACCATTGTCGACCCTAAAGCCAACCCCTACGTACATTTTGCAGGGTGCGGCGGGCGGGAAAAGCAAAATTGTCCCTACTTTGACTTGGCTGGGCCGATCGCTCAGCCTGCTAACCAGCAGGTGCAGCTGTGAGCACACAACACTGCGAGCTGTCAATCAATCACACCAACAACTTCATGCAGACACGCAGTCGCTCACACACGTGACAAGGTGCTATAGATCCCACTTTACTGCACGCACGCGTGCATCTCGCGTCATCCGCCCTACGACCGCGTTGTACAATGTTGGTTGCTTTTGTTCGCTCCTCAACGGCAACGTTGGTTGCTCGGCACACCAAGGACTGCTGCCGAACGCCATAGCCCATGGTTTCGGTTTGGGTTTAAAGTTTAAGGAGCCGTCGGCTTTCCAATCGGATCGCCCTGTCCAGCACAAGACAAAAGCACGGACTCCTCTGGCGCACAGAACACGTCGTCCCCGATTGACATAGGGCACTGCAACACACTGGTCTCTGAACCAGAACAAGCCAAGTCTGCTAGCTGCGGCGCCACTCCTCCACAGGCTTCCTGGGATCGGCAACCTGCGAAGCCTGCTGCCGCTGGGTAGCCCATCTGCTTGCAAGCAACTGAAGCCGATCCGCTCGTGAACCCAAGCTTGCACACTGGCGCCCAGGCTTGAGCGGCGGCCAGAAACACTTCCAGGCGCCCGGCCTCTTTGGGCAGGGCTGGTGCACCTGTTGATCCAACCAATCGCAGCTCGCCGTCTCGGAAAGCGCCCACAGAGCTTGCGCCGCAGAAGATGACAGCATCACTGCCGTGGCTCAGACATGCATCGTCTACTGCTTCTGAGCTGCACTCATCAACACTCATTTCTGTCCCCAAGCACTTCATGCTCTTCACGGCAACAGGTGATCCTGCTGCCCCACACCAGCTCCCTCCTCCATACTGGCCGCATGGAGATGGGCTCTGCACACCGAACTCAAAGCCCAACTGCCTGCAGGCCACACTTGCTGCTTCGGCATTCATTCCACACACAGACCCATATGACCCGGAGCTGGTCTGGATTTCCAAGAGCCCGGAACTCGCAGGATGACCCTCTGCCGTGATGCGGACATTTGCACGTGCTGCGCGGTTCAACACCTTTGCAAACACCAAATATACGCCAGTGAATAGAGGCCGCATGGCCTGAGACGGTCGCACCAGCTGATAGGCCAAGACACACCCTAGCGTAGAAGCACGAAGAGCAAGCATAGGAACAAGCTGCACGAAGAGTCAAGTGATTCAGACTATTCAATTACTTCAAGACCAGCTTTGCTACATCCATGACACTTTCTGTTTCGATCTTGAACACAGCAGTCGGGAATCCTCCTCGCCAGCCATGCCTGACCAGGCCAGAGACTAGAGCACGATCTGTACCAACTGTCAAAAGCTATTGCAGTAGACAACAGGTTACAACACGTTACAACGAAGCTCCGTTGGGAGCGCCGACGAGTTCTGCTGCTTGACACCAACAACCAATCGTTCACTGTCTGTAATGGTCAGGAATGATCAGGATCACGACGAAGCCAGCAGCCCACGCGCTGCGACAATGGTGCCCCTGGCTTCCTCCAGCAGGGCTGCTTCCGGGCCCACGTCCAACGCCATGTCGCCGACTTCTCGGCGTCGCTGAGTGCTCTGGATCGTGGCATTGGCACGAAGGGAGATAGGGCCGCCAGGCTTGCAGGAGCTGATCGCAGGCAAAGCCTTCGCGAGCTCGACGACGATAGACGAAAGCGCCGCATCTGCCGACTCCAGCGCAGGCATCTCGGCTGCCAAAGCAGCACCAGCTTGCGGGTCAAAACCACTGACTGCAACGGTGAAGAACTTGTCTCTTGCATCGTGGCTTTTCGCCGCCACTGCACATGGCTCCAGCACCGGCTGCAGCAGCCGCGTCAGCAGCTTGATAGAACGAACCCCAACAAGCTTACGGCCGTTCATTGTCCCGAGTGTCGGATGGGCTTCCTTCATGATGAGTCTGACTGCCGACATGGGCTTGGCCGGCGCGAGAGGAATCTTCACATGCTTCAAAGCGTTCGAATCTGTCGCAAATAGTTGCAGCCAATTCTCCGACGAGGCCTCCGCAGCCTGCACTGAAAACGCCGAAGGCGCGAATTCGAAGTCGAGCTCCAAGACGGATCCATGCACCGGCTCTCCGAAGTCAAGGAGAAGGCTGACGGCATCTGCCTCGTCCAGTTTAGAAACCCAGTAGGTGGACGCCACCCCGTCAACGGCCAAAGCTGCCCCATGGCTGGGATCTAACGTCGAGCTTGCAGACACTGAAGCTGAGGCGGCCGCGTTGACCGCAGCACCACTTGGCCCGACCTGGCTGATACACATGTTGCTCTGCGCCATCTTGACCTGACCGTTCCCTTGCAGTTCCCACTTCGCCACGCCGCCAGCTGCGTCGCACGACACCAGCGCTAGAGGCACACCAGCAGCACTTGTTCCTTGCGGGCTGAGACACGTCTTCGATCGCGCGTGCACCAAGGTCCCATCTGTCGCCAAGCTCCAGATCTCTTCCCCACTCATGCCAGCCACTGCCTTCTCGCAGGATTCAAGCCACACACCTGCTGCAGACCCTGCCAGGCAAGTCTCATCAACTGCCGTCACGCCGCTGATCATCAGGAAGTGCGCAGGAGCAGCGGCAGTGGCCGCAGACACATGCCTTGCAACTGCAAGCAAAGAGGACAGTGCTCCAACTGAAAACAACATAATCCAAACAGCGAAATGATCGAAGGCCACATTCACCAAGGTCGCTTCAGCACAACTTCATGCGGCAAGCCCGGAGTCAGATTTCTCTGCGGCATTCGTAGTCCTCTTCGCGTCTTCGCGACACAGCTGTGGCCTGCCTTACCCCTGCGTTTCAGCAGGTTTCAGCCTGTAGTGCTTACAGGCAGTAGAGCTCCAGCGAGCATATCCACTGAGTCACTGAGCATATGTGGGGATGGGTCAATACCCCGTGTTGTCGCGGGGCCCCACCCCCCCTCTGTTACAAACCTTTGTCGCGCCGGCTTTGTTACAAACCTTTGTCGCGCGGCAACGCTATATTATACGCTATATGAGGGACCTTGTCGCACCAGCCTTGTCGCAAAAGAACCATCTTTGTTACAAACTTTGTCGCGCCAGGGGCGCCCCGGCCCTGTAACAAACCAGAAGGATTTGACCCGCTGCCATGTTTGTGAGTGGAGTGAGTAGATTCAGCACACACTTACACTCACACACACTTACACACACACACACACACACACACACACACACACACACACACACACACACACACACACACACACACACACACACACACACACACACACACACACACACACACACACACACACACACACACACACACCACCACACACACACACACACACACACACACACACACACACACACACACACACACACACACACACACACACACACACACACACACACACACACACACACACACACACACACACACACACACACACACACACACTTATGCACACACTGACACACACCCACCCACACCCACACACTCCCACCCACACCCACACCCACACCCACACCCACACCCACACCCACACCCACACCCACCCACCCGCCTCACGATTACTGTCTCTCTGTTCTAAACTCACAGGTACCCCCGACCCGCCAGCCCACACTGCCGTGACACAACATGCAGTCGACGCGCCCTCTGACTCTTGTTTTTCTACGAGGGATGCGCAATCGAAATCCTAAGACTCTCGTTCCGAGAGTCTAGCATGGAACCTCATCAAACTTCCCGGAGGCGAATGGGGCGGCGGTGGGCGCAGGAGAAATGCAAGCTTCTTCTGCCCGAAGCCTAACACACAACACCTCGGAGGCAACTCGAGCAGAAGGCTAGCAGAACTAAAACATGTAGCTGCGGCTGTGAAACGAACACCGAGACGACTTATGTGCTCCGCTTCGCTCTGCACAGTTTAGCGTAGCTGCGGCTGTGAAACGAACACCGAGACGACTTATGTGCTCCGCTTCGCTCTGCACAGTTTAGCTTACTGTTTCGGGCACCAACCGCCACCCCCGACACCGATGAATCCTACCTCTACACCAACCAAACCTTTACAAGAACTCGGGCGCACCGAAGTTTTGCTAAAACTTGGGGCCGACAATCAAATCAAGAGCCAACAGGACAGGCCCCCTTCATCCCCAGCTGCTCAGCAACCAGGGTGGATGGGCGGGAAGCGAGCAAAATGCTGCAGCCAACAACAGCAGCCAGGCACTACACACCTACCGTACCTTAGCACAAGCCTGGCTGACTCCATGTACAAGCAAAAAGAGGTATGGCTTGGAGGGAGGGCCGGTGATGCCCGGTGCTCCTGCCTAACCCAACCGAACCGAGAACACCAACACGGGATCAAACTGCACCACTAGAAACCCCAACCCCCCAACCCTCTACCAGGCCAGAGAAAGCAGCAAAGACGAACCTGACGAACCTTCCCCTGCGGTCTCCTTCATTTTGAGATGCGGTGGCAGAGTTCTTGGGTCTCAAAGCACCGGGCGACACTGCAACCGGTTATCGAGTCGACCATTGTCGACCCTAAAGCCAACCCCTACATTTTGCAGGGTGCGGCGGGCGGGAAAAGCAAAATGTCCCTACTTTGACTTGGCTGGGCCTATCGCTCAACCTACTGCCTGCTAACCAGCAGGTGCAGCTGTGAGCACACAACACTGCGAGCTGTCAATCAATCACACCAACAACTTCATGCAGACACGCAGTCGCTCACACACGTGACAAGGTGCTATAGATCCCACTTTACTGCACGCACGCGTGCATCTCGCGTCATCCGCCCTACGACCGCGTTGTACAATGTTGGTTGCTTTTGTTCGCTCCTCAACGGCAACGTTGGTTGCTCGGCACACCAAGGACTGCTGCCGAACGCCATAGCCCATGGTTTCGGTTTGGGTTTAAAGTTTAAGGAGCCGTCGGCTTTCCAATCGGATCGCCCTGTCCAGCACAAGACAAAAGCACGGACTCCTCTGGCGCACAGAACACGTCGTCCCCGATTGACATAGGGCACTGCAACACACTGGTCTCTGAACCAGAACAAGCCAAGTCTGCTAGCTGCGGCGCCACTCCACCACAGGCTTCCTGGGATCGGCAACCTGCGAAGCCTGCTGCCGCTGGGTAGCCCATCTGCTTGCAAGCAACTGAAGCCGATCCGCTCGTGAACCCAAGCTTGCACACTGGCGCCCAGGCTTGAGCGGCGGCCAGAAACACTTCCAGGCGCCCGGCCTCTTTGGGCAGGGCTGGTGCACCTGTTGATCCAACCAATCGCAGCTCGCCGTCTGGGAAAGCGCCCACAGAGCTTGCGCCGCAGAAGATGACAGCATCACTGCCGTGGCTCAGACATGCATCGTCTACTGCTTCTGAGCTGCACTCATCAACACTCATTTTTCACTTGAGCCTCGTGGCCTGACATACTGGATCACAACTACAAGCAAGACGCTACAAGGCTGCAAGCCACATGACATCTACCGCGCAATACTGCCCTGTCCTACCGCACATGCACGGACTCTTGTTTTGTCGCGACGGTGACTCTGGGGAAAGTCTCGTCAACCTGTCCTGGGTCAGGGGGTTGAAGCCGACCAATGCGGGCCCTGGACCCAGGATACTCATCCCCTTGTCAACCTGTCCTGGGTCAGGGGGTTGAAGCCGACCAATGCGGGCCCTGGACCCAGGATACTCATCCCCCCCTCCCTCACCACTTTGGGCGGGTCGGGTGGGACAAAAAGCAAGATCGAGTGATCTTGATGTCTTATGCGTGAAGCTGCACCTTCCTAGTCTTGCATGTTGACATATCATGCTTAGCTGCTCACTAGCTTCTCCTGAGCCTCTGCGCGGGGGTATGTAAGTCAGGCACGTTCTGACGAACTCTCGTCGGCTCAGTGAACGAGCTATCACGAGGACTCGTGACGGCACTCCTGTCCCCAAGCACTTCATGCTCTTCACGGCAACAGGTGATCCTGCTGCCCCACACCAGCTCCCTCCTCCATACTGGCCGCATGGAGATGGGCTCTGCACACCGAACTCAAAGCCCAACTGCCTGCAGGCCACACTTGCTGCTTCGGCATTCATTCCACACACAGACCCATATGACCCGGAGCTGGTCTGGATTTCCAAGAGCCCGGAACTCGCAGGATGACCCTCTGCCGTGATGCGGACATTTGCACGTGCTGCGCGGTTCAACACCTTTGCAAACACCAAATATACGCCAGTGAATAGAGGCCGCATGGCCTGAGACGGTCGCACCAGCTGATAGGCCAAGACACACCCTAGCGTAGAAGCACGAAGAGCAAGCATAAGAACAAGCTGCACGAAGAGTCAAGTGATTCAGACTATTCAATTACTTCAAGACCAGCTTTGCTACATCCATGACACTTTCTGTTTCGATCTTGAACACAGCAGTCGGGAATCCTCCTCGCCAGCCATGCCTGACCAGGCCAGAGACTAGAGCACGATCTGTACCAACTGTCAAAAGCTATTGCAGCAGACAACAGGTTACAACACGTTACAACGAAGCTCCGTTGGGAGCGCCGACGAGTTCTGCTGCTTGACACCAACAACCAATCGTTCACTGTCTGTAATGGTCAGGAATGATCAGGATCACGACGAAGCCAGCAGCCCACGCGCTGCGACAATGGTGCCCCTGGCTTCCTCCAGCAGGGCTGCTTCCTGGCCCACGTCCAACGCCATGTCGCCGACTTCTCGGCGTCGCTGAGTGCTCTGGATCGTGGCATTGGCACGAAGGGAGATAGGGCCGCCAGGCTTGCAGGAGCTGATCGCAGGCAAAGCCTTCGCGAGCTCGACGACGATAGACGAAAGCGCCGCATCTGCCGACTCCAGCGCAGGCATCTCGGCTGCCAAAGCAGCACCAGCTTGCGGGTCAAAACCACTGACTGCAACGGTGAAGAACTTGTCTCTTGCATCGTGGCTTTTCGCCGCCACTGCACATGGCTCCAGCACCGGCTGCAGCAGCCGCGTCAGCAGCCTGATAGAACGAACCCCAACAAGCTTACGGCCGTTCATTGTCCCGAGTGTCGGATGGGCTTCCTTCATGATGAGTCTGACTGCCGACATGGGCTTGGCCGGCGCGAGAGGAATCTTCACATGCTTCAAAGCGTTCGAGTCTGTCGCAAATAGTTGCAGCCAATTCTCCGACGAGGCCTCAGCAGCCTGCACTGAAAACGCGGAAGGCGCGAATTCGAAGTCGAGCTCCAAGACGGATCCATGCACCGGCTCTCCGAAGTCAAGGAGAAGGCTGACGGCATCTGCCTCGTCCAGTTTAGAAACCCAGTAAGTGGACGCCACCCCGTCAACGGCCAGTGCTGCCCCATGGCTGGGATCTAACGTCGAGCTTGCAGACACTGAAGCTGAAGCGGCCGCGTTGACCGCAGCACCACTTGGCCCGACCTGGCTGATACACATGTTGCTCTGCGCCATCTTGACCTGACCGTTCCCTTGCAGTTCCCACTTCGCCACGCCGCCAGCTGCGTCGCACGACACCAGCGCTAGAGGCACACCAGCAGCACTTGTTCCTTGCGGGCTGAGACACGTCTTCGATCGCGCGTGCACCAAGGTCCCATCTGTCGCCAAGCTCCAGATCTCTTCCCCACTCATGCCAGCCACTGCCTTCTCGCAGGATTCAAGCCACACACCTGCTGCAGACCCTGCCAGGCAAGTCTCATCAACTGCCGTCACGCCGCTGATCATCAGGAAGTGCGCAGGAGCAGCGGCAGTGGCCGCAGACACATGCCTTGCAACTGCAAGCAAAGAGGACAGTGCTCCAACTGAAAACAACATCATCCAAACAGCGAAATGATCGAAGGCCACATTCACCAAGGTCGCTTCAGCACAACTTCATGCGGCAAGCCCGGAGTCAGATTTCTCTGCGGCATTCGTAGTCCTCTTCGCGACACAGCTGTGGCCTGCCTTACCCTGTAGTGCTTACAGAGCAGAGTCAGAGCTACAGCGAGCATATCCACTGAGTCACTGCATATGTATGTTTGTGTGAGTGGAGGAGTAGATTCAGCACACACACACACACACACTTACACACACACACACACACACACACTTACACACACACACACACACACACACACACACACACACACACACACACACACACACACACACACCCACTCCACCCACCCACCCGCCTCACGTTTACTTTACTTCTTTCGGGCACCAACCGCCACCCCCGACACCGATGAATCCGACCGACCTCTACACCAACCAAACTTTTACAAGAACTCGGGTGCGCCGAACTTTTGCTCAAACTTGGGGCCGACAATCAAATCAAGAGCCAACAGGCCCCCTTCATCCCCAGCTGCTCAGCAACCAGGGTGGATGGGCGGGAAACGAGCAGAATGCGGCAGCCAACAACAGCAGCCAGGCACTACACACCTACCTTAGCACAAGCCTGGCTGACTCCATGTACAAGCAAAAAGAGGTGTGGCTTGGAGGGAGGGCCGGTGATGCCCGGTGCTCCTGCCTAACCCAACCGAACCGAGAACACCAACACGTCAACCGGCGTACGATCGCGTTGTACAATGTTGGTTGCTTTTGTTCGCTCCTCAACGGCAACGTTGGTTGCTCGGCACACCAAGGACTGCTGCCGAACGCCATAGCCCATGGTTTCGGTTTGGGTTTAAAGTTTAAGGAGCCGTCGGCTTTCCAATCGGATCGCCCTGTCCAGCACAAGACAGAAGCACGGACTCCTCTGGCGCACAGAACACGTCGTCCCCGATTGACATAGGGCACTGCAACACACTGGTCTCTGAACCAGAACAAGCCAAGTCTGCTAGCTGCGGCGCCACTCCTCCACAGGCTTCCTGGGATCGGCAACCTGCGAAGCCTGCTGACCCTGAGTAGCCCATCTGCTTGCAAGCAACTGAAGCCGATCCGCTCGTGAACCCAAGCTTGCACACTGGCGCCCAGGCTTGAGCGGCGGCCAGAAACACTTCCAGGCGCCCGGCCTCTTTGGGCAGGGCTGGTGCACCTGTTGATCCAACCAATCGCAGCTCGCCGTCTGGGAAAGCGCCCACAGAGCTTGCGCCGCAGAAGATGACAGCATCACTGCCGTGGCTCAGACATGCATCGTCTACTGCTTCTGAGCTGCACTCATCAACACTCACTTCTGTCCCCAAGCACTTCAAGCTCTTCACGGCAACAGGTGATCCTGCTGCCCCACACCAGCTCCCTCCTCCATACTGGCCGCATGGAGATGGGCTCTGCACACCGAACTCAAAGCCCAACTGCCTGCAGGCCACACTTGCTGCTTCGGCATTCATTCCACACACAGACCCATATGACCCGGAGCTGGTCTGGATTTCCAAGAGCCCGGAACTCGCAGGATGACCCTCTGCCGTGATGCGGACATTTGCACGTGCTGCGCGGTTCAACACCTTTGCAAACACCAAACATACGCCAGTGAATAGAGGCCGCATGGCCTGAGACGGTCGCACCAGCTGATAGGCCAAGACACACCCTAGCGTAGAAGCACGAAGAGCAAGCATAGGAACAAGCTGCACGAAGAGTCAAGTGATTCAGACTATTCAATTACTTCAAGACCAGCTTTGCTACATCCATGACACTTTCTGTTTCGATCTTGAACACAGCAGTCGGGAATCCTCCTCGCCAGCCATGCCTGACCAGGCCAGAGACTAGAGCACGATCTGTACCAACTGTCAAAAGCTATTGCAGCAGACAACAGGTTACAACACGTTACAACGAAGCTCCGTTGGGAGCGCCGACGAGTTCTGCTGCTTGACACCAACAACCAATCGTTCACTGTCTGTCAGGGTCAGGATCACGACGAAGCCAGCAGCCCACGCGCTGCGACAATGGTGCCCCTGGCTTCCTCCAGCAGGGCTGCTTCCTGGCCCACGTCCAACGCCATGTCGCCGACTTCTCGGCGTCGCTGAGTGCTCTGCATCGTGGCATTGGCACGAAGGGAGATAGGGCCGCCAGGCTTGCAGGAGCTGATCGCAGGCAAAGCCTTCGCGAGCTCGACGACGATAGACGAAAGCGCCGCATCTGCCGACTCCAGCGCAGGCATCTCGGCTGCCAAAGCAGCACCAGCTTGCGGGTCAAAACCACTGACTGCAACGGTGAAGAACTTGTCTCTTGCATCGTGGCTTTTCGCCGCCACTGCACATGGCTCCAGCACCGGCTGCAGCAGCCGCGTCAGCAGCCTGATAGAACGAACCCCAACAAGCTTACGGCCGTTCATTGTCCCGAGTGTCGGATGGGCTTCCTTCATGATGAGTCTGACTGCCGACATGGGCTTGGCCGGCGCGAGAGGAATCTTCACATGCTTCAAAGCGTTCGAGTCTGTCGCAAATAGTTGCAGCCAATTCTCCGACGAGGCCTCAGCAGCCTGCACTGAAAACGCGGAAGGCGCGAATTCGAAGTCGAGCTCCAAGACGGATCCATGCACCGGCTCTCCGAAGTCAAGGAGAAGGCTGACGGCATCTGCCTCGTCCAGTTTAGAAACCCAGTAAGTGGACGCCACCCCGTCAACGGCCAAAGCTGCCCCATGGCTGGGATCTAACGTCGAGCTTGCAGACACTGAAGCTGAAGCGGCCGCGTTGACCGCAGCACCACTTGGCCCGACCTGGCTGATACACATGTTGCTCTGCGCCATCTTGACCTGACCGTTCCCTTGCAGTTCCCACTTCGCCACGCCGCCAGCTGCGTCGCACGACACCAGCGATAGAGGCACACCAGCAGCACTTGTTCCTTGCGGGCTGAGACACGTCTTCGATCGCGCGTGCACCAAGGTCCCATCTGTCGCCAAGCTCCAGATCTCCTCCCCACCCATGCCAGCCACTGCCTTCTCGCAGGATTCAAGCCACACACCTGCTGCAGACCCTGCCAGGCAAGTCTCATCAACTGCCGTCACGCCGCTGATCATCAGGAAGTGCGCAGGAGCAGCGGCAGTGGCCGCAGACACATGCCTTGCAACTGCAAGCAAAGAGGACAGTGCTCCAACTGAAAACAACATCATCCAAACAGCGAAATGATCGAAGGCCACATTCACCAAGGTCGCTTCAGCACAACTTCATGCGGCAAGCCCGGAGTCAGATTTCTCTGCGGCATTCGTAGTCCTCTTCGCGACACAGCTGTGGCCTGCCTTACCCTGTAGTGCTTACAGGCAGCAGAGCTACAGCGAGCATATCCACTGAGTCACTGAGCATATGTTTGTGTGCGTGGAGTAGATTCAGCGCACACACACACACACACTTACACACATACACACACACACACACACACACACACACACACACACACACACACCCACTCACACCCACTCAACCACCCACCCACCCACCCGCCTCACGTTTACTTTACTTTTTCGGGCACCAACCGCCACCCCCGACACCGATGAATCCGACCGACCTCTACACCAACCAAACTTTTACAAGAACTCGGGTGCGCCGAACTTTTGCTCAAACTTGGGGCCGACAATCAAATCAAGAGCCAACAGGCCCCCTTCATCCCCAGCTGCTCAGCAACCAGGGTGGATGGGCGGGAAACGAGCAGAATGCGGCAGCCAACAACAGCAGCCAGGCACTACACACCTACCTTAGCACAAGCCTGGCTGACTCCATGTACAAGCAAAAAGAGGTATGGCTTGGAGGGAGGGCCGGTGATGCCCGGTGCTCCTGCCTAACCCAACCGAACCGAGAACACCAACACGTCAACCGGCGTACGATCGCGTTGTACAATGTTGGTTGCTTTTGTTCGCTCCTCAACGGCAACGTTGGTTGCTCGGCACACCAAGGACTGCTGCCGAACGCCATAGCCCATGGTTTCGGTTTGGGTTTAAAGTTTAAGGAGCCGTCGGCTTTCCAATCGGATCGCCCTGTCCAGCACAAGACAGAAGCACGGACTCCTCTGGCGCACAGAACACGTCGTCCCCGATTGACATAGGGCACTGCAACACACTGGTCTCTGAACCAGAACAAGCCAAGTCTGCTAGCTGCGGCGCCACTCCTCCACAGGCTTCCTGGGATCGGCAACCTGCGAAGCCTGCTGACCCTGGTAGCCCATCTGCTTGCAAGCAACTGAAGCCGATCCGCTCGTGAACCCAAGCTTGCACACTGGCGCCCAGGCTTGAGCGGCGGCCAGAAACACTTCCAGGCGCCCGGCCTCTTTGGGCAGGGCTGGTGCACCTGTTGATCCAACCAATCGCAGCTCGCCGTCTGGGAAAGCGCCCACAGAGCTTGCGCCGCAGAAGATGACAGCATCACTGCCGTGGCTCAGACATGCATCGTCTACTGCTTCTGAGCTGCACTCGTCAACACTCATTTCTGTCCCCAGGCACTTCAAGCTCTTCACGGCAACAGGTGATCCTGCTGCCCCACACCAGCTCCCTCCTCCATACTGGCCGCATGGAGATGGGCTCTGCACACCGAACTCAAAGCCCAACTGCCTGCAGGCCACACTTGCTGCTTCGGCATTCATTCCACACACAGACCCATATGACCCGGAGCTGGTCTGGATTTCCAAGAGCCCGGAACTCGCAGGATGACCCTCTGCCGTGATGCGGACATTTGCACGTGCTGCGCGGTTCAACACCTTTGCCAGGCCGCATGGCCTGACGGTCGCACCAGCTGATAGGCCAAGACACACCCTAGCGTTGAACAAGACGAAGAGTCCAGAATTCAACTACGACCATGTGACAATCTTGAACACAGCAGTCGGGAATCCTCCTCGCCAGCCATGCCTGACCAGGCCAGAGACTGCACGATCTGTACCAACTGTCAAAAGCTATTGCAGTAGACAACAGTTACAACACGTTACAACGAAGCTCCGTTGGGAGCGCCACGAGACACACCTCGTTCATGTCGGTCAGATCAGCACCAAGCATGGCCCACGTCGAACTTCTCGGTGTCGCTGAATCGTGGCATTGGCACGAAGGGAGATAGGGCCGCCAGGCTTGCAGGAGCTGATCGCAGGCAAGCCTCCGCGAGCTCGACAACGATAGACGAAAGCGCCGCATCTGCCGACTCCAGCGCAGGCATCTCGGCTGCCAAAGCAGCACCAGCTTGCGGGTCAAAACCACTGACTGCAACGGTGAAGAACTTGTCTCTTGCATCGTGGCTTTTCGCCGCCACTGCACATGGCTCCAGCACCGGCTGCAGCAGCCGCGTCAGCAGCTTGATAGAACGAACCCCAACAAGCTTACGGCCGTTCATTGTCCCGAGTGTCGGATGGGCTTCCTTCATGATGAGTCTGACTGCCGACATGGGCTTGGCCGGCGCGAGAGGAATCTTCACATGCTTCAAGGCGTTCGAGTCTGTCGCAAATAGTTGCAGCCAATTCTCCGACGAGGCCTCAGCAGCCTGCACTGAAAACGCGGAAGGCGCGAATTCGAAGTCGAGCTCCAAGACGGATCCATGCACCGGCTCTCCGAAGTCAAGGAGAAGGCTGAGCAGTCCAGTTTAGAAACGTAAGTCGTGCTGCCCCATGGCTGGGATCTAACGTCGAGCTTGCAGACACTGAAGCTGAAGCGGCCGCGTTGACCGCAGCACCACTTGGTCCGATCTGGCTGATACACATGTTGCTCTGCGCCATCTTGACCTGACCGTTTCCTTGCAGTTCCCACTTCGCCACGCCACCAGCTGCGTCGCACGACACCAGCGCCAGAGGCACACCAGCAGCACTTGTTCCTTGCGGGCTGAGACACATCTTCGATCGCGCGTGCACCAAGGTCCCATCTGTCGCCAAGCTCCAGATCTCTTCCCCACTCATGCCAGCCACTGCCTTCTCGCAGGATTCAAGCCACACACCTGCTGCAGACCCTGCCAGGCAAGTCTCATCAACTGCCGTCACGCCGCTGATCATCAGGAAGTGCGCAGGAGCAGCGGCAGTGGCCGCAGACACATGCCTTGCAACTGCAAGCAAAGAGGACAGTGCTCCAACTGAAAACAACATCATCCAAACAGCGAAATGATCGAAGGCCACATTCACCAAGGTCGCTTCAGCACAACTTCATGCGGCAAGCCCGGAGTCAGATCTCTCTGCGGCATTCGTAGTCCTCTTCGCGACACAGCTGTGGCCTGCCTTACCCTGTAGTGCTTACAGGCAGCAGAGCTACAGCGAGCATATCCACTGAGTCACTGAGCATATGTTTGTGTGCGTGGAGTAGATTCAGCGCACACACACACACACACTTACACACATACACACACACACACACACACTTACACACATACACACACACACACACACACACACCCACTCAACCACCCACCCACCCACCCGCCTCACGTTTACTTTACTTTTTCGGGCACCAACCGCCACCCCCGACACCGATGAACCGACCTCTACACCAACCAAACTTTTACAAGAACTCGGGTGCGCCGAACTTTTGCTCAAACTTGGGGCCGACAATCAAATCAAGAGCCAACAGGCCCCCTTCATCCCCAGCTGCTCAGCAACCAGGGTGGATGGGCGGGAAACGAGCAAAATGCTGCAGCCAACAACAGCAGCCAGGCACTACACACCTACCTTAGCACAAGCCTGGCTGACTCCATGTACAAGCAACATGGCTTGAAGAGAGGGGCCGGTGATGCCCGGTGCTCCTGCCTAACCCAACCGAACCGAGAACACCAACACGTCAACCGGCGTACGATCGCGTTGTACAATGTTGGTTGCTTTTGTTCGCTCCTCAACGGCAACGTTGGTTGCTCGGCACACCAAGGACTGCTGCCGAACGCCATAGCCCATGGTTTCGGTTTGGGTTTAAAGTTTAAGGAGCCGTCGGCTTTCCAATCGGATCGCCCTGTCCAGCACAAGACAGAAGCACGGACTCCTCTGGCGCACAGAACACGTCGTCCCCGATTGACATAGGGCACTGCAGCACACTGGTCTCTGAACCAGAACAAGCCAAGTCTGCTAGCTGCGGTGCCACTCCTCCACAGGCTTCCTGGGATCGGCAACCTGCGAAGCCTGCTGACCCTGAGTAGCCCATCTGCTTGCAAGCAACTGAAGCCGATCCGCTCGTGAACCCAAGCTTGCACACTGGCACCCAGGCTTGAGCGGCGGCCAGAAACACTTCCAGGCGCCCGGCCTCTTTGGGCAGGGCTGGTGCACCTGTTGATCCAACCAATCGCAGCTCGCCGTCTGGGAAAGCGCCCACAGAGCTTGCGCCGCAGAAGATGACAGCATCACTGCCGTGGCTCCGACATGCATCGTCTACTGCTTCTGAGCTGCACTCATCAACACTCATTTCTGTCCCCAAGCACTTCAAGCTCTTCACGGCAACAGGTGATCCTGCTGCCCCACACCAGCTCCCTCCTCCATACTGGCCGCATGGAGATGGGCTCTGCACACCGAACTCAAAGCCCAACTGCCTGCAGGCCACACTTGCTGCTTCGGCATTCATTCCACACACAGACCCATATGACCCGGAGCTGGTCTGGATTTCCAAGAGCCCGGAACTCGCAGGATGACCCTCTGCCGTGATGCGGACATTTGCACGTGCTGCGCGGTTCAACACCTTTGCAAACACCAAATATACGCCAGTGAATAGAGGCCGCATGGCCTGAGACGGTCGCACCAGCTGATAGGCCAAGACACACCCTAGCGTAGAAGCACGAAGAGCAAGCATAGGAACAAGCTGCACGAAGAGTCAAGTGATTCAGACTATTCAATTACTTCAAGACCAGCTTTGCTACATCCATGACACTTTCTGTTTCGATCTTGAACACAGCAGTCGGGAATCCTCCTCGCCAGCCATGCCTGACCAGGCCAGAGACTAGAGTAGAGCACGATCTGTACCAACTGTCAAAAGCTATTGCAGCAGACAACAGGTTACAACACGTTACAACGAAGCTCCGTTGGGAGCGCCGACGAGTTCTGCTGCTTGACACCAACAACCAATCGTTCACTGTCTGTAATGGTCAGGAATGATCAGGATCACGACGAAGCCAGCAGCCCACGCGCTGCGACAATGGTGCCCCTGGCTTCCTCCAGCAGGGCTGCTTCCTGGCCCACGTCCAATGCCATGTCGCCGACTTCTCGGCGTCGCTGAGTGCTCTGCATCGTGGCATTGGCACGAAGGGAGATAGGGCCGCCAGGCTTGCAGGAGCTGATCGCAGGCAAAGCCTTCGCGAGCTCGACGACGATAGACGAAAGCGCCGCATCTGCCGACTCCAGCGCAGGCATCTCGGCTGCCAAAGCAGCACCAGCTTGCGGGTCAAAACCACTGACTGCAACTGTGAAGAACTTGTCTCTTGCATCGTGGCTTTTCGCCGCCACTGCACATGGCTCCAGCACCGGCTGCAGCAGCCGCGTCAGCAGCCTGATAGAACGAACCCCAACAAGCTTACGGCCGTTCATTGTCCCGAGTGTCGGATGGGCTTCCTTCATGATGAGTCTGACTGCCGACATGGGCTTGGCCGGCGCGAGAGGAATCTTCACATGCTTCAAAGCGTTCGAGTCTGTCGCAAATAGTTGCAGCCAATTCTCCGACGAGGCCTCAGCAGCCTGCACTGAAAACGCGGAAGGCGCGAATTCGAAGTCGAGCTCCAAGACGGATCCATGCACCGGCTCTCCGAAGTCAAGGAGAAGGCTGACGGCATCTGCCTCGTCCAGTTTAGAAACCCAGTAAGTGGACGCCACCCCGTCAACGGCCAGTGCTGCCCCATGGCTGGGATCTAACGTCGAGCTTGCAGACACTGAAGCTGAAGCGGCCGCGTTGACCGCAGCACCACTTGGCCCGACCTGGCTGATACACATGTTGCTCTGCGCCATCTTGACCTGACCGTTCCCTTGCAGTTCCCACTTCGCCACGCCGCCAGCTGCGTCGCACGACACCAGCGATAGAGGCACACCAGCAGCACTTGTTCCTTGCGGGCTGAGACACGTCTTCGATCGCGCGTGCACCAAGGTCCCATCTGTCGCCAAGCTCCAGATCTCCTCCCCACCCATGCCAGCCACTGCCTTCTCGCAGGATTCAAGCCACACACCTGCTGCAGACCCTGCCAGGCAAGTCTCATCAACTGCCGTCACGCCGCTGATCATCAGGAAGTGCGCAGGAGCAGCGGCAGTGGCCGCAGACACATGCCTTGCAACTGCAAGCAAAGAGGACAGTGCTCCAACTGAAAACAACATCATCCAAACAGCGAAATGATCGAAGGCCACATTCACCAAGGTCGCTTCAGCACAACTTCATGCGGCAAGCCCGGAGTCAGATTTCTCTGCGGCATTCGTAGTCCTCTTCGCGACACAGCTGTGGCCTGCCTTACCCTGTAGTGCTTACAGGCAGCAGAGCTACAGCGAGCATATCCACTGAGTCACTGAGCATATGTTTGTGTGCGTGGAGTAGATTCAGCGCACACACACACACACACTTACACACATACACACACACACACACACACACACACACACACACACACACACACACTTACACACCCACACACACACACACACACACACACCCACTCAACCACCCACCCACCCGCCCGCCTCACGTTTACTTTACTTTTTCGGGCACCAACCGCCACCCCCGACACCGATGAATCCGACCGACCTCTACACCAACCAAACTTTTACAAGAACTCGGGTGCGCCGAACTTTTGCTCAAACTTGGGGCCGACAATCAAATCAAGAGCCAACAGGCCCCCTTCATCCCCAGCTGCTCAGCAACCAGGGTGGATGGGCGGGAAACGAGCAGAATGCGGCAGCCAACAACAGCAGCCAGGCACTACACACCTACCTTAGCACAAGCCTGGCTGACTCCATGTACAAGCAAAAAGAGGTATGGCTTGGAGGGAGGGCCGGTGATGCCCGGTGCTCCTGCCTAGCCCAACCGAACCGAGAACACCAACACGTCAACCGGCGTACGATCGCGTTGTACAATGTTGGTTGCTTTTGTTCGCTCCTCAACGGCAACGTTGGTTGCTCGGCACACCAAGGACTGCTGCCGAACGCCATAGCCCATGGTTTCGGTTTGGGTTTAAAGTTTAAGGAGCCGTCGGCTTTCCAATCGGATCGCCCTGTCCAGCACAAGACAGAAGCACGGACTCCTCTGGCGCACAGAACACGTCGTCCCCGATTGACATAGGGCACTGCAACACACTGGTCTCTGAACCAGAACAAGCCAAGTCTGCTAGCTGCGGCGCCACTCCTCCACAGGCTTCCTGGGATCGGCAACCTGCGAAGCCTGCTGACCCTGAGTAGCCCATCTGCTTGCAAGCAACTGAAGCCGATCCGCTCGTGAACCCAAGCTTGCACACTGGCGCCCAGGCTTGAGCGGCGGCCAGAAACACTTCCAGGCGCCCGGCCTCTTTGGGCAGGGCTGGTGCACCTGTTGATCCAACCAATCGCAGCTCGCCGTCTGGGAAAGCGCCCACAGAGCTTGCGCCGCAGAAGATGACAGCATCACTGCCGTGGCTCCGACATGCATCGTCTACTGCTTCTGAGCTGCACTCATCAACACTCATTTCTGTCCCCAAGCACTTCAAGCTCTTCACGGCAACAGGTGATCCTGCTGCCCCACACCAGCTCCCTCCTCCATACTGGCCGCATGGAGATGGGCTCTGCACACCGAACTCAAAGCCCAACTGCCTGCAGGCCACACTTGCTGCTTCGGCATTCATTCCACACACAGACCCATATGACCCGGAGCTGGTCTGGATTTCCAAGAGCCCGGAACTCGCCGGATGACCCTCTGCCGTGATGCGGACATTTGCACGTGCTGCGCGGTTCAACACCAAATTACGCCAGTGAATAGAGGCCGCATGGCCTGAGACGGTCGCACCAGCTGATAGGCCAAGACACACCCTAGCGTAGAAGCACGAAGAGCAAGCATAGGAACAAGCTGCACGAAGAGTCAAGTGATTCAGACTATTCAATTACTTCAAGACCAGCTTTGCTACATCCATGACACTTTCTGTTTCGATCTTGAACACAGCAGTCGGGAATCCTCCTCGCCAGCCATGCCTGACCAGGCCAGAGACTAGAGTAGAGCACGATCTGTACCAACTGTCAAAAGCTATTGCAGCAGACAACAGGTTACAACACGTTACAACGAAGCTCCGTTGGGAGCGCCGACGAGTTCTGCTGCTTGACACCAACAACCAATCGTTCACTGTCTGTAATGGTCAGGAATGATCAGGATCACGACGAAGCCAGCAGCCCACGCGCTGCGACAATGGTGCCCCTGGCTTCCTCCAGCAGGGCTGCTTCCTGGCCCACGTCCAATGCCATGTCGCCGACTTCTCGGCGTCGCTGAGTGCTCTGCATCGTGGCATTGGCACGAAGGGAGATAGGGCCGCCAGGCTTGCAGGAGCTGATCGCAGGCAAAGCCTTCGCGAGCTCGACGACGATAGACGAAAGCGCCGCATCTGCCGACTCCAGCGCAGGCATCTCGGCTGCCAAAGCAGCACCAGCTTGCGGGTCAAAACCACTGACTGCAACGGTGAAGAACTTGTCTCTTGCATCGTGGCTTTTCGCCGCCACTGCACATGGCTCCAGCACCGGCTGCAGCAGCCGCGTCAGCAGCCTGATAGAACGAACCCCAACAAGCTTACGGCCGTTCATTGTCCCGAGTGTCGGATGGGCTTCCTTCATGATGAGTCTGACTGCCGACATGGGCTTGGCCGGCGCGAGAGGAATCTTCACATGCTTCAAAGCGTTCGAGTCTGTCGCAAATAGTTGCAGCCAATTCTCCGACGAGGCCTCAGCAGCCTGCACTGAAAACGCGGAAGGCGCGAATTCGAAGTCGAGCTCCAAGACGGATCCATGCACCGGCTCTCCGAAGTCAAGGAGAAGGCTGACGGCATCTGCCTCGTCCAGTTTAGAAACCCAGTAAGTGGACGCCACCCCGTCAACGGCCAGTGCTGCCCCATGGCTGGGATCTAACGTCGAGCTTGCAGACACTGAAGCTGAAGCGGCCGCGTTGACCGCAGCACCACTTGGCCCGACCTGGCTGATACACATGTTGCTCTGCGCCATCTTGACCTGACCGTTCCCTTGCAGTTCCCACTTCGCCACGCCGCCAGCTGCGTCGCACGACACCAGCGCCAGAGGCACACCAGCAGCACTTGTTCCTTGCGGGCTGAGACACGTCTTCGATCGCGCGTGCACCAAGGTCCCATCTGTCGCCAAGCTCCAGATCTCTTCCCCACTCATGCCAGCCACTGCCTTCTCGCAGGATTCAAGCCACACACCTGCTGCAGACCCTGCCAGGCAAGTCTCATCAACTGCCGTCACGCCGCTGATCATCAGGAAGTGCGCAGGAGCAGCGGCAGTGGCCGCAGACGCATGCCTTGCAACTGCAAGCAAAGAGGACAGTGCTCCAACTGAAAACAACATCATCCAAACAGCGAAATGATCGAAGGCCACATTCACCAAGGTCGCTTCAGCACAACTTCATGTGGCAAGCCCGGAATCAGATTTCTCTGCGGCATTCGTAGTCCTCTTCGCGACACAGCTGTGGCCTGCCTTACCCTGTAGCGCTTACAGGCAGCAGAGCTACAGCGAGCATATCCACTGAGTCACTGAGCATATGTTTGTGTGCGTGGAGTAGATTCAGCGCGCACACACACACACACACTTACACACATACACACACACACACACACACACACACACCCACTCAACCACCCACCCACCCACCCGCCTCACGTTTACTTTACTTTTTCGGGCACCAACCGCCACCCCCGACACCGATGAATCCGACCGACCTCTACACCAACCAAACTTTTACAAGAACTCGGGTGCGCCGAACTTTTGCTCAAACTTGGGGCCGACAATCAAATCAAGAGCCAACAGGCCCCCTTCATCCCCAGCTGCTCAGCAACCAGGGTGGATGGGCGGGAAACGAGCAGAATGCGGCAGCCAACAACAGCAGCCAGGCACTACACACCTACCTTAGCACAAGCCTGGCTGACTCCATGTACAAGCAAAAAGAGGTATGGCTTGGAGGGAGGGCCGGTGATGCCCGGTGCTCCTGCCTAACCCAACCGAACCGAGAACACCAACACGTCAACCGGCGTACGATCGCGTTGTACAACGTTGGTTGCTTTTGTTCGCTCCTCAACGGCAACGTTGGTTGCTCGGCACACCAAGGACTGCTGCCGAACGCCATAGCCCATGGTTTCGGTTTGGGTTTAAAGTTTAAGGAGCCGTCGGCTTTCCAATCGGATCGCCCTGTCCAGCACAAGACAGAAGCACGGACTCCTCTGGCGCACAGAACACGTCGTCCCCGATTGACATCGGGCACTGCAACACACTGGTCTCTGAACCAGAACAAGCCAAGTCTGCTAGCTGCGGCGCCACTCCTCCACAGGCTTCCTGGGATCGGCAACCTGCGAAGCCTGCTGACCCTGAGTAGCCCATCTGCTTGCAAGCAACTGAAGCCGATCCGCTCGTGAACCCAAGCTTGCACACTGGCGCCCAGGCTTGAGCGGCGGCCAGAAACACTTCCAGGCGCCCGGCCTCTTTGGGCAGGGCTGGTGCACCTGTTGATCCAACCAATCGCAGCTCGCCGTCTGGGAAAGCGCCCACAGAGCTTGCGCCGCAGAAGATGACAGCATCACTGCCGTGGCTCAGACATGCATCGTCTACTGCTTCTGAGCTGCACTCATCAACACTCATTTCTGTCCCCAAGCACTTCAAGCTCTTCACGGCAACAGGTGATCCTGCTGCCCCACACCAGCTCCCTCCTCCATACTGGCCGCATGGAGATGGGCTCTGCACACCGAACTCAAAGCCCAACTGCCTGCAGGCCACACTTGCTGCTTCGGCATTCATTCCACACACAGACCCATATGACCCGGAGCTGGTCTGGATTTCCAAGAGCCCGGAACTCGCCGGATGACCCTCTGCCGTGATGCGGACATTTGCACGTGCTGCGCGGTTCAACACCTTTGCAAACACCAAACATACGCCAGTGAATAGAGGCCGCATGGCCTGAGACGGTCGCACCAGCTGATAGGCCAAGACACACCCTAGCGTAGAAGCACGAAGAGCAAGCATAGGAACAAGCTGCACGAAGAGTCAAGTGATTCAGACCATTCAACTACTTCAAGACCAGCTTTGCTACATCCATGACACTTTCTGTTTCGATCTTGAACACAGCAGTCGGGAATCCTCCTCGCCAGCCATGCCTGACCAGGCCAGAGACTAGAGCACGATCTGTACCAACTGTCAAAAGCTATTGCAGTAGACAACAGGTTACAACACGTTACAACGAAGCTCCGTTGGGAGCGCCGACGAGTTCTGCTGCTTGACACCAACAACTAATCGTTCAGTGTCGGTCAGGATCACGACGAAGCCAGCAGCCCACGAGCTGCGACAATGGTGCCCCTGGCTTCCTCCAGCAAGGCTGCTTCCTGGCCCACGTCCAACGCCATGTCGCCGACTTCTCGGTGTCGCTGAGTGCTCTGCATCGTGGCATTGGCACGAAGGGAGATAGGGCCGCCAGGCTTGCAGGAGCTGATCGCAGGCAAAGCCTCCGCGAGCTCGACAACGATAGACGAAAGCGCCGCATCTGCCGACTCCAGCGCAGGCATCTCGGCTGCCAAAGCAGCACCAGCTTGCGGGTCAAAACCACTGACTGCAACGGTGAAGAACTTGTCTCTTGCATCGTGGCTTTTCGCCGCCACTGCACATGGCTCCAGCACCGGCTGCAGCAGCCGCGTCAGCAGCTTGATAGAACGAACCCCAACAAGCTTACGGCCGTTCATTGTCCCGAGTGTCGGATGGGCTTCCTTCATGATGAGTCTGACTGCCGACATGGGCTTGGCCGGCGCGAGAGGAATCTTCACATGCTTCAAGGCGTTCGAGTCTGTCGCAAATAGTTGCAGCCAATTCTCCGACGAGGCCTCAGCAGCCTGCACTGAAAACGCGGAAGGCGCGAATTCGAAGTCGAGCTCCAAGACGGATCCATGCACCGGCTCTCCGAAGTCAAGGAGAAGGCTGACGGCATCTGCCTCGTCCAGTTTAGAAACCCAGTAAGTGGACGCCACCCCGTCAACGGCCAAAGCTGCCCCATGGCTGGGATCTAACGTCGAGCTTGCAGACACTGAAGCTGAAGCGGCCGCGTTGACCGCAGCACCACTTGGTCCGATCTGGCTGATACACATGTTGCTCTGCGCCATCTTGACCTGACCGTTTCCTTGCAGTTCCCACTTCGCCACGCCACCAGCTGCGTCGCACGACACCAGCGCCAGAGGCACACCAGCAGCACTTGTTCCTTGCGGGCTGAGACACATCTTCGATCGCGCGTGCACCAAGGTCCCATCTGTCGCCAAGCTCCAGATCTCTTCCCCACTCATGCCAGCCACTGCCTTCTCGCAGGATTCAAGCCACACACCTGCTGCAGACCCTGCCAGGCAAGTCTCATCAACTGCCGTCACGCCGCTGATCATCAGGAAGTGCGCAGGAGCAGCGGCAGTGGCCGCAGACGCATGCCTTGCAACTGCAAGCAAAGAGGACAGTGCTCCAACTGAAAACAACATCATCCAAACAGCGAAATGATCGAAGGCCACATTCACCAAGGTCGCTTCAGCACAACTTCATGTGGCAAGCCCGGAATCAGATTTCTCTGCGGCATTCGTAGTCCTCTTCGCGACACAGCTGTGGCCTGCCTTACCCTGTAGCGCTTACAGGCAGCAGAGCTACAGCGAGCATATCCACTGAGTCACTGAGCATATGTTTGTGTGAGTGGAGTAAAATCAGCACACACACACACACACCCGCACTTACACACACACACACACACACACACACACACACCCACACACACACCCACCCACTCACCCACCCACTCAACCACCCACCCACCCACCCACTCACCCACCCACCCACCCGCCTCACGTTTACTTTACTTTTTCGGGCACCAACCGCCACCCCCGACACCGATGAATCCGACCTCTACACCAACCAAACTTTTGCAAGAACTCGGGCGCGCCGAACTTTTGCTCAAACTTGGGGCCGACAATCAAATCAAGAGCCAACAGGCCCCCTTCATCCCCAGCTGCTCAGCAACCAGGGTGGATGGGCGGGAAACGAGCAAAATGCTGCAGCCAACAACAGCAGCCAGGCACTACACACCTACCTTAGCACAAGCCTGGCTGACTCCATGTACAAGCAACATGGCTTGAAGAGAGGGGCCGGTGATGCCCGGTGCTCCTGCCTAACCCAACCGAACCGAGAACACCAACACGTCAACCGGCGTACGATCGCGTTGTACAATGTTGGTTGCTTTTGTTCGCTCCTCAACGGCAACGTTGGTTGCTCGGCACACCAAGGACTGCTGCCGAACGCCATAGCCCATGGTTTCGGTTTGGGTTTAAAGTTTAAGGAGCCGTCGGCTTTCCAATCGGATCGCCCTGTCCAGCACAAGACAGAAGCACGGACTCCTCTGGCGCACAGAACACGTCGTCCCCGATTGACATAGGGCACTGCAGCACACTGGTCTCTGAACCAGAACAAGCCAAGTCTGCTAGCTGCGGTGCCACTCCTCCACAGGCTTCCTGGGATCGGCAACCTGCGAAGCCTGCTGACCCTGAGTAGCCCATCTGCTTGCAAGCAACTGAAGCCGATCCGCTCGTGAACCCAAGCTTGCACACTGGCACCCAGGCTTGAGCGGCGGCCAGAAACACTTCCAGGCGCCCGGCCTCTTTGGGCAGGGCTGGTGCACCTGTTGATCCAACCAATCGCAGCTCGCCGTCTGGGAAAGCGCCCACAGAGCTTGCGCCGCAGAAGATGACAGCATCACTGCCGTGGCTCCGACATGCATCGTCTACTGCTTCTGAGCTGCACTCATCAACACTCATTTCTGTCCCCAAGCACTTCAAGCTCTTCACGGCAACAGGTGATCCTGCTGCCCCACACCAGCTCCCTCCTCCATACTGGCCGCATGGAGATGGGCTCTGCACACCGAACTCAAAGCCCAACTGCCTGCAGGCCACACTTGCTGCTTCGGCATTCATTCCACACACAGACCCATATGACCCGGAGCTGGTCTGGATTTCCAAGAGCCCGGAACTCGCCGGATGACCCTCTGCCGTGATGCGGACATTTGCACGTGCTGCGCGGTTCAACACCTTTGCAAACACCAAACATACGCCAGTGAATAGAGGCCGCATGGCCTGAGACGGTCGCACCAGCTGATAGGCCAAGACACACCCTAGCGTAGAAGCACGAAGAGCAAGCATAGGAACAAGCTGCACGAAGAGTCAAGTGATTCAGACTATTCAACTACTTCAAGACCAGCTTTGCTACATCCATGACACTTTCTGTTTCGATCTTGAACACAGCAGTCGGGAATCCTCCTCGCCAGCCATGCCTGACCAGGCCAGAGACTAGAGCACGACCTGTACCAACTGTCAAAAGCTATTGCAGTAGACAACAGGTTACAACACGTTACAACGAAGCTCCGTTGGGAGCGCCGACGAGTTCTGCTGCTTGACACCAACAACTAATCGTTCACTGCCTGTCATGGTCAGGAATGGTCAGGATCACGACAAAGCCAGCAGCCCACGCGCTGCGACAATGGTGCCCCTGGCTTCCTCCAGCAAGGCTGCTTCCTGGCCCACGTCCAACGCCATGTCGCCGACTTCTCGGTGTCGCTGAGTGCTCTGCATCGTGGCATTGGCACGAAGGGAGATAGGGCCGCCAGGCTTGCAGGAGCTGATCGCAGGCAAAGCCTCCGCGAGCTCGACAACGATAGACGAAAGCGCAGCATCTGCCGACTCCAGCGCAGGCATCTCGGCTGCCAAAGCAGCACCAGCTTGTGGGTCAGAACCACTGACTGCAACGGTGAAGAACTTGTCTCTTGCATCGTGGCTTTTCGCCGCCACTGCACATGGCTCCAGCACCGGCTGCAGCAGCCACTTCAGCAGCCTGATAGAACGAACCCCAACAAGCTTACGGCCGTTCATTGTCCCGAGTGTCGGATGGGCTTCCTTCATGATGAGTCTGACTGCCGACATGGGCTTGGCCGGCGCGAGAGGAATCTTCACATGCTTCAAGGCGTTCGAGTCTGTCGCAAATAGTTGCAGCCAATTCTCCGACGAGGCCTCAGCAGCCTGCACTGAAAACGCGGAAGGCGCGAATTCGAAGTCGAGCTCCAAGACGGATCCATGCACCGGCTCTCCGAAGTCAAGGAGAAGGCTGACGGCATCTGCATGCCTCGTCCAGTTTAGAAACCCAGTAAGTGGACGCCACCCCGTCAACGGCCAAAGCTGCCCCATGGCTGGGATCTAACGTTGAGCTTGCAGACACTGAAGCTGAAGCGGCCGCATTGACCGCAGCACCACTTGGTCCGATCTGGCTGATACACATGTTGCTCTGCACCATCTTGACCTGACCGTTTCCTTGCAGTTCCCACTTCGCCACGCCACCAGCTGCGTCGCACGACACCAGCGCCAGAGGCACACCAGCAGCACTTGTTCCTTGCGGGCTGAGACACGTCTTCGATCGCGCGTGCACCAAGGTCCCATCTGTCACCAAGCTCCAGATCTCTTCCCCACTCATGCCAGCCACTGCCTTCTCGCAGGATTCAAGCCACACACCTGCTGCAGACCCTGCCAGGCAAGTCTCATCAACTGCCGTCAGGAAGTGCGCAGGAGCAGCGGCAGGGGCCGCAGACGCATGCCTTGCAACTGCAAGCAAAGAGGACAGTGCTCCAACTGAAAACAACATCATCCAAACATTGCGGAATGATCGAAGGCCACATTCACCAAGGTCGCTTCAGCACAACTTCATGTGGCAAGCCCAGAGTCAGATTTCTCTGCGGCATTCGTAGTCCTCTTCGCGTCTTCGCGACATAGCTGTGGCCTGCCTTGCCCCTGCATTTCTGCCTGTAGTGCTTACACGCAGTAGAGCTCCAGCGAGCATATCCACTGAGTCACTGAGCATATGTTTGTGAGTCAGTGAGTGGAGTAAATTCAACACACACACTTACACACCGACAAACACACACACACACACACACACACACACACACACACACACACACACACACACACACACACACACACACACACACACACACACACACACACACACACACACACACACACACACACACACACACACACACACACACACACACACACACACCCACCCGCCCACCCGCCCGCCCACACCACACCCACACCACACACCCACACACCCCCACACGCCCACACACACACACCCACACACCCCACACACACACACACACCCACACACCCACACACCCACCCACCCACCCACACACCCACACACCCACACACCCACACACCCACACACCCACACCCCCACACCCCCACACCCCCACACCCCCACACCCCCACACCCCCACACACCCATACACCCACACACCCACACACCCACACACCCACCCACAGACACACACAAACACACGTAATGTTAAGGTGATCAAACACATGCACTCCTTTTCAATGGTCGCAATGCACACTCCGCCAGGCGGCAGGAAATCCTGCCGCTGGCTCATCCCCCTTTCGAGGCTCAAAACAAGCCACATGGGGCTACACTGCACAAGCCACTGCTAACACAGCCCGCGCCAGGGGCAATCACCGGGCACCGCCCACTCCAGGGGCAACATAGAGACACTGTAAGAAGGGGTGGGAGGGCGGGAAATTTTGTGTGCAGCAAGAAGTGCGAGCAAAGGCTGCACACAAACACAGACACACTTAACACCCGTGCGTTCGCTGCATGCGCTTGTAGAGTGGTATGTGCGCGCAAGCACCCCCACACACACACACACACACACACACACACCCACCCACCCACGCACCCACGCACGCACGCACGCACGCACGCACGCACGCACGCACGCACGCACGCACGCACACCCGCACACGCACGCGCACCCACACCCACACCCACACCCACACCCACACCCACACCCACACCCACACCCACACCCACACCCACACCCACACCCACACCCACACCCACACCCACACCCACACCCACACCCACACCCACACCCACACCCACACCCACACCCACACCCACACCCACACCACACACCCACACCACACACCCACACACCACACACACACACACCCACACACCACACACACACACACCACACACACACACACACACACACCCACACACACACACACACACACACACACACACACACACACACACACACACACACACACACACACACACACACACACGCCCGCCCGCCCGCCCGCCCGCCCGCCCTCCCGCCCTCCCGCCCCCGCCCTCCCGCCCTCCCGCCCGCCCGCCCGCCGGCCCACCCACCCACCCGGAATCAAACCGCACCACTAGAAACCCCAACCCCCCAACCCTCTACCAGGTCAGAGAAAGCAGCAATGACGAACCTGACGAACCTTACCCTGCGGTCTCCTTCATTTTGAGGTGCGGTGGCAGAGTTCTTGGGTCTCAAAGCACCGCGCCGACACTGCAACCGGTTATCGAGTCGACCCAAACCCAACCTCTACATTGACTCTACATTTTGCAGGGTGCGGCGGGCGGGAAAGGCAAAATGCCCCTACTTTGACCTGGCTGGGCCTATCGCCCAACCTACCGCCTGCTAACCAGCAGGTGCAGCTGTGAGCACACAACACTGCGAGCTGTCAATCAATCACACCAACAAGTTCATGCAGACACGCAGTCGCTCATACACGTGACAAGGTGCTATAGATCCCACTTTACTGCACGCACGCGTGCATCTCGCACCCACCCACCCACCCACCCACACCTCACGCTTCCTTTACTTTTTGTTCGGGCGCCAACCGCTACCCCCGACATTGATGTCTCCTACCTCTACACCAACCAAACTTTTGCATCCCTATCGTCTAGAAGCCACACCTATCCATGCAAGCACACCAAGCGCACTTTTGGCAGCAATATCCAAATCTTCGAGCTTTCCCAAGTTGTGAAGGCATCCCATCCGCGCATGGGCGGGAGGGCGGGTGAAAAATGGTTTGCAGCACCCGGCTGCAAGCGAGTTCTTCACTTCAACTGGCATGGCACATCTAGACTCTAGGGATTGCCTGACGCAGGCAGACTGCGACAGATTCCAAGAACTCGGGTGCGCCCCTTCATCTCCAGCTGCTCAGCAACCAGGGTGGGTGGGCAGGAAACGAGCGGCGCGCGCAGCCAACAACAGCAGCCAGGCACTACACAGCCACCTAGCACAAGCCTATAGCTTGGAGAGCCAAGGCAAGTGATCACAAGTGCACATGCAGCGCTAAAGCACATTTCCTATCAACTGCAACTCAAAAGCGCTCGACACCCACGGACCCGGCTTCATATCTTGCCGTGCACACCGCGCTCTTTATGCGAGGGTCGTGAGCACTCCCGCAACAAGACTTTGGAGTCTGGACAAGCTTGGTTGCACAGTATCATCACTGCAATTACCTCATCGAGTTCGAGCTTCAAAGGACACGGCATGGCCAGAATACGTGACATCGCTGAGCAACGGCGGCTTTGTCGCGAGCGCTCAACATCGCTAACTTCATTCGGACTGGGCACTGTCCGGTGTATCCTGCAGGAGCCTAGAAACGGAAGGCAGGATCTTGAGTCCTCCGTTCTCACGTGCAATAATGCAAGACGTCCTCACAATGCGCCAGCTTGCCCAGTTCCCAACCTGAACGTGTGAAACCGCATCAAAGAACGGCGCATGAATTACACCACAACGTCACTGAGAACTCGCCTGTCGGGCACGGCACACCTTGCAAGCAGCACAAAGCACAAGACACGACGAAGGAGCACATCCGACGGCCCTACGTGGCACCGAAGTCAGGCGAGCATGACAATGCTGGAGCCGGCCAGTCAGCAAGATTTCGGACCGGCTCGGACGCAGCTCGAGAGCAAGGCCAACTTAGACTGCACCCGGTTGCAATGTCTGCACACAAGAACAAATCGTCACTTGCATCTTCTCACGAACCGTTCTGTCGCACCAATCTTTTCTCTCGCCGACAGCCCACCTGCCAGACACTACACAGACTTCAGCAAGTACAGTTGCTCCAGCTGCAGCAGTCGCTGCACCCAGCGATAACTGCTTCGGGCAACTCCGTGTAGGTTGGTGCCACGCCGGCGCCAAGCACGTGCTGCTAGGCGAGATTTCTGACCAGCCTGCACATCATGATAAACTTTTGCTCGTCACGGGCGGCACGCATGAACCTGGCCGACGCAGCGGAGCCTTCCGGACACGCCTGCGAAACATCCTCGGTTTATCGCTGGCCCACATATTTCGAGGGACACACTTGCGGACATTACGTCAATGTGTTGGGTCAACCTAATAGAGTCTGAGAGTGCGACACGAACGCAGACATCCACTCCGGTTCTTGCCAAAACATCCTGTCATCTTGGACTACTGCTAACTGCTGCCAACCATCATACTTGGGCACGAATGACGATTGGTCCTTGGTCAACTGGCGCAGCGTCCACTCGGCGACCTGACTGCAACACACGAAATTGCTATTCCTGTCTACGCAATAATCACACGCAGGCAAACCTCAGGATGCTGCTGTGTGAGAGTGTCCACGGCTTCCTGCGTCCACGGCGAACATGTCAGGAAGCGAACTGGTTTGGCCAAAGGGGTCACACCTCCAGCACATCCGCATAAGCCATTGGCAAAAACCACACAAGCACCCAGCGCAACATGCTTTATTGAAACGACCAAGCACACACTAGCACACGTTTCACGCAGCGGCAAGCTGTGGACTGACGCGAAGCAACACATGACGCGGTTGCATGTGAGTGTTCGCAGAACATGGGCTGTTAAGGGGAGGAGGGGCCCCCCCTCGGTTCCTTTCCCAGGGGGTCAGGCAGGTGCCCAAGTTCTTTTCTGGCCGTGAGTTCTCCATATCTCTTGTTCGGGACAGTGCTCGAGAAAAGGAAGAACCAAGACAACCCTAAACCCTCAAACACGGACGCACACATTTTCTCGCGAGTGGGTAGCACGACACTCCGTAGCGCAGCACGGCAGACATGCCAGTGCTCGAGGAGTTTTTGGAATAGCATGTGCCACAACCCAGCATGGGCGCACAAGACTTGCCCTACCCCGACCTATCGTGCCTTAGGGTGGCAGCGGGCGGGGCACGATGAAAGACACTGCAGTGGCCACAGCTGGCAGCAAACACACATGCAGAAACTCAAAGAGCCTGCAGAAGCAGCAACTTGCCAGGACACGAGTGGACACGCAAGCCAAGGGCACGCAAGAAGAACACTGACGAACACACACTAGCACACGTTTCGCTATTCGCTCATGAGGCACACCCTTTTTCGGACCACATCACACGACACTGCCCACACACCTCCGTCCCCAGACGGCCACTTGGGGCCCAGAACCCTCTCGGGGCGGGCGGGTGGGTTTTTCTTGTGAACCGAGGTCGGTTCGGCACATCACACACTGCACTTGCTGCAGCAAGCTGCGGACTGATGCATAACGCACTTGACGTGGTTGCAT
The DNA here is from genome assembly GCA_905221615.1 of Symbiodinium sp. CCMP2592. NCBI lineage: Eukaryota > Dinophyceae > Suessiales > Symbiodiniaceae > Symbiodinium > Symbiodinium sp. CCMP2592. The sequence goes on along the minus strand of CAJNDT010005890.1, from coordinate 368,161 downwards.
GTGAGTGTTCGCCACATGCACTTGGTTGAGTGTCGGTGCGTGCAAGCGTACACGCACTGCCACCACAGGCACACGCAAAGCAAGCCGTGACACTGCACACAGCACAATTAATGCACTGAAGATCCGCTAGCCAATCCCACTTTGACGCATGCTGCGCATGCACCCCGCTCAATGGCACTCGCTCAACACACAAGCAATAACTGGCCAAAATATGTGACAAGCCGTGCGCAGACACACGCAATGCGCACCAGTCACGTCAACTGCACCGCAAAAGCGCTCGACACTCACGGATCGCACCCCGCTGGGAGGCCAGAAGGGCCGAGAGGGAGGGCGGGAAAAACATACACTGCAGCACCCGGCTGCAGCTACTGTTTGCGCCGACTGGCATGGCACACAGGACTCAAGGGATTGCTTCAGGGATCCTGTCGAACCCTGATCCTGAACTCTGAACACAACAGGCACTTCAGTCCCAGAGAAGCAACCCCCTGACGAGAAATCAAACAAGACCACAGCATGCAACGCTCTCTCCTAGGTGGTGGTAAGTACAGCCAGAGTCTACACTGACCACATGGCTAAAACACTTGCTTAGCCAACATGGAACATCAGCTTAAGAGCTGACAAACGACGCATCAGCCGCACGCTGACAGAAATGTATCACCCATCAGCCTGACGCTGACAAACGGTGACCCCTGCCCAGATTTTTGATCGGGCAAGGGCGGGCGGGAGATCGAAAATCAGGGCGGCTCCCGCACTGCTCCCGGTCTACACACCGGTACAACAACAATCACTGTGCTTCAGACACGCAGCTACAAGTATGAACATGCCGCACGCCTAGCTTGCCTCGTGACACACGACAACATCTGCACGCCACTGCCGTGAACGACACTGCAAAGACGAGCCCTCCTGCAACACGAGTCTTCACACGCCAGACAAGAGCAACGGCATACAAGGACACACCCCTCTCATGCTCTTATGTAGCTTATCAAAAGAATGCAAGCCGCAGGCCCTCCTTTTTGGCTTTGCGAAAATGCTGGGCAGCAGAGTCCTTCAATCCGGGATCCTATCGAACCCTGACCCTGAACCCAGAACACAACAGGCACACCAGTCCCGGAGAAGCAACCCCCTGACGAGAAACCAAGCACGACCACAGCGAGCGACGCTCTCTCCTTTTGAAGGTGGTGGTAAGTACAGCCAGAATCTACACTGACCACATGGCCAAAACAGTTGCTTAGCCAGCATGGGACATCAGCTTGAGAGCTGACAAACGACGCATCAGCCGCACGCTGACAGAAATGTACCACCCATCAGCCTGACGCTGACAAACGGTGACCCCTGCCCAGATTTTTGATCGGGCAAGGGCGGGCGGGAGATCGAAAATCAGGGCGGCTCCCGTGCTGCTCCCGGTCTACACACCGGTACAACCACAATCACTGTGCTTCAGACACACAGCTGCAAGTATGAACATGCCGCACTATCCAGGCACTCCGCACTCCCCAGAGACTCCCTGGCCTAGCCTGCCTCGCAACACACGACCACATCTGCATGCCACCACTCCCGGACACTGCAAAGACATACAAGGACACACCCTAGACAAACCACCCTAGCAAAGATTCTATCAGATCCCTCTTTTCGCCCCTCCGGTTCCCTCCGGTTCGACCCGCGGGCGGGCGGGCGGGGCTTCAAAAAGTGGCCCAGCACCCACAATGGAACAACTGGGGAACAGCAACTGAACAATGCTTGCAGAGCTGCACTGCACTGCATGCACAAGCTATACGATATAATGATATAGTGTACAAGCTACATGCACAGAGAGAGACGGGTGTACTGCCAAGCCCAACCCAAGCCGGTACACCCGACACAAGACAAACTACCCTAGCAAAGATTCTATCGGATCCCTCTTTTCGCCCCTCCGGTTCCGTCCGGTTCGACCCGCCGCATGATGCAACAGGTTCCTTATACTCTAACGTGATTGTACGGCACGCGAACGTTAGATATTCCACAGCAAACACCACAAGTGAGCTGCTCACAGAGTATCGGGCCATGTCACACGCAGGAGAGGGGGCTTCCCCCGATGGAAATGTGCGGAGCCATGCATGGTTCACTCAAGACACACCTTTATGGACCGGACGCACAATGGTGTGAGAAGGACCCAGGCAGGGTCCCATCACACACGACACTGCCCACACCTCCGTCCCTCCACGGCCACTTGGGGTCCAGGAAGGCCTTTCGGGGCGGGCGGGTGGGTTTCTCTTGTTAAAAACCGAAGGTCGGTTCGGCACATCACAGACAGCACTTGCTGCAGCAAGCTGTGGACTGATTCGTCTCTCTGTTCTAAACTCACAAGTACCCCCGACCCGCCAGCCCACACTGCCGTGACACAACACAACATGCAGTCGACGCGCCCTCGGACTCTTGTTTTTCTAGGAGGGATGCGCAATCGAAATCCTAAGACTCTCGTTCCGAGAGTCTAGCATGGAACCTCATCAAACTTCCCGGAGGCGAATGGGGCGGCGGTGGGCACAAGAGAAAGTGAGCTACTTCTGCCCGAAGCCTAACACACAACACCTCAGAGGCAACTCGAGCAGAAGGCTAGCAGAACTAAATATGTAGCTGCAGCTGTGAAACGAACACCGAGACGACTTATGTGCTCCGCTTCGCTCTGCACAGTTTAGCAAAACACACATGGCGCGGTTGCATGTGAGCTTTGGCCGCATGCACTTGGTTGAGTTTATTGCAACTGTCTCGGACTGAACGCCAGCAGCACTCAGACGACTAATGCACTGCAGCAAATGCACGCGGTCTCTTCATTTTCCTCTCAGTCGCAAGACTGGTTAAGTTGGGGCAGCGCGGACGGAAAATGATCTATCGGACCGCCCATGCTCGGCACGGGTTGTCCATTTCAGAATGAGGGAAGGTACACACCACCCCCCACCACTTCAAGGGCGGGCGGGCGGGGCAAAACAAGAAGACACCAAGTGTTCAGCCACACAGGCAACCGCTAGAGCATTCTCTAACACCTGCTGGCCTGGACATGCATCAACACGCATCATCATGCATGATGGACACGTGCAGCACGGCAATCACATCAGTGCGACACAACACAGCACGCAGCTGCCGACGCAAAACCACAAGCACGCACAGGCTTAGTAGGTTTTGCTTTCAGTCAGGACAGCGGGCAATAAAGCGACGTCAACAAGTGGAAGTAGGCGTCAGTGCGTTCAAGCGTACAGCAAACGTTGACTCGTGGTCTGCCGCACAGACATCACTCTACATGTAGCAGCTCTGGCTGCTCAAGTCAAACAACACTAACTACTGCAGCGGCATTGCCACCACGTCAAGCTTTCACCTATGCAATCGGGCCGTTGTCGTTTCCTGTGCCCTCGTGGCCTGATCGTGGTTCCGCCGAAACAGTCGCAGAAGCACTAAGAGGCGTGTTCTGCGCCGCTCCTGATTTCCCATTCCCACGTGCAAACTTGCAGAAGCAAACCTGCACACCACGAGCACAATCCTCAGCCTCAGCCATCTGATAAAAAAATATAGACTTATAGATAGCACCAGCACACCTTGCAAACTTCCTCGAACTCCTCTTTCTCTTCCGCAGTGAAATCGGCTACATACGCCACTTCCTGGCACGGGCCCTGGCCACACGGAACAAAAGCAGCCTCTCACGCAATCTATTATCCTGCACGTGCAACCACAACATGTAGGCGCGCCACTATTGTTTTGCAAGAACGGCGAAAGCTAACACTTCACCCCAACACGCACACGCACACACACCGCAGTAGCGCATGCTTCACTGTTCCCTCTTTCGCGGTCACACTCCTGCACTTGCCACAACAAACACACTCTCTTTTGGCGACAGGCCGCACTGCTTGGTCATTCATGACACTTGTCACGCGGCAAGCTGAGAGTGTGACGTTGCCACGCAAGGGTATACGCAGGGGAGCCCGACACGCGCAAAGGCGTAAGGAGTGTTATTGCAACTGTCTCAGACTGAACGCCAGCTGCGTTCAGAAGACAAACGCACTGCTGCAAAAGCACGCGGTCTCTCATTTTTCCTCTCGTCGCAGGACTGGTTTAGTTGGGGCAGCGCGGACAGAAAATGATCTATCGGACCGCCAACACACACTAGCACACCTTTCGCTATTCCCTCAAGGCACACCCTTTTTTGGACCAGACGCACAATGGTGTGAGAGGGACCCGGGCAGGGTCCCATCACACACGACACTGCCCACACACCTCCGTCCCCAGACGGCGACTTGGGGCCCAGAAAGGCCCTCTCGGGGCGGGCGGGTGGGTTTTCTTGTGAAGAGGTCGGTTCGGCACATCACACACTGCACTTGCCGCAGCAAGCTGTGGACTGATGCATAACACACATGACGTGGTTGCATGTGAGTGTTCGCCGCATGCACTTGGTTGAGTGTCGGTGCGCGCAAGCGTACACATGCTTGGCACGTTCAGAATGAGGGAAGGCACACACCATCCCCCACCGCTTCAAGGGCAGGCGGGCGGGGCAAAACAAGAAGACACACCACACAAAGCGTCCAGCCACACAGGCAACCGCTAGAGCATTCTCTAACACCTGCTGGCCTGCACATGCATCAACATGAATCATCATGCATCATGCCCGCTAGAGCATTCTCTAACACCTGCCGGCCTGCACATGCATCAACACGCATCATCATGTACCATGGGCACGTGCTGCGCGGCAATCACAACAGCGCGACGCAACATGACATGCAGCTGCCGACGCAAAAGCACAAGCACACACAGAAATCTTCAAAGTACTCTGGACAGCCCAAACACACACCACAAGGAGAGACTCCAGCAGCCCCAGACAACCGAACAACTCAGCCTCCTGCACGCCCTTCATTTTGTCAGGTGTCACACTCCTGCACTTGCCACAACAAACACACTCTCTTTTGGCGACGGGCTGCACTGCTTGGTCATTGATTCTGCAAATCTTTCTCACAGCGAGAAAGATGACACCTGTCCTGCGGCAAGCTGAGAGTGTGACTCTGCCACGCCAGGGTATATGCGGGGGAGCCCTGGCTGAATCATGTCTCTGTCAGCACTCGGCACGAGACTATGGACAAAGACCGCTACCAGCAGCAAACGCAACCGATAGCCAGGACGACTTCACACAGCCAAGCATTCAAAACGTACATTTCTTTCCCCTTCTGCCCAGTTTCTTCACGGGCGTGGGCGTGGAGGGTGGGAGAAAAGAAGAAACTGTGCAAGACAACTGTCGACTCCGACGTGCTGGCAGCAAGACAAACCACTTCCGACGCAACCTCAAAACAGGCCACAGCTTGAGGTTGCACTGGCTGCCGGACATGCACCTGTATATGCAGTCACGGCACAAGCAGGACGGTGTCTGGCTACAGCGAGCAGCACGCCCCACAAACTACTCGGAAGCACATTCGGATCCCACTTACATGCACGCTGCGCGTGCACCCCGCGGCTTAATTTTTCAGTCCGGACAGCGGGCAATAAAGCGATTTCAACAAGTTGAAGCAGGCTTCTGCGCACACCCTAGAGCGCAAGCAAACCCGACACAGAAAGCAGTTGTGTCGCACACGTGTTCGTTGCATGCGCTAGAGGGCAAGCAAACCCACACAAACCCGACAGAAAGCAGGTGGTTGCACACGCAGCATCACACATCTCCAGCAGCATCGATGCGACACCAGGTTAAGATTAAGACACTGTGTGCACATGCTGGCAATAGCACTTCCCATCTGAGGTACCTGAAACAACTGCACCTGGCACAAAGGACCTGGAAAACTGAGACATGCCATAATGCGATTTCTTTCCATCACTTCCCCTTAACGCGCAGGATAGACACACTGTTTTGAATTAAAGCATTGGGAGGGTGGGCCACCAAGAAAGTTTGTACCAAAGGTTTTTTTTTGCGACAAGGCTGGCACGACAAGGTCCCTCATATAGCATTGCCGCGCGACAAAGCTTTGTAACACAGCCGGCGCGACAAAGGTTTGTAACAGAGGGGGGGTGGGGCGGGGCCCCGCGACAACACGGGGTATTGACCCATCCCCATATGACGGCGCACCTGTCGCGAAGAAGAGAGTCGAGCCTCGCCCAATCCCTCAGGGCGGGAGGGCGAAAAATTTGCAACCTGGACAAACAGTTCCTACACCAGACGAACTGACTCACAACTCCTGTACTGCCAAGCTGCACTCCAAGCATTCATGCGGAAAGTGACGGTAAGTCTGATAGTTCTGCACGACGGCGTGAGAGCCCCTGCTACCTGCTGTGCTGTGTGATCGCTTCATGCACCGAACCAAGCCAACCTTTGCAACCAGCAAGCCACACCCCTTCCGCTTGGGGCCTTGTGTGGCCCTCACAAAGCAGGCGTTGGGCTCTCTTGCAAAGAGCCGCAAACGGTTCGGCACACACACACACACACAGACACAACACTTGCGGCTGCAGGCTGTGGACAGACGCAGACCCTCTCAATCTAGCGCAACACAACCTACCCAAGCCCTGCGCACTACATCTTTTTCGCTGGGACTGTACTGCTCAAGTGCAGAAGCAAACACACACCACACCGCAAGAGGGGGACGGCAGTCCACTTCCGCTGGGCGGGCGGGTGGGAACTTTTTGAAATTCAAGATCAGAACACTTCAGCAGCAGTTGTGGCCACAAGGTCGACCCACGACCAACACTTCTCTAGAGCTCTGCTGCAACTGTACACACAAAGGTATGCGCGCAGATAGAGAGGGTTTATGTCACAGTACGGGCCAGTGACAAAAGGCACAACACACGAAGCGGCTGCATGTGAGCGTTCGCCGCATGCACTTGGTCACCTGGTACACTTGGACAAGCGGCGGCGTATGTAAGCGAACAGGACTTCGTCGTGGGACGGGCTGGGTAGGGCACGCGAGAGTAGCGCTTCCCGACGAGAGCAAAGAAATTGCACACGAGCACTGGGCACAAGCTGCAACTGGCACAAGTCATGAGTGCGCAACCCTGCACGCAAGCACGCACCAGCTAACACGCAAGGCCTGGAGCGACCGACCGAACAAACCACCTTCCGTGGAGTTGCAACGATGGAACAACAGATTGCAGGCACCAGCATGAGTTCAACAGCCTAAGGTCTAGAGCTTGCTGCAACACTACGACACCGGCCAGGGGCGCGAGTGACATCTTGGAAGGGGGAAGCAATCTTGGACATCTGCTGCCATACAATGGCGTCAATAGCGCCTGGCTGTTCTTACAGCACGGCAACATTACAGTCGCAACCGAAAAGGGCTTCAGGCGTTTTGCGGCAATATGTCGGTCTTCGCAAATCAGCAAGGCTCAGATGGAACCGATCTGAATTTCGCCGAGTACTGAGCCACCGAAACACACAAAGACGCGGCTCGATGACAAACAGATCCACACGGAAACAAACAAAAAAAAACGTACTGCAAGATTTCGCTAACAATGCAGTTGCACGATAGGTAGACAAAGGACGGCATCAGCAACCCTTTGCGCCTCGTAATTGAAAGCCCGGCAAGCAGCTTGTCCGTCGAAGCGAAAGCCCTTCAAACTTGAAACACTCAGCAACCGTTTCCTGATTTATTTGCAGCACAGAGCGGGGAAAGAAGCCCGTTTGAGAATCCAATGCCTCGGGGCATGCTTGCGCAAAGTCTTTCTCGCAACCTCCGCAAGGAGCTGTAGACACCTTCGAGCACCGAGCAGCAGCCACAGCGCAACCGAACGACAAATTCCCATAGTGGACCGAACCTCGGCTTGCCGCTGGTTCTCTTGCATAATTTGCACATGCATGGCGGACAGCTGCTGGACTTGGTCGTCTTTCAGATGCTGAAGAGCTGCATCGAAAGTTGGCAGCTGCTTTGCTTGCGTTTTGTAGATCGCCCCTACCCAGGAATCGGCACAGAGACACTCCAGGTAAACACCTACAGCGCCCAACTAGCGTCAATTCTTCTCGAAAAAGCGCGCTGGCTGTAGCGTGACCTTGAGCTAGGCCGAAGATACACGCTGGATATTGCGATCGGTTGAGGATGTTGGGGTGTAGGGCACGGCACTGTGGTTTAATTCGTGCAGCAATTTTGTGGCATGGCTCCGCAAACTAGACACCAGAACAGCAAGTTTTTTGCAACAATAATTAAGACCTGTTCCACAAGAAGCATGAGCTGCAAAGCCTGCAGCTTCCGCATTTGAAGCCTCTCACATCGCACAAGCAGAAATACAGCTTCACCCCCACTGAATCAGGCACGGCCACAGCACCAGCTCGTCAATGTCATCCAAACTGGCACGGCACGCAAGGGCGGAAAAGATCAGCTGGCTATACTACATTGCTACATTACCAACATCAGGCATGCGCAAGGACCTCGGCGCTTGTTGCCGCATTTGCTGTACTTCCAGCGAGTTCACACTGGCCAAGCAAATGCCCATCACAGCAGCAAGAAGACCACATGGCGGGCGCACGTGCATGTCTCCAACAAGACGTGAGACAAAAAAAGCCAAGACGGACGGCTAGTAGCAGCTAGACTGGACAAACCCTAACCAGCCGACGGACAGCATGCACATTGCAGTATTATGGCTCCAGCCCGTAATTCGAAAATCCCCTTGTGCGGGAGTTATCTTAGCTCCGCGGCCTATCACAACACCAAGCCAAGGAAGCTAGCTAGCGCACAGGACTGTCAGCACAATCACCTGCATCTCCTTGCAAAGTACAGCGCCCGAGAGGTCCGCTGCACTGGTCTGGTTCGATGGGTGACACGACAGCTCACTCGAAGTCATGCGAAAGGACTGAGTGGCACAACACAAGCAGCAGCTACCTGTCATTGTGCTGGACACGGTCTTGAAGCTTACGTGCCCACTCGCGACGAGAGGTCCGCGGAGCTGGCCTCAGAGTTCAGAGTTCGTCAGCGTGTGACACAGGGGCTGTGACACGTAGAGCTCACCCAAGATGAATGCAACGACGACCTGCGCACGACGAGCCGTATTGACATGCAACATCATGAGCGGCAAAAAACGTTACCAAGTTGTAGCCTTTCACTGCTACAGAAACCTATAGGTCACGAGGCTAAGTACAGCAAAAGCCTAGCCAAGCTACATAATGCCTTCGGACAGACACTACGAAGTAGGGGCAAAGAGCCCAAGACACTAAAAGCACGTGGCCTAAACCACAGAGTGTACAGACCAAGGTGCGAGCTGTACAGTGCTACGAAAGGCACTCGGAGTTCTCAGTTGATATCCTCATGCTCTTACGTAGCTAACCTACGCGCATCTAAGAACTAGCCAAAACGCAAGCTGCAAGCACATTGTTTTGGCTTTGCGAAAATGCTGGTCAGCAGTATCCTTCAATCCGGGCGGGCGGGCGGGGCTTCAAAATTTTGCCCAGCACCCACAGTGGAACAAACTTGGGTGATGGCACAACAAGTGCATTGCACTTGCATAGCTGAACTCAACTTGCATGTGCAAGTTGCGTGTGTAATGTACAAGCTACATGCGCAAGAGAGAGACGGGTGTACTGCCCAGCCCAACCCAAGCCGGTACACCCGACACGAGTCGACTCAAACCCAACCCCTACATTTTGCAGGGCGCTGCGAGCGGGAAAAGAAAATGTCCCTACTCTCTACAATCTCGCACTCACTCAACACAAGCGGCCTTTTTGGAACGATGGGACGAAGTACATCCGAATGCCTAGGGCCTAAGCAGAAGCCTCCAGGCTCCAGGGACCCACTCCACCCTCATTTCAGGGCGGGCGGGTGGGAAAACGAAATCAACTGGCTGCACAAGCTGTCGACACGCAGCCCAACTCGAACCACACAAACACGATCGGACTGCTGGACAGCTGTGCACATACAACTATACATAGAAGACGTTCGCGCGAGATAGAGAGAGTCGCAGTCACGTGAAATAACTGCGCAACTTAACTTGGCTGGGCCTATCACCCAACCCACTGCCTGCTAACCAGCAGGTGCAGCTGTGAGCACACAACGCTGCGAGCAGTCAAGCAATCACACCAACAAGTTCATGCAGAAACGCAGTCGCTCACACACATGACATGGTGCTATAGATCCAACAAGGGCACTAGGCTGTTTAGGGTTTAGGAGTGGTAGGGTTTAGGGTTTACAGTTGACGGACTGCGGCCACGTTTGACAGGGTAGGCCGCTTTGAGGAAGTTGTTTGTGAATTCCCGTGGTCGGTCTTCCGTTTGAATAGTTTTCGCCTGCCTGACCCTCGAACAAACTCAGCCTCTGGCGCGAAGGTAGCACAATCACTTGCAAGCACACATGCAGCGCTCCTCACTTTTCAACCCTGAGATGGTGGAGATACGACGAGTCTCACGCAATTCCGAAACCAAGTCGTGAGACTCTCGACCTTCGAACGGCCCAAACAAGAAGAGATCCCTCCCCAAAGAAGGCCAGGGCCGAGTCGAACATCCCCACCCCCCACATTTTGCAGGGTCGTGGCGGGCGGGAAAAGCACAATGCTCACACAAGGCTTCGCTAGCAGGTGGGAAGTAGTTTTTTTACGCGGCCTATCACAACACCAAACCAAGGAAGCTAGCTTGCACACAGGACTGCCAGCACAATCACTTACAAGCACACACGCGGCAATGCAGCGCTCCTCACTTTTCAACCCTGAGATGGTGGAGATACGACGAGTCTCATGCCATTCTGAAAGCTGCAAGTGACGGCCCAAACAAGAGGAGATCCCTCCTCAAAGAATGCCAGGGCCGAGTCGAACATCCCCACCCCCCACAATTTGCAGAATCGCAGCGGGCGGGAAAAGCAAAATGCTCACACAAGGCTTCACTAGCAGGTAGCACACAAACGCTCCTGCACATTCCTGCACCTATGAGCCTTGCAGGCAGAGCCACATGCTTGCGTAGCAACAGCAAACATGTAACATGTCCGCAGGTGTTCAAGCGCTTGCACAAATACACACAAGCGCAAGACCAGGCATCAGCTACGCACATACTTCCCACTTAGATACGCGCACGCGTGCACCTCGCAGCACACAAACACTCCTGCACCTACGAGCCTTGCAGGCAGAGCCACATGCTTGCAGAGCAACATCAAACATGTAACATGTCGGCAGGTGTTCAAGCACTTGCACGAGTACACACATGCGCAAGACCAAGCATCAGCTACGCACATACCTCCCAGTGAGACACACGCACGCGTGCACCTCGCTTCGCCCTTGCACGCTCTTGTGCGCACAGAGTCTTGAACGCATTCCGACCTCGAACCTTGACTCGCACAATCGCACTCTTGATCACTACTTACTGCATGCGGACACACTTTTGGCAGCAAATAGCACGATTGTTGGCAGGGCCCAGCCTGCCTGTCGTCACTCGACCCAGGCGGGCCAGGCCCTGCTCCAAGAACTCCGATTGAAAAGAAGCGCACATGGGTGCAACGACTCATCATCCGCAGCGGCTCCGCTGCACTATATCCCTTCACCCGGGGCGGGCGGGCGGGACTTTGATAAACTTCTGGCTGCAGTAGCCAGCAGCCGGCAGATCAAACTAGGAAGTCAAAGCAGCAAGCTGACACTATCTGACACTTCGCATGGCATGCAGTATAGTGATCGTACCGCCGCACACGAGGCGTGAGGTAGCCCGCAGGTGCAACCGTGAGTACACAACATTGCAGCAAGCAAGAAATCGCACTAACAAGTCCCGGCAAACATGCGCAGTCGCTCGCACACGTGTCATGGTGCTAAACTGCTATAGATAGATCCCACTTTACTGCACGCAAGCATGCATCCCACTTATAGGATTCGGGGTCGCTCGCAGCAAACACTGATACAAACGAATGAGCGAGTGTCCAAGCTCAGGCACACATGCGGCACTAAAAAGAAACATGCTAAATGCAAAACGTGCACTGCACTGCAGGCGGCCAGGCATTTCTTTTTCACGTATCCGTCTCAGGGGCTGAATCTCAAGCAGACTGCCGAAGGAGCAGACAACATGTCCCATAGGACTCGTCCCATAGGAACACTGGCTCCCGGCATTAAAGATTCCTCACCCAGGGCGGGCGGGTGGGACAAAAACTACAAGCTTGCAACAGCTGCAAACAATGCTATGGGACGTGCTCCCTCCCACCCACCTCGAACCTGCATGTTACGGCGGGACGAGGAGGAATTTAACAACGGCTCATCTGGAAAGATGGTAGCAAAGCTGACTCACGACCGGTCACACAATCCCTGCCCGAAACCTATAAAGAGCTATTGATTTATCAACGGCACACAGAGCGTAAAGCTGTTTCTGCCCGGGCCCGGAGCCTCCTCACATGGCCACACCTGACCTGTAAATCAGAATCCCTATCGTCTAGTAGCCATCCCATCTACGCAACACACGAGAAGCACATTTGGCAGCAAATGATGAAAGCATCTGTTCCATTTATCTGAAGCCATCCACGCAGAGATCTTCCCTGTACTTCAACAAACCAAACCCCAGCCCTGCCCACCGAAGCAGTCTTTGACATGTTTTGCTGAACGGTGGTCAGTAGTCCAGAGCACAAAGCCTAGACAATTCCAGTACGACAAGTAGGGAGGCGCACGGGTCCCCCTGGAACCTCAGGCTAGTCGCACATGTTCCCCCCGCCCCCATGGCCTCATTTTCGAGGGATGTGGAGGGCGGGACAATCGAAGCGGTGCCCGACAAGTCAATGTCACTCTCAATCTAGCGCAACACAACCTACTCAAGCCCTGAGAACTAAATCTTTTTCGCTGGAACTGTACTGCTCAAGTGCAGCAGCAAACACACACCACACCGCAAGAGGGGGGACGGCAGTCCACTTCCCCTGGGTGGGCGGGCGGGAACTTATCGAAATGCAAGATCGGAACACTTCAGCAGCAGTTGACAACGAGGTCGACCCACGACCAACACTTCTCTAGAGCTCTGCTGCAACTGTACACGCAAAGGTATGTGCGCAGATAGAGAGAGGGTTTATGTCACTGTACGGGCCAGTACCAAAAGGCACATGTAACGTTTGCATTGAACACAACGTCTCTCTGTTCTAAACTCACAGGTACCCCCGACCCGCCAGCCCACACTGCCGTGACACAACACAACATGCAGTCGACGCGCCCTCGGACTCTTGTTTTTCTAGGAGGGATGCGCAATCGAAATCCTAAGACTCTCGTTCCGAGAGTCTAGCATGGAACCTCATCAAACTTCCCGGAGGCGAATGGGGCGGCGGTGGGCACAAGAGAAAGTGAGCTACTTCTGCCCGAAGCCTAACACACAACACCTCAGAGGCAACTCGAGCAGAAGGCTAGCAGAACTAAATATGTAGCTGAAGCTGTGAAACGAACACCGAGACGACTTATGTGCTCCGCTTCGCTCTGCACAGTTTAGCAAGCAACCATGTCTAGCCCCCAAAACACACTAGCTCTGCGAGGCCAGTTGCTGCCACGCACGCGCATCGATTCAAAACACTTAAATATTTAGATGCATGCACGCGCGCACCCCGCTGGGCGGCCAGAAGAGCCGCACCTCCGCGTCCACTCTGGGGCGGGAGGGCGGGAAACAATATTCACTGCAGCACTCGGCTGCAGTTGCTCGTCTCTAGTCTCGACATAGGCTCTTGGCAGAGGCGGAGCCACGAGCTGCAACTATACGAATGCTTCGCACTCTCATGGTACATTATGACACGAGACGCTTGGGGTGCTGCGCTTCGCTCCGCACTGTCCGGCGAGTCTCGAGCTGGAACGGCCTACAAGACTCAAGGGATTGTCTCTCTGTTCTAAACTCACAGGTACACCCCGACCCGCCAGCCCACACTGCCGTGACACAACATGCAGTCGAAGCGCCCTCTCACTCTTGTTTTTTCTACGAGGGATGCGCAATCGAAATCCTAAGACTCTAGTTCCGAGAGTCTAGCATGGAACCTCATCAAACTTCCCGGAGGCGAATGGGGCGGCGGCGGGCACAAGAGAAATGCAAGCTACACCTGCCCGAAGCCTAACACACAACACCTGGGACGCAACTCGAGCAGAAGGCTAGCAGAACTAAATATGCAACTGCGGCTGTGAAAACGAACACCGAGACGACTTATGTGCTCCGCTTCGCTCTGCACAGTTTAGCGCTCTACGCATGATGCGACAGGTTCCGGGGCTGTAGACTTTAGAAAGCTGCAACTGAAAAAGTGGACCTACAAAACGGATCAATACGGCTTAAACACACACACTGCACGCCTATTTTCAATGAGCTTGCACACAAAGAAGGGCCGCAGCCCAGTCATTTCTCCCTCGAAGAAGCTACATGGGCCCAGGCAAATGCCCCTCAGGGCGGGTTGGGCGGGCTCAGAAACGTGCAACCATGCAGCACTTTCTGCCCTGAAATAGCTGCAGCGGTGAGTGTACGGTGCATGCGCAAGCTGACGCTGACTCAGGCATACCTGTCGCCACACTTGTGACAGATAACAGCAGCAACTTACGCCTGCAGCAGTTGAACCAGGTGTCTACACGTCTTAGGCCGGTTTGCGCAAGAAGGCAGGCAGAGCAGGCGTTTGACTCGCAAGCTCACAAGCAACATGGTCTCGATCGCGTAATTTGCTTAGATCTATAAGTCTGCTGATGCAGCATCATTGCTGCAGCCGCCTGCGGCACATTGCAGCTGAAGCTGTGGCTCTGCGTGCGAGCACTTGCTTCGAGTAGCCTGGCCTAGCAGGACTCGAGCAGGCGATGATCAGAACATATCAAGACTATACCTTGCGGAAGCAAGAAGCTTGAGGGTTTGGCAGCAAATTCATGTAGCACCTGTCCTTTCTGTCCTCTCAAACTCTTATGTAGCCAACCTAGATACATCTAAGAACTAGCCGAAACAAAAGCTGGGCTTTTACAAAAATGCTGCGCAGCAGCGACCCTCAATCCGGGCGGGCAGGCGGGGCTTCAAAAAGTGGCCCAGCACCCACGATGGAACATCTTGGGGGATCGCACAACAACCACACATAATGCGCAACACTGAACTCAGCTGCATGTACGAGCTACTTGCACACGCACAATATACTATGTGAAAGAGAAGGACGGCTGCAGCGCCGGGTTTCTGGCTTGGCTTCGCGGTGCACGGACTCGTCTGCACACAGAGCAGCTCGGGCTCTTCGCATTGACACCGCCCCCTTACAAGCCCCCATGCAGCATGCACACTTGTGTGCTTGACTTGACTGCTTCCCAGATTTGGGTGCTTGCTGTGTTGATCTTGCTGTAAACATTGTAAGGGAATATGCATATCGGCGGGATCCTGGCAGGTGCGCAAACTCCAAAAGAACAGAGGTGTCACTGATACAATCGAAGGGCATCGCACCCTTGCAGCACGCAGAAACTGGCCGACAGAACGTGGACACAGCCACACAACATCTGCGGCACACAGGAGCAAAAGGCACACGCTCTGCACATCACAGGTGGTCTGACACACCGTAATCAGAACAGCCATTACATGTACCTTTGGGCAGCACCATCGAGCACATTGAAACCCCTATGAAATCTCCAAGCACTCGCACCACAATATTGACCGCCTGACAATTGTCCAGCCAAATCACAGCATGTGACTTGCATTCAGTCCTGCTTCTCGCCTGGTACACAGCCTGCAAGGCAACGCGTCCGTAGTTGCCTTGCAAGCATGTTGGGTGACTTGGCGGTTGACCGCACCGCAGCTTCAGCAGGTTTAGGGTTTAGGTACAGGCAAAACAAAGCAACCAGCCGTTAATCGCTGTGACGCATGGCACTCGGTCTGCGCCTACACTTGCACACACTCCTCCTTACTTTTTCGATCCGAAAACCCTTGAGCAGACGTCAACTCAATAGCTCACACACAAGTATAAGCATCAGCCTGCTACCTTCAGCAGACACACAAGGAAGGGGCGTGTAGGTGGGGCAGTCAAGCATGACTGCAACACTTTGCTGTGAGAGGCTTTGTCCGGTGCAACAGTTGCTGGTGATTCACTGCCAGACAGACACATCATGACACGGACAGAAACAGTGTGGCCCAAGCAGCACAATCCTGGATTTCATGTCCAAAATTGTTGTAGCTCGCCAGCAGCTAGCCAGCAACTCTGACGTGACATAGGACGGCGCAGAATCGTGGCCGAAACAAAGCGACATGCGTCGCACTTGTTGACCAGATACCCCTCCCACTGAGGTGCGGACAGACGTTTGCCAAGAAGGAGCGCAAGGAACACCTAACTTTGTTTTGCAGAAAGCTTCACTCACGCATAGCTCCCAATGATGCGAGACAACCCTGCGCCGTGACGAAACTGCGAGCCGGAAGCACTGGCACACTCTGACTCTTTCTCCGTCGGATGGATGTCATGCCAACATCAGTACCCCCTTGTCGGGGGGGGTGGGTCTGAGGCCCCCCCCCTTATAAGGCTGAATCCGTTTCAGCCACCCGCATGAAATAGAACAGAGCCTAGGGGGGGGTGAAGCTTCCGTGAAATTTCAACAGGGGTGCTCGGAGGGGGAGGTAGGTAGGCTTGGGTCCGCAGATCTGTCCATGCAATGAAAACTTTGCCCCTCGCAACCAGTCTCTAGGCAAGGTCACATGCTCTTTTCCCGCAAGCACGGCCGTGGCCACAACCCTTTCCCCCAGCCGTTTCCTGGTTGCCGCCCAACCCTTTCCCCAGGTACATTTTGCATCGACGAGCTCCCGCGACTTTAGCAAGAGTACAGCAAGTTTGCTCAGATGGTGCCTAAGCCAAAGAACCCTCGGCAGGCTTTCGCGCGTTGCTGTGCGAGGTTCACCGGCATGCGCCTGCTTTGCTGCCGGTGTGATGTGGAATGATCCAGACATGCTGCACGTAATTTAGTAGATTTCTAATAGAAATCTAGTAGCAGCCTAATAAAAGAGGCTACCATGGCCCCGCATAGTAAGAATTTAATGGATTTCTAATAGAAATATAGTAGCAGCCCAATAGAGGAGGCCACCTAGCCTCGCATAGGAGGAATTTAATAGATATTCTCATAGAAATATAGTAGCAGCCTTAAAAACGAGGTTACCGGAGCCCCGCATGAGAAATACACTGGCGCCCTTACCATCCCTTACTAGCATCGAATGGCCACATGGTGTTGCAAAGCTAGTCTGAAGGCCCTTGAGAGCGCACTAAGCCGGTGTCCTGCGGATGCGAACGGCGACTCTCTTGAAATGGAAGATGACTCGCAATCCCAGGACAGCCCTGAAATTTCAAGCCCGACCCCCACCCCCCAGGTCTAAACCCCCACCTCGACCGAAGCTGCCCTGAAATATTTCAGAGCCTCACCAAATATTTCAGAGCCTCACCCCCCTCCCTCCGTTTCAAGCCACAAGGGGGTGGTGATATGGCAACAACTATAGGGCAACCCATTTCATCGAACGCTATGACACAAGCGCCTTGGCGTTGCCTGTGCAGATTCAGCATTTTGCCAGGTTTGGGTCTCGCTCTGCGCTTCATGTTTGCAGGGGGGCAGATTCATGTCTGCCAAACGAGCAACGGCAATCGCACCAGGCCGGCAGCACTCGCACAGTCTCACTCTTCCATCAGGTGGGTAACATATGGTAACACGTTCCGCGGGCATCATCGCCCGGCCGCCAGCATTCAGCTGTGGTCGCTGAACAATCATCCCACTCATGTCTCAGGGTGAAAGCGGGAACAAGACTGGAAGAAAAATGCAATCAGCGGTAACCCGCTGCAAAGCTAGCAATGGCACTCGCACGATACAAGAGTCAGACTGACAGTCACGCAGCAACCAGTTATGTGTTCGGAGCACGCACTGGCCGCATCCCAACCATTGCCAACCCACCCCAGTACGAGCAAACCAAGCTACAGACTCTACAGTTTTCTGTACATTGTACATCGCAAGAATGAACAGAAAAGCCCTCTTTTGTTCGCTCCCGTGCACAGAGATCTTCCCTGTACTTTCAACAAACCAAACCCCAGCCCTGCCCACCGAGGCACTCTTTGACATGTTTTGCTGAATGGTGGTCGGTAGTCCAGAGCACAAAGCCTAGACAATTCCAGTACGACAATTAGGGAGGCGCACGCGTCCCCCTGGAACCTGACAGACTCGCCAGGTCTAGTCGCACATGTTCCCCCCCATGGCCTCATTTTTTTTTAAACGTCATCCCATTGAGCGCCCTCGAAAGAACCGCCCAACGTCTGTGTCCTTGCATGCGAGTCGGGTGACACGACTTCGAAGAGCGATGATCACCATGGGGAGTGTAAACACTGTGCAGCACAAACCCATGCTCTGGATCAACGCGAAACTATTAACAGTAGATGCAACTGCATATGTGCAGTATGATCACACGTTGCATGGAAAGGATGTCAGGAAGCCAAAGTCCGACTGACAGAGCCCCTCTCTTGTGAAACGCAACTGGGATGCATGGCTCAGTACAGAAACCATGAAAAGCATCCTACACATTACAACCTCGACGCGGCAAAGCAACAGGATCGAGGGAACCTAAAACACAGCCCTGAGCAGCAAAGCTACAAGTCAGAGCATTGCCTCAGAGCAGCGAAGCTACAAGTCAGAGGCAAAGCAAACAACTGGAGATTGGCCCGTACCCAGTACTCATTAGCACTCAGGAGAAGCAGCCAAAGAATCTCAGAAGACCTCGCCAGCAGCCAAGCACCACCATCGTGTACTCGGAGAAGAAGAAGAAGACAAAGCAGGAGCGCCAGCCACCCAGCTCTGAAGGAGTCGCACATGGGGGCCGCCGCGACCAGGAAGTCAAGCGCAGAGATCAAAGCCACGCAGGGGAGGCATCATCGGGGCTCGGCGCGCTCCTGGGCGACCTCCAAAGGCACTGCTTGAACAAACCGATGCAGTCTTGGCCTCATTTTCGAGGGATGTGGAGGGCGGGAAATCGAAAATGGGCCGAAGTCACACTAAGCCGTGCCCGACCAATCGATGTCAATGTGACGTTTGCATTGAACATAACAAGCAACCATGTCTAGCCCACAAAACACACTAGCTCTGCGAGCCCAGTTGCTGCCATGCACGCGCATCGACTCAAAACACTTCAACTTCAACAAACTGCAGTACGCTCAGATCTCACTTAGATGCACGCAGGCGTGCACCCCGCAGTAATACGTCGCTCTGGGACTGTCTGCATCAAAAGCAATACGCACTTTGGCGCTCTATCATTGATTCAAGCCTTGCGTCCTTCGAACGTCCGCACGATGGCTTTGCGTATGCGTTCAACGCACACGGTCATCACGGCAATTCGGCAACATCACTAACGGGACAGTGCTCGAGAAAAGGGAGAACCAAGACAACCCTAAACCCTCAAGCACGGACGCACACATTTTCACGCGAGTGGGTAGCACGACACTCCGTAGTGCAGCACGGCAGACATGCCAGTGCTCGAGGAGTTTTGGAATAGCATGTGCCACAACCCAGCATGGGCGCACAAGACTTACCCTACCCCGACCTATCGTGCCGTAGGGTGGCAGCGGGCGGGGCACGATGAAAGACACTGCAGTGGCCACAGCTGGCAGCAAACACACATGCAGAAACTCAAAGAGCCTGCAGAAGCAGCAACTTGCGAGGACACGAGTGAACACGCAAGCCAAGGGCACGCAAGAAACAAACTGACGCGCACACACGACATGCGAGTGCAACCCTTGCACAGGCAAGCAGCACAAACACGCTATCCCTCGCCCTTGTCCCCCTACGATGGACAAGTCCACTCCACAAAAATCAGTTCTTGTTGCGAAATTGCAACCTCGAGGCTTTTAAGATCAGAGGCTAGACAAGCGACACTTATGGGCAGCCAACGCCCGGGTCAGCACAGCTCGTTGCCAGCAGCACCGCGCACTTGTGACAGTGAACACCTTACTCACTTTACACGGTCAAACCTCAAGCCTCAAGCCTTAGGGCAACACAAGGCGGAACAACAACATAACTGTGCTACAAGCGCAGACGCAGTGCGAACATGTCAGTCCACTGCAACGCCAAATCGCTCGACGCTCACAGACCCCGCTACCATGAACCCCACTGGCCATTGGCAGACAAGCAACTTTCAACAGCCAACAAAAATCGGCTGCTGATGACAACCAACCAACCGCCCGGCTGCCCACCGATATCATAGCGCAGCCGGTCAGGAGTCGTCTCTATGTTCTTTTCTACACTCACAAGAATTGCCCTCCCTGCCCACACTGCCCTGACACACACAGAGCCCAAACCCTGACCCACCCGCAGTCGCTGTCCCCGGGGCAGGCCACTCACTGCACGTGCTACGAACAAGCACGGAGGATGCCTGCCCGCACGCACGCATGCATGTCTACGTATCTACAGGCTTAGTTCTTTGTCTGCTTGCTGTTTATTCATCTACTTAGTTAGATACTTGCTTGTTTGCTTCTGTGTCTATGGCTTTATCTGTCTATAAGCACATATCGAAAAGATTCAGTATAGATGTACATATAGTTATGCATGTAAGTGTGTATGTATATATATATATATGTATGTATATATATATATATATGCTACCCCCACCACCCATGAACTTCCGCTTCCGCGAGGCTCCGCGATACCGCCGCCAATCCTCCTACGTTTGGGCTTCTGGTGTGTGATCTAATTTTGAAGTTCCGAGGGGAGAGCATATGTATGACGGCAGCCGGCTTCATTTTCAATTCTTTGCGACACTTCACGCAGATACTCCGAGAGATAATGAACGATGAAAGTTTCTAAATACCCGAAGATAAATATTGGCCCGAAAAGCAACCCCAAACTAGCCTTCACTGTAGTCTCGAGCAAAGCCCCAGCAATATGTATGAGTGACCGTGAGCCTTGCTTGACTCCTGTTCCTAAACAGCAGTATCCCTATCACTACCCCTGCCATTCGACCTTACATTGGCCCCCATGGTGACAGGAGTATCCGGTTTCTTTCTTTTTCACCCGAATAAGATGCCTTTTAGATCAACGTCTTAGTATGGTCAAAATGTTATGTCGACTAATTACCCCATTCCACATCCCTATCTTACTACCATATCGATCTGAAGGTTAAGACAACGACATAATTACATCTCTAGTTTCGCCATGTACAAACTATCCACCCTCCAGCCCATGGACGCCGTGACACTTCTAAATACTTCTAAGACGCAAGTGCGCACACGCTCTTTTGTTCGTGGGATGCGCAAATGCCGACAGTCTTTCCTGGCCTAGCAAGGACCTACAAACTTCCTGGAGGCGATTGGGGCGGCGGTGGGCTCAAAAGAAAGCCTACGGCTAACCCACCTGGATCTAGCTCTAGGCTCTGGGCAGAGGCGGAGCCACAAGCTGCAACTATACAAACGCTTCGCACACTTATGGTACATTATGACACGAGACGCTTAAGGTGCTGCGCTTCGCTCCGCACTGTCCAGCATCAGCTTGATTGGCCCCACGATTGTAAGGATATTGCAGCCCCCTCAACAAGCAACCCAGTATTGGATTTGACTCAAAGTTTTGCGAGTGAGATCACCCATAAGCTGGTGGCCTTCGCTCTTTACCGGATACTTCCCTGAACAGAAACCCAGACCAGTGGCCTCACCAACAGGTTAATTAATCCAGATGTAGCTGCCGTAGCATGAGCATTCTAGACCCCGAAGTCCCGAAGAACAAAGAAGTGGCATCCCCAATACGAGTTCCTGTTATAATCATACAAGTATGCCAGATACTGCCCAAACATTGACTTCAACAGTAGACGTCATACTCATGCCTTTTTCCTGCCCAAAACCATCTCTCTCCTGGGGAGACCGAAGAAACATCCTTTTGGAGTTTGGCCGCATAGAGTCTCAATCATAATGTTTTTGGCTTTGTTGTTTTCCCTAACAAAAGTTGGTTTTTGGTTGGGAGTGCACATTGTTGCCGATGACTACGTGCTCACGTCGAACCTGAATGAGTTGACTGACACGTTCTGTTGAAATTTGAGATTGATTTCGGTAGTCCTTGAAAGATACAGGATCCGGACCTCACGTCGAACCTGAATGATTTGACTGACACGTTCTCTTGAAATCTGAATATGTTTTCGGTAGTCTTTGGGAGATACAGAATCCGGACCTGCCCGACAAGCTGGTTTGACACGGTATTTTCGATACAAAACCAGGCGGGGGTTTGGGTTTACCATGTATATATATATATATATATATGTCTATGTCTATGTCTATGTCTATGTATATGTATATGTATATGTATATGTATATGCACATGTATATGTATATGTATATGTATATGTATATTATATTATATTATATTATACTATATTATATTATATCATATTATATTATATTATGTTATATTATATTATATTATATTATATTATATTATATTTATATTATATTATAGTATATCATGTTATATTATATTATATTATATTATATCATATTATATTATATTATATTATACTATATTATATTATATTATATTATATTATATTAAATAATATACTATTATATTATATTATATTATATATATAGTATTTAGAGAGAGAGAGAGAGAGAGAGAGAGAGAGAGAGAGAGAGAGAGAGAGAGAGAGAGAGAGAGAGAGAGAGAGAGAGAGAGAGAGAGAGAGAGAGGAGAGAGGAGAGAGAGAGAGAGAGAGAGAGAGAGAGAGAGAGAGAGAGAGAGAGAGAGAGAGAGAGAGAAGAGAGAGAGAGAGAGAGAGAGAGAGAGAGAAGAGAGAGAAGAGAGAGAGAGAGAGAGAGAGATGCGTGACATACATCTACAGGGAATATGTGCGCGTGTGTGCACACAGATAGCTACGCGATACATACCAGAAGCACATGCATAGGATAGGGATAGGGATACCCGATATCCCATCTAAACCTTGTTACACTGAAGTCCAGAGTGATGGGAGCTATCTTTTCAAATGAACGCGCTTATATATATATATATGGGGATGGGTCAATACCCGTGTTGTCGCGGGGCCCCACGCTCCCCTCTGTTACAAACCTTTGTCGCGCCGGCTTTGTTACAAAGCTTTGTCGCGCGGCAATGCTATATGAGGGACCTTGTCGCGCCAGCCTTGTCGCAAAAAAAACCATCTTTGTTACAAACTTTGTCGTGCGAGGGGTGCCCCGGCCCTGTTACAAACCAAAAGGTTTTGACCCGCTGCCATACATGAATACTATATATATATATATGTATGAATACACAAACTGTCTTTCTCTCAATAATTACACCGCAGAGACACTGAGCGCACCACACAGCAGAAGAACTGCAGGCAACATCTGAGAGAAGATCACCCAGCCCCTGCGTCGTCAGCGCACCTGCAAACGGAGTCACCAGCGAATCAGCCAGCTGTATGTTGCTGAGGAGCGCACAGTGAGAAAACCATCTGCGGAAATGCAGCAACATTACGACATTACGCTGGTTTGCCAGGTTGCAGGGGATTGGTCAAGTTGCAATGGCCCGGCCACTCGTTCCGGGATTGTAAACATGACAGCCACTGCCTGCCTTGACCGGACGAAGTCCCTGCAGCACGGAGAAGTAGACTCGCGTTGCTCGCCATTGCACTCAGCCCAGCAGAGCCAGGCTCCCGCTGGCTGCCCAGCGTTGCGTTAGCAACACGCAGCAAGTTCAAGGTCGAATTGCCATACCTTACCAGAGCCTCTGATAGGGGTGCCCCGGCATAGACCGTGTTGAAATCTTCCAACGCGTGCAAGCAAACGGGACAAGTCTTGGCCAGCTCAGCTGCGGCAGCATTGTAAATCTGACAGCACAAAGCAACGTCACATGGAATCACCGCCATGCGAATACGAACCAAACTAGCAACGTCAACCTGACGCGGCAGAGGGAGCTGCACGTCACTCGGCCATGCAACTGCAGCTGGGAAACAAATACAGAGCACAAAGGCTTTCATGGTCATTGGCCTTAAATGACGGTAACACTGATGCCGCAACTGGCAAAGCAATCCTGTCTTCAGTTCTCTCACACGCAGGCCACCCACTCTCCAGCCAACAGAAACGGTGACACTCGAAGATGCATCTGCACACAGGTTCCTTCTAGCCGCTAGCTGCTAATCCAACATCACCCGAAGCGCTTGCACGAGACATGTGTTAGCGCTCAAACTAGCTTGGCCAAAATGTGGATACACGGCAAAGCTGTGCTCTCTACACTCGCACCGACTCGCACACTTTTGAATGGAACTCCTCGGCAGGCGTCGTGTCACGCGTCTCCCGCGCAGCAGCCTTTGAAAAAGTGGCGCTGGCGAGAGGCGTGCACATCCACCATAGGTGCGACGCCTGCGCCCATACATCGCACCGTCGGGCCCTCGAACATGCCCAAGAAACACATGCAACATCCTGCCTCAGAGGTTCACATGATCAGGGAGCTGGAGTGTTGCTTGAAGAACTTCATGCAAAAGCTGGTCGTAGTCGTGCTCCCACCAGCTCCAGCCTTCAGCATAGGCGTGGCTGAACGAGAAGCGGCTGACTTGATCGCTGACATTGGCAGAGCTAGACACACGCTGCCACTCCGGCCACCAGTTCTGTTCCTCGACGAACGTCCAGATGACCTGCAAGAGCCTGTTCACGGAATCGTCCTTGCCGTAGCCCTTCAGCAGCGCGTGTTTTGCTGGCTCGTTGTCTACGAAGAGGAGCGTGTGTTTCGGGAGTTCGTTCCGTAGGGCGAGAAGAGGGATCATCTGAGCTACGATCTCTAACATGTAGATGTAAGCTCGCTTGGACACAAAATGCCTCGTGAACCACATTGGAATCTTCCCTGCCGCGAACACTGTTCTCCCATCAAGGCGTGCCACAAAGCCCCAACCGTTCGCGAAGCTCGCAGGCGAGGTCTGGCCCCAATTGGGCACATTGTCAACTACAAACTTCCTGGAGGCGATTGGGGCGGCGGTGGGTTCAAAAGAAATCCTGCGGCTAACCTACCTGGATCTAGCACTATCTAGCTCTAAGCTCTGGGCAGAGCCGGAGCCACAAGCTGCCACTATACAAATGCTTCGCACACTTATGGTACATTATGACACGAGACGCTTCAGGTGCTGCGCTTCGCTCCGCACTGTCCAGCTTCCCGGCCAAAGATGCTGCTTCATGCGGCAGCAACCGCTTCTCCAAGAGGATCGTTTTAAGCTGTGCATCTAGTCGCGCAATTCTGCCGGCCGTAGGCCGAATCTCGGCCTTCCTGCTGCAAACTCAGTGACACACCTTGGATGACCTGGTTCTGATCAGGCGGCTGCTTCTTTGATGTTTTAAAACGCAGGCCAAGGCAAGCACAAGTGCTCTGCACGCTCTCAAACCCAGACACGGCCACGTCCATGGTCTCCGACGCGCCAAAATCATCCACGAAATGCAAGGTGGGCGACAGCAGCAGGCAACGTGTCAACCATGTCATGAAGTCCGCAACCCGACAGTAGCTCCACACGCTGGCTGTGCTTCCAAAGAGCAACACATTGTGCTTCCACAAGGTGGGTCCAGAAGGTGTCTGAAGGATCACGAAACGAAAGTGTGCGCGGGCTCCTTGGCGGGCAGCTGTCGGTAAGCGGCCTCGTGATCAAGGCCCCACGTCTGCAACACAGCACTCTCCTCCACACTGCGAAGTCCTCTTGCAACCTGAACAAAGGCAGAAATGTCATGGTACGCTGGACTATCCCACGCTCCCACAGTTGCATTGGCCCCAGATCGCCGCCAGTCCTCAGCCCTTCTTACTTTCGGCTGGCCATCGGACCCAACCTGGTTCACTGCAGCAAAGGCAAACGAACAAGGCACCGGTCCCTCGGGCGCTGGCAGGAGTTCGGCAGTGTGAGCAAACAACGCAAGCGGGACCGTCTTCTTTGACCAGTGCGCAGGCGCTGCAAAGGGCCCTTCCATCCTGCCTAACTTCACGTCCTTGGCGATTTCCTCCGCCATGGTTTTCCACTCTGGGTCGACTTTGCACTTCTGAAGCTTGTCTCGCACAAACTTGTCATTCTCGCGGAAGAACTGGTCGACCGGCATGGGATGAGAGTACCGGCCGTCGCTGCGAAGCCGCCAGCCCACCCCCGGTCTAATGCGGCCAAGAAGCGGGAACCCCTCTGACATCTCTCTGAACATGTCCATGTCGGGCCAACCGAGCTCGTTGGCCAATGCCTGCAGCACCGGGAGCTGCATAGCAATGCGCCCGTCTTCAGTCGTGCACGCCTTCTGCACATGCGGCGCCAATCCCTGGAACCACAGTCGCGTTTCCTCCTCCGCCTCCTCGACTCGCAGCTGAGCGGCCTCTTGAACTGCGATTCGCAACTCCCGGAGTTGCGATCGCCACTGCTGCCACATGGGGAGCCACTGCCGAAGGCCCGGCTCCAAACGAGGCGCTAGCTGATGTGAATGCTTTACGATCTTCGACGCCTCCCAATGCTCTGCTGGGTCAATGATCTGAGACAAGTCCAACACTTCGTCAAAGACAGGAACTCCAGGGCCATTCAAGAGCGGGGCCGCTCGCCACAGTGTTGCCATTCCAGCGACTGCGTCCGGCCCAAGCGGATTTGGACCCCTCGTCGGTGAAGGTGACGTCAACGCTGTCAAAGCTCTACTTGCAGAGGAAGTGTGAACACGCGCAGCAAACAAGCTCAAGATGAAGAACCACTTGGCTACTCCAACATGCCAACCGTTCGCCAAAGCACGATGACGCTGATGGTCCGACAAAGCCCTTGTCCACCCCTTCGGGAGGTGGTGACATTGTTCCTTGATGTCGGCTGTTGCAAGCACGTAGCGCCCACGACAGTCTCGCCACATGTTGCCCTTCTCGTAGTGCCACGGCGCGTATTGTCTGTTGTCCTCCAACCACCGAGTCTGCGTATCTGTATCCACCCGGCCTTTGCAGGACCTGGGGGCTTTGCGACCTGCAGGGTCGTCCGCCGGCGTTGTCAAACACGGTAGAACTTCGACGCCCTCCACGACGTTGCTTGGCCAACTCAGCTCGCCCACGTCATAGTCCTCACACTTGTCTTTGGGCTGCACAAAAGTGATTCTGGGGAGGCTCTGGTAGACGGTCCACTGCAGAGGAACTGGGCAATCCGATTGATTCGATAGTTCCTGCCAAGGGAAGCGAGTCCACCACACTCGCGGTCTTGCGATGATGCCCAAGTCAGCAGCATCTGAGACCACTGCTGGCGCTGAGAGCTGTTGTTCGAACAAGCGCACGTCCTGCTTGCTGGCGGGCACGACATTCTCGACGACGAGCAAGGCTTGCGGATAGTCCCAAGTCTTTTCCAGCTCCTTCACGAACTCGGCGAAGCGAAGGAACTTTGACCCTTCTTCTCCTTCGGTGCCAGGAGCCATCGCGCGAATCCGACTATGATCATGGCAAGGAGGACCAGCTGCTATTATCACAGTCGCCGCAGAACTGGGGTCGATGGCTTTTAGCCGGTCAATCAAGCGACGGGGGGTGTCCCTCTCGAAGTCACCGCGGTGCTCTACGTCGTAGCTAAGCAATGGCTCCTGTCCTGTGAGCCGCGCTTAGCTGCAGCATTCCGCTCAACTTCATGTCACTACGTACACTTCGTGCACTTCACAACACTTGCCTACCCCGTCATCTGCTTTTTTCACTGCTGCGCAACCAATCCACGGCTGCTGCTGCAGCAGCCTCCGTACATCGTCCCCAATCATGGCACCCGTGCGCCGACACGCACTCGGCATCAAACGCAGAGCTTCGAAGGCACCACACAAACACACACTGCACGCCTATTTTCAGAGATCTTCCCTGTACTTTCAACAAACCAAACCCCAGCCCTGCCCACCGAGGCACTCTTTGACATGTTTGCTGAATGGTGGTCGGTAGTCCAGAGCACAAAGCCTAGACAATTCCACTACAACAATTAGGGAGGCGCACGCGTCCCCCTGGTACCTGACAGACTCGCCAGGTCTAGTCGCACATGTTCCCCCCCGTGGCCTCATTTAACGTCTTCCCATTGAGCGCCCTCGAAAGAACCGCCCAACGCCTATGTCCTTGCATGCGAGTCGGGTGACACGACTTCGAAGAGCGATGATCACCATGGGGAGTGTAAACACTGTGCAGCACAAGCCCATGCTCCGGATCAATGCGAAACTATTAACAGTAGATGCAACTGCATATGTGCAGTATGATCACACGTTGCATGGAAAGGATGTCAGGAAGCCAAAGTCCGACTGACAGAGCCCCTCTCTTGTGAAACGCAACTGGGATGCATGGCTCAGAACAGAAACCATGAAAAGCACATGTTCCCCCCCGTGGCCTCATTTTCGAGGGATGTGGAGGGCGGGAAATCGAAAATGGGCCGAAGTCACACTAAGCCGTGCCCGACCAATCGATGTCAATGTGACGTTTGCATTGAACATAACAAGCAACCATGTCTAGCCCACAAAACACACTAGCTCTGCGAGCCCAGCTGCTGCCATGCACGCGCATCGACTCAAAACACTTCAACTTCAACAAACTGCAGTACGCTCAGATCTCACTTAGATGCACGCAGGCGTGCACCCCGCATGAGTTAAGCCACATGGGGCCAAGTCAGGGACTCTTACACAGACAAGAAGCAAGCGGACTGCAACCTTCACTTATTTTGCGCCACGGCGCAAGGAGGTCTTGTCACGTTGGTAAGGGGAAGAGACAGTCCAGCCCGAGCGAAGCTATGTAAGGCAACATACGGCCCTACATTAGCAGGCCCTGTTACAAGGTCGCAACGCAAACCTAAACCCCCGTCTCACAACCAAGGTTTTCTGTGTTGGTGTGGAGGGAGGGAAACAGCAAACTTGGAGCACCCATGCTGTGAAACGGGATTTCTTCTGTCTCTAGTCTCGACATGTACAAACTACCCACCCTCCAGCCCATAGACGCCGTGACACTTCTAAGACGCAAGTGCGCACACGCCCTTTTGTTCGTGGGATGCGCAAATGCCGAAGGTTCGGTTCGGTCCACCTGAGCTTCTGCCGCTTGGCATTCGGCAGAGGCACTTTAGCCTCCTTGGACGTCTTAGCGAGCTTCACGTCAGCATCCAGCTCCTGAGCTGCCGACATAAGACTGTCCAGGACAAGGAACGGCAGCTTCTCGAACTGCACTTCCACACGACGAGCCGGGTTGAAATCTGCGAAACATTCGTTGGTGAGCGCGTCAGCTTCACGATTCTGATCGCGCGGCACCCATCCCAGCTGCAGGTGCATGTCCATCCGGCCTAGCTGTGCCGACAGCTCCATCAGCACAACCGACAGTGGGAAGGTGCTTGCCATGAACTTTTCCAGCACATAGGAGTTTCCTAGGTTGTCCGTAATGGCCGGCAACCATAGCTGCCCGCGTCTGTGGCACCAGCGGCCTCCTTGACCAAAGGTCATCACGGCAACCAAGACCGCCACCAATTCTAGGGATCCTAACGCGCTCCAGCAAACACGCAAGCACAACCAGCTTAAGGACACGAGTAACCCAGAACAGGCACTCCGCTCTCTTTTTCTTCCCGGTGTGGACTTGAAGATCCAGGCTCAAGACTGGCATCAGCTCGACGGCTGACAAAGAACATCAGCTGCTGCTGACAAAAGACTGCCCCCCTCCCTGCAATCACAGGGCGGGCGGGTGGGAAAACAAGAACACTCCAGCAAGCCTGCTGTGAGCACCTGGGGGGCAACCTCCCCAACAATTGACATCCCAAGCACAACCTTGAGACAGTACTACCCGAACAAGCAAGTTCCAAGTGCACCGGACATGCAACACAGCATGAAGCAACGAAGCACACCTCAAGACATGCACAGCGCTCACGGATCCCACTTCCTGTCCCTGGCAGGCCACCCCGCGAGAGGCAATCACCCGGAACGGCTCCCCTTTGACGAAGGCCCAAGGTGCATTGCGCCGATTCAAGCGCACCGAAAACCATCTCGCTTCATGCGTGCAGCAGCCCCCCATCGATTCCCAGCCGCCGACGACGACACAGTCTTTGTCGGCTCTGGCGTCCACTCTGAAGAAGTCCCCTTCTTCTTGCGGAATGCGCTCCACCACTTTCATAGAGACGCGGGAGATTTCCTCTCGGATGAAGCACAGGATCAAGTATACTGCTGAAGGAAACTGCACAAAGTGGCCTGGGCTCAAGACAGCACTCCAAGCAAACAGCGGCCCCAGGAAAGGCCGAACATGCTGCAGGGCACCACCAACAAAGGTAAGACGTCCAAGTGCTGCCTTGAGGTCATGACCGAGAACACCTCCTGCATTAGAGTGCTTTCCCAGCCACTCACTGAACCATCGGACTTTCTTGTCGCTGATTCCACGGCTGAAATCTTTGACATTGAGCTGGTACCCAATCCACTGCACCTCACGACCACCGCGAACCTTCTTCCAACTCAGGGGAAACTCGAAAACCTGAAGAGCGAATATCCAAAACAAGATCTTCCGCCAGAAGTACTCTCCCGTCGCATTGAGCCAGCCGTCGTCCGAATACAGCATATGGTACACTGCGAGATCGCGATCCGCTAAGGCATGCAATAGACGTACAGCACCACTAGCAACTCTACTCCACCAGTACGCTGCCGAGCAGACTCCGAAAGTGCCTCGTTTGTGAACAAAGACCTCCTCAGGCTCGTCCAGTGAGAACGCTTGCAAACCCCAATCCTCTGGACGAACTGGCACGAGTCTGTGGGCCATTGCTATGTCATAGACCAGACTAAACCATGAGGGCGAGGCTTTGACAGACTCGAACTCTTCACGCAGCTGTCTTAAGACGGCAGACACGTCGTCTATGAGCGGCGACCGTAGTTGGTCCAAAACCTTAATGCGCCGATTGATGTCAATGGAGTAGGACGCATCGAAGACTACGCGCACCTCGTCGGACCCCGCTCCTTTCGGCACTGCACCCAGGGCTGCAATGGCAAGACGACCAGGAAAACGAGCACGCGCCTCGCTGAGCGACATCCTCTCCACAAGACCCTTGGCCACATCTTCGTAAACTTGCTCGCGGATGGTGGACATGCACTCCTTTGAAGACGCGTAATTCTCCGCAATCTGCTCTGGGGCCATGGCATCTTCTGTAAACTCGCGATTCCATTTGCACTTTTCCTCGAAGACCTCAGGCACCCGCGGCATGGACTTGTCAACACCTAACGACACGCCATGCTCCGCCATAGCAGTGAGGTACGCGAAATCGGGATCCTGCAGCAATTGCAACGCGCCAGCCAAACGTCTAAAGTGAACTTCAGAATGCTGATCGCTTCCACTGCTCAACACGCCCATGCCACAAGACATCAGGAAAGCGTCCACTTCCCCTGCAGTGTCTGCTGCCGCCCCCTCAAAGGGGACGAGGTCAGCTTGCCCCCTGCCATCCGTTAGAAGACATCGGCAACTGCGTCCTTGCTGTTGCTTCCTGCACGGTTCGTTTCCAGCACCCACCGCAGAAAACCTTTGCGAACGATTTCTCGCAAGCGCAGCCACTTCTCGCTGCGCTCCCAACTCCGCCCTGCCACCGGCCAGCGACCGGGCGAGCAAACCCCCATCGTGGATGGACCGCCACCTGCCCTTGTAGAATGTTCGCATGGGCCCTCCACGTGGCTGGAAGAGGGACGCTTGTGCCGGGCCCTGCGATCCAGCAGAGAACTGCGCCTGCACACCCTGACCTTGAGGGCTCTGAGGCTCGGCTCTCCGTTGTACCGACACGCCACGGCCTTCCCGAGCCGGCTCCACCAAAGCCGGCACTGCCGCTGGAGTTCCCTAGTCACTCCGCAGCCTCTTTCTTGCCTGCTGCCTCAGGACAGGCATGCAACGGATGCTTCCCTAGGCATAGTTGGCAAACGTGAGCCCGCTCGCATTTGCCTCTGCATCGCTCGTGCGAGTTGTTGAAGCGAAAGCAGATTTGCACACCGTCCTCAGTGACTGTCTTCAACTTCCCGGCAAACCGGCCGCTTTTGCCTTTGCCGTTGCCTTTGGACCGATGCCGAGCTTCGCGACTGCGGGAGCGATGGCGCCCTTGCCCCAGAGCCGGCACAGGCACGTCCGCCGGAAAGTGGCTTCTTAGCGCACATGGGGTGATGAAGAACCTCTCCTTGATCTCCACGTCTGCAACAGCTTGCTCCAACGCTGACGTTAGCTTCAGCCCAGCATTCATAAGTTTCATCACATTCTTGCGCAGCTGAAAGTCATAGGACAACACAAGGTCAAAGGCAGGCGACGCCACAACTTTGCCCGAGGCATCTTTCGCGTGCAGATTCATCACAAACTCCCCCAGCAAGAAGTCCGCATAATTGCTGAAGTGGTGGGGCGCGATTCCCTGGAGCACCGGCATGTGCGGATAGCGTAAGGAGCACATCACAAAGCAATGAGCCACCACACGCAAACGCAAACGCAATTCTTCTGCAGACGTCGGCAACGGCATCTGCATATGGCCTTTCCGCACTTTGATAGCTCCGGTGCTGCGATCGATGGTAGCGGCGAATGGCTCTTGAGACGCATCGTCTTTAGAAGCGTACTCCCTCAACGATAAGGCAGTGAACTCTCCATTGTCCAACATGTCAAAATGCTGCTCCAAGGTCGCATTGGCCGGCATGAGTTTATCGGGTATCTTGAAGAAGGACTGCTCAAACCGATCACGCAGCTGTGACAACTCTGTACGTGCAACGACTTTCGGCAAGCCCCCGACGACCGCCTCCGCTTCCGCCTTGTGACGAGCTTCAACGCGCACTTGAGCAGAAGACCAAGCATCGACCACGCTGGCCACTTCCACTGCACCATCCGCCACACTTTTCAACCCGAGAACTGTGTTGCAGAACTCGCGGACGCCGCTGCGGTCGTCCGCCACGGCAGCCAACCGTCCGATGGACTTCACTTTCTTGGAAGCTAGCATTGCCTGTGTTTGCACAGACACGTCCTTGCATTGAAGCAAGCCAGCCAACTCCGGATCCAGGGCTTGGATCGCCTGGCGCTGACTTTCCTCGGTGGAAATCTCCGGCATGGCAAGGGCGGCAAGGCAAGCTAAAAGCTAGGCGCACAGAAAATGCTCAAACACGCTCGATCAAGCAAACTGTGCAGGCCACCCGATCACAAGCAGAGCGAGACCGCATGTCGCACATGAAGCGCCGAGACACACAGACACTCGCAATCCAGCACAGCCACTCACCTGAATGGAGCATTCCCTAAACAAAACAAGCCGCACGCAGCCACCTCGGCCACATACGCACTCGCTCGAACCCATCCTGGCCCTTGCCTGCACTCCCTCACAGCCGTCTTTGCTGCAAGCCTTCTCCGTCCCAGGTCACCTAACCCAGGACTCACTAACCTTCGCTTTCAGCACCTGAGGATGAAGAGCTGTCGCTAGATTCACTGCTGGACGACGCGGAAGCGACTGGTTCACCCGACGGGAAGCAATCCCGACACTTGCGCCCATACTCCTCGCGAGCTGGGCAGCGATCACCGAACTGTTTGAAGTGCCGGTAGTGGACGCCAGGCACTCGATGGCATTCGCCGCCCTTGTGCAGCGTCTGTTGGCGCCCATGCTGCCCAGTCAAACTGACGAAGAACAAGCCCAAATGCCAGTCAGCTGCATCCTCAGCATTGTCTTCTGCGTCCAGGCCCGCCGGAGACGCCACTTGTTCCGACTCGTCCGAGAGTTCTTCCTCAGTGGCCGAACCGTCATCCAGCTGTTTGGTGGCAAAGGAAGACAGCAAGGCAACCTGCACGGAAACCGACTCTGGATCAAAACCCAGCTCTTCTAAGCGCGATGCCACCTTGGACAGCACACTAGCTTCGTCCAGAAGATCGCGCCCACCAATTCCACGCCGCAGCACGCGAGCAACTTTCCTTTGAGCAGCCTCCACATTGCCACGCACAGATCTAATGTAAGCTTCGTCCACCGACATCTGCCATCGCCCTAGCTGTTTGCCCGCCAGCTCTCCAACACGACAGCAAGCTGCCCAACTGCGCATAGTAGCACGCTCGGAGTGCTCACTCCAAAGAACTCCCAGCCCAAGTGCCATAAGCTCCCGACCATCCACACCGTCAGTCCGGAGTTCTCGGAACAACGCTTGAGACATGGCCGAAGCATGGTAATACCTTGCCATTCTGGCAGTGCAGCCCTGAAGGCCAGCTGCCGGCCGCAACAAGAAGAAATCACGCGAAGCAGCAGCTGTCTCATCACCCATGGCTTGCCAAAGCTGCCAACCCACGCGGAGCCAGCATGGTTCCACCAGCCAGACTGCAGAAGAAACATAAGCATAAAGCACCGCAATCTTCTTGCCTGCACCTGTGGTTTTAGTGCGCTCCAGGCGAGCACTCAAACCACGCTCGTCCACGACAATTGCCCTTGCCGGCATGCCTTCCGTGTCAGAGTAGCGCAAGCATCCCCAAAGCTTCACCAATTTGAACCAAGCAAAAGCACGAACATAGCGAGGAGCTTGCTCGTTCATCACTAGTCCTTCAAAAGCTTTGACCTGAGAGACCAGCAGTTGGTTGGCCTGGCGGCGGCCGCGTAGATCTTGATTGCCCAAAACCAGTGCCAACTCTTCCATAGTGTTGCGTATGACTGGACAGCGACTGATTTTAGAGTCAAGCGGCACCTCCCCGGCTGACTCCATAAACATCAAGGTCTTCAAGCAGCTGCCGGGAACTGATCGTCCACAAGGCTCGGAAGCCCGGGCCTGCAGATACGCCGCAAAGTGGTCTGCGGAGGGCCAGCTGACGCCAAAAGCGCTTCGAACCCATGCCACGACGCGCTCCCACGTTTTGACATGCTTCCGTAAAGTGGAAGCCCGCCTGCCCTTACCCACGCGACCAGAAATTCCGGCTTCCGCAGCTGGGAGCCCGGACGTGGCGATCAAGCGCTGGAGTTGAGAGAGCCAGCGACAACGTTGCTTGTCCTCCTCTGCTTGGCGAGCCTGGTCCACTGCACTCAAAGACGCCGCACCATGAGACCGTGTAGGCCAATGACCCTGTCGCAGCCGCTTCTGCTTGTTTTCCACAACCGGAGCCCAAGCTGTAAGAAGGCACACCGATCCCGCAGCCAGCGGCAGCGATGCATCGAATCGACGGAACTTCGCCGCAGCGCTAGCCCATTCCACACTGCTCTCCACACGCGCTGACCGAGCCCACCGCGAAGCCGCCAGGTCCGACGCCTGTGCTATGAGTTGCTCGAACTCTTGCAAAACGCAGTCTTCTAGCGAGGCCAACCCCAATTCGCGGAGCAGCAAGGAGCCAAGCTCTGCTGTGCTCAGATCGGAAAGAGTTGCCAGTCTGCACACACTCCAACGCCCTGCCAATGGCTTCAGATGAGGAAAGTCGCCGAGCAAGTCACGCAGCTCCATGAACCTTCAAAAGAAATCCTGCGGCTAACCTACCTTGATCTAGCACTATCTAGCTCTAAGCTCTGGGCAGAGCCGGAGCCACAAGCTGCCACTATACAAATGCTTCGCACACTTATGGTACATTATGACACGAGACGCTTCAGGTGCTGCGCTTCGCTCCGCACTGTCCAGCGCGCACAGCATTCGAGAAGCCGATTATGGCTGCACATGCAGCAAACAAATTCAGTACGCAAAACGCGATGAAAGCTTCCGCACTGCCACAAGCCACGCGCACAAGCAAAGCAAGCCACGACACTGCACACATCACAACGCAGGGCGGGTTGGGTGAGTGCAGAACAGCTCGGCTCACGAGCGATTTCTGCCCAATGAAACGGCTGCAGCGGTGAGTGTACGGTGCACGCGCAAGCTAACGCTATACTCAGGCGAAACTCAGTCCTAACCCTTTTTGTTCATACATTGTTTCCCAAGGAAGCAACAGGAGCGAAAAATGTATTTCATAGGGATTATGGACCTACCAAGAGTTTCAGGTTGAGGACGAAAAAGGCACTGCGGTCTTCTCACATTTCTGTCTTCTCCTGCTGTGACCTCCATGACGACGCCTCCCTGAAAGCTCCACTGTACACTCAAGCTGCAGCAAGTCTTTTCTGAAGTCTACGCTGAGAGTTGCAGCCTCCGCCATGAGGCTTCAGGTCCGGGGCGAACCCCGGCAGGAATGTATTTTCAGAGGGGGAGTGAAATACAATACCCGAATGCTCAGAAACCCACAAGGCAGCCATTCTATGTCTGATCACTCTGATCACTCTCTTTCGCTGCTGAGACACGATGCGTCGCTGTTTATGTAGTGGGCAACTCAGCGAGTTGAAGATGCCTCTCAATCTAGCGCAACACAACCTACCCAAGCCCTGTGCACTACATCTTTTTCGCTGGGACTGTACTGCTCAAGTGCAGAAGCAAACACACACCACACCGCAAGAGGGGGACGGCAGTCCACTTCCCCTGGGTGGGCGGGTGGGAACTTTTTGAAATTCAAGATCAGAACACTTCAGCAGCAGTTGTGGCCACAAGGTCGACCCACGACCAACACTTCTCTAGAGCTCTGCTGCAACTGTACACACAAAGGTATGTGCGCAGATATAATGTCACAGTACGGGCCAGTGACAAAAGGCACCTCTCAATCTAGCGCAACACAACCTACCCAAGCCCTGCGCACTACATCTTTTTCGCTGGGACTGTACTGCTCAAGTGCAGAAGCAAACACACACCACACCGCAAGAGGGGGACGGCAGTCCACTTCCCCTGGGTGGGCGGGTGCGAACTTATTGAAATTCAAGATCAGAACACTTCAGCAGCAGTTGTGGCCACAAGGTCGACCCACGACCAACACTTCTCTAGAGCTCTGCTGCAACTGTACACACAAAGGTATGTGCGCAGATAGAGAGGGTTTATGTCACAGTACGGGCCAGTGACAAAAGGCACCTCTCATGCTCATATGTAGCCAACCCAAATATATCTAAGAACTGGCCAAACCGCAAGCCGCAAGCACATTGTTAACTTTGGCTTTGCGAGAATGCTGGGCAGCAGTATCCTTCAATCCGAATCCGGGCGGGCGGGCGGGGCTGACATGCTCGCAAAGCTAAGCTATGCACAAGAAGCACACGCAAGCCCTTATATTTTGCTGCAGGTGTCGGCAGGTCACTCAGGTCATACTCCTGCACTTGCCACAACAAACACACGAGAGCGTCGCAGTCACGTGAAATAACTGCGCAACACCCACGTCACACTCCTGCGCTTGCCACAGCAAACACACGGGACTCTCTTTTGGCGACAGGCTGCACTGCTTGGTCATTGATTCCGCGCCACCCTCGAGCGCTTCTTGGAGCGAGATATATGCGGCGCAGCGCGGCGCCGGGATCCACCACCCCTCTGGGGCGGGCGGGAGGGCCAATCTTTCTCACAGCGAGAAAGATGACACTTGTGAGAGTGTGACTCTGCCACGCAAGGGTATATGCGGGGGACCCCGCGGTGGTAGGTTGGTCTCGTACTGCCGGTCTTCAAACGCGGGGCACGTGAGAGCACCTGCCACCCCACCGACTTGAACGGAGTGGGCGGGTGCGAAAACTTGCATGTTTGAGCAGCACACAGGCTGCAACTCGACAAAGCAGGCATGCTCGCACCATGTCATTCAGTGCACAAGTGCACACCACTCAAAACTTTGCCCAGCACCCACGGTGGAACAAACTTGGGTGATCGCACAACAAGTGCAATGCACTTGCAAAGCTGAACTCAAGTTGCATGTACAAGTTGCATGTGTAATGCACAAGCTACATTTGCAAGACAGAGACAGGTGCACTGCCCAGCCCAGCCCAAGCCGGTACACTCGACACTTTGCTGGTGCGTAGTGGGTTGCTCAGTGTACGCCCGTTGAAACCCTTGGATCTTCGCTGTTTGCGAACCCTCCGGAAATACATTTCCAGACCGGGGGAATGTGTTTCGGAGAACGTACGGGCCCCCCGAAATTACATCAGTTACGTTCTGTGCACCCACAATCAGTGGTTTCCTTTGGGCTTGCAACTCAGCAATCACTGAGCTCCTCGCCAATAGTGCATTGGTGGTCCCTAAACATGCAGGGCATATGGGATACAAACCTCCCATACGCCAAAGCGGCACACAGTGCCTCTACCGACTCTACCAGGAGTCTACCACAACCGCCACGAAGTCGGTCACCCTGTGAGTAAGATCGGGTCAAGAATCTAGATATAGGGAGAGGAGGGTGGGATGAAAGACACACCCAGCAACTCTGGGTACACCTCACACACTGAGCTCGACAAACCAGAATTCCATTTCGGGCTTGAGCCACAACACGCAACGCATGGCTACACTAGGTGGTGAGGTATGCCTGCACGCCCGTCATCTTGTCACGGTGGCTGAATCATGTCTCTGTCAGCACTCGGCACGACACTATGGACAAAGACCGCTACAGGCAGAACCCTCAACTGCTCATGCAGACATGTCGGCAGGGGTTTTGGTAGCAGACATGAAAACAGCAGGGCCGTCCATGCCCAAGCGATCCGAACCCCCTCGCAGGGAACAAACGTCGATGGGCGCACACACGCGGCACTAACAAGAAACATGCTGAAGTCAACAACGTGCACTGTAGGCGGCCAGGCATTTCTTTTTCACGCGGACGTATCCGTCTCAGGGGTTGAATCAGACTGCCGAAGGAGCAGACAACAGACTGCCGAAGGAGCAAACAACATATCCCATAGGACTCGTCCCATAGGACCAATGGCCCCCGGCATTAAAGATTCCTCACCCAGGGCGGGCGGGTGGGACAAAAACTACAAGCTTGCAACAGCTGCAAGCAATGCTATGGGACGTGCTCCCTACCACCAACCTCGAACCTGTATGTGAAGGCGGGACGAGGAAGAATTCAACAACGGCTCATCTGGAAAGATGGTAGCGAAGCTGACTCACGACCGGTCAAACAATCCCTGCCCGAAACCTATAAAAAGCTACTGATTTATCAACGGCATACCCCTTTGTCATTGGTCGGACAGGCCTGCAATCCCTAGGCAGCAGAAACTCTTCCCCGGGCGGGCGGGTGGGAAAATCAAGAACACTATAGCACAGCAATTGCGCCAGCACCGGAGCTGTGTACTCAACACCGATACACAACATCCAAGCACTGCTGGCATCAACACAACTGTACAGCACTGCATGTACATGTGAGAGACGGGTGTATTGCCAAACCCAGCCGAACCGCTACACCCGACACAAGATCGCACCTACCCTCCGGCCTGTGCCAGCTAACTATCTTAAGCAGAAAAAGGGCGCACCGCAAACTTTTATTCCCCTGGGCGTGGAGGGCGGAGAAAACCGACACAGAACAACACGTTTCTACCCAAGTGCTGCACTGTGCCACTTCGGACACGCGAATTGAGCACACATACAGCTGCTAAAGTGCTGCAGTTCACAACAACGCATTGCGTGGTCGCAAGACGCAGTCTCTCTACTGACAAAGCAAATCAAACGACTAAAAACAAAAGCACATTAGCACATGCCCACAGACGCCAGCCCCCGCTGCACGCAAGGACCTATCACCGTGCTAGACGATCCCACTTTGATGCACGTGCGGGTGCACCCCGCTACACCGCGAACACCTGCACTTTCTTTGCAGGGCTGCGGCGGGTGGGTAATGGTAATGCAAAATGTCCCTATTCTTACTTGGCCAGCCCGGCGCCCAACCCCCTGCTAAGCAGCAGGTGCAACTGTGAGCACGCAACACTGCGAGCAGTCGAGCAATCGCACTGCACCGGCCATCCAAGCGAACAAGCGCAGTTACCTTTGGCTAGCTACAGGGTACGACGATTGTAACATGACACTGAGCTGTCTCGGAGCTCCGCCCACCGCAGGCTGCACTCGACATCTTTCCATGGCACTCTCAGGCTGTTGCACCAGCCACGGCATTCAGCGTGTCTTCAATGTACCGGCATTCGGCCTCGCAGGGGTTGCAGAGCAATTGGATCACAGAAGAATGAAAGCGTCGTCACACTCCTGCACTTGCCACATGTACACTGGACTGTCGATCTTTTTGCGACAGGCTGCACTGCTTTGTCACGCGCGACGAGATTGATGACACTTGTCGCGGAGCAAGCTGTGAGTATGACTGCGCCGCACAAATGTATACGCGGGGGGCCCAGTCCAAATGACGGTACTTCCATGAACAAAAACACGTGCCTTT
The DNA here is from genome assembly GCA_905221615.1 of Symbiodinium sp. CCMP2592. Lineage (NCBI taxonomy): Eukaryota > Dinophyceae > Suessiales > Symbiodiniaceae > Symbiodinium > Symbiodinium sp. CCMP2592. Next base: position 328,249 of record CAJNDT010005890.1, on the reverse strand, counting down.
CAATCTACCTGCAGCTCACGCAGCATCAACCGAATGAGCTCTACGCGCGGAACACTTTTTGCTGGGACTGTACTGCTCAAGCGCAGCAACACGGCACCTTCTAGGTTGCGGGGTCGCTCGCAGCGTGGCAAACAGTAGTACAAACAAACGAGCGAGCTCAGGTACACATGCGGCACTAACAAGAAACATGCTGAAGTCAACAACGTGCACTGCAGGCGGCCAGGCATTTCTTTTTCACGCGGACGTATCCGTCTCAGGGGTTGAATCAGACTGCCGAAGGAGCAGACAACACCAAGGAGCAAACAACATATCCCATAGGACTCGTCCCATAGTACCAATGGCCCCCGGCATTAAAGATTCCTCACCCAGGGCGGGCGGGTGGGACAAAAACTACAAGCTTGCAACAGCTGCAAGCAATGCTATGGGACGTGCTCCCTACCACCAACCTCGAACCTGTATGTGAAGGCGGGACGAGGAAGAATTCAACAACGGCTCATCCGGAAAGATGGTAGCAACTGACTCACGACCGGTCAATCCCTGCCCGAAACCTATAAAGAGCTATTGATTTATCAACGGCATACAACACCACACAGGCGGCTATTGCAGCCCACTTCCTCCACGGGTGAGTGGGCGGGAACTTTAAGGAGTTTAGGTCACAGTACGGGGCCAATGACATTTGGCACGCCCCGGCATCTTAAAGGAAATGTTTGCACTTGACACGTGTGTTGCGGCCGCAAGAGAATGGCCGAAAACGAATGAGCACCATACTCCGAACGATCATCGCCGAAGCACAGACCAAGATTGGCCCGACTCAGTTGCATGTTGAAGTGAAGACAAGTACATGACACCAACACAGATCACAGTTCACGTCTCTCTGTTCTAAACTCACAGGTACACCCCGACCCGCCAGCCCACACTGCCGTGACACAACATGCAGTCGACGCGCCCTCTCACTCTTGTTTTTTCTACGAGGGATGCGCAATCGAAATCCTAAGACACTCGTTCCGAGAGTCTAGCATGGAACCTCATCAAACTTCCCGGAGGCGAATGGGGCGGCGGTGGGCACAGGAGAAATGCGAGCTACTTCTGCCCGAAGCCTAACACACAACACCTCGGAGGCAACTCGAGCAGAAGGCTAGCAGAACTAAATATGTAGCTGCGGCTGTGAAACGAACATCGAGACGACTTATGTGCTCCGCGTCGCTCTGCACAGTTTAGCAACTTCAAAGAGTGTTGCTGCAACTGCGAACTGATAGCTCCACATCCGAACCTGAGGACACTCAACACACGCTGTTAGTGGCCATTAGCTCAACCTACCCCGGCTCCAACCTACCTTCACGCACAACGTCAGGTAAATGACAAGTGCTTTACGTCGGTCCTCCATCAGCCTGGATTGCATCTCCAGCACACGGCTCCGGACCTCCCGGCGGACAGGCTCCCACACGCTGACGATTGCACCATCGACAATCAACACTTCGAATGTCCTGCTTCTCTCGCGCATCCTGCACGTGCTCAGCATCAGCTACCTCGATCATCAGTCTACGCAAACAAACCAACACAACACGCCGTTGCATGCAACTAAATCCTACTTCGAAGCACTCTTCGGTGCACTGGAGGGACAGACAGACAGATAGACAGACAGACAGACAACGCGAGCATCAATCGGTACTGAGTTGAACACCATATCAGACAGCTTGACAAAGCCAATGGAGGGCAAGACCCGCACATTGGCCTCAAGGCGCAGCAATTTAGGGGTTGCGCAGGAAAGCAGTCACGGAACAATTAACAGACCCTGCACACCCTGCCTGCGCAGGAAGACTCTGGCTTCCGGTTCGCAGGAATTTTACGGGCACTGCCTGAAGCCTCTTGAATGTGGAAATTTCGCTTTGCAAAGCCACCTCCCACATCACCGTGTGTTACCGTGCAATCCTACTCTACGTCAGTGTTGATGGTGAGGGACACAGGAAGCACCAGGCTTAAATGAGTGAGCTCCAAAATAACCATGCCTTGAGACGATGAAGCACCACGGCCGTTATTGAGTCCATGTCGGAGCAGGCCTAAAATCCACTGCTCACTGCTCAGACAGGTCTTCGCACGAAGCGAACGCACAGCACACCGGCCTGGGTTAGCATATCTGACTCCCGCTTGGACCTGCACAAGTTGTGGATTCTGAACGCCGAAACAACTTCCTTCTCGGCTATTTGGGGCTTGGAGACATGGCAGCAAAGCCGGCATCTACTTGCTAGTTCATTTAACCAGCCGTGCTCGTAGCCTGCTCTCGAAATAGCCGCTGATGTTAGGCATGGTAGGATTCGCCTGCCTTCGCCGCCTCAAGTTGCGGATAGCTGCTTCGTTTGAAGGGTCTCAGCAGCACTGCACGATCGTCCATCGCTCACTTCTGGAGTCTGGAAACCTACAGGGAGTGGCATCCTACCTGGATCGGCTACTGGGTTGACCACCAGTTTGGCTTCAAGTAGAACATTGTCCGATCGCAATGCAGCGAACCCCACGGCGGGAGCACCTCCCATCAATGGGAGCAAAAAGGCATAGCAGCTAGCTGTTTCTGCGCGAAAAACACACCTCTTTCGGTGCGAAGTTGCCGCAGAGAACCTGGGCTCGGCTGTGGAGGATTGAACACCCCCAAATATGACGGCAAGCACCCGTGGGATCCCAGCACACTCCAGCAAACCCTGAAGTGCACACACACACACACACACCAACATACACCAACAAACACCCTTAAGAAACTACATAGCATAGGACCCTCTTTTTTGTATCTTACGTGAAACCCAGCTTCAGCAAACATCAACTCCATGGCTGACACAGAAGCGCCAGCTACTGCTGACAAACACACAGGCTTCTGAGACGTACATCCGCATAGAAAAAACCACAGAAGCCTCCAGGTTCCAGGGACAGCAGCCCCACTCTACCCACTATTAGGCCAGGCCAGGGCGGGCGGGCGGGAGAACAAAGGCACGTGCGCGAGATAAACAACTCTCATGCTCTTATGTAGCTATCAAAGGAATGCAAGCCGGCAACTTGGGAAGTTGCAAAGCAACTGAACAATGCTTGCAGAGCTGCACTGCACTGCATGCACAAGCTATACGATATAGTGATATCATGTACAAGCTACATGTGCAGAGAGAGAGAGAGAGAGAGAGAGAGAGAGAGAGAGAGAGAGAGAGAGAGAGAGAGAGAGAGAGAGAGAGAGAGAGAGAGAGAGAGAGAGAGAGAGAGAGAGAGAGAGAGAGAGAGAGAGAGAGGGGTGTACTGCCAAGCCCAACCCAAGCCGGTACACCCGACACGGCTGCAATCATGCATGGCTAAGACACTTGGTAAAGTATCTGCGCAAGCGGTCAGGTTAGGTCTCTCCCGCCTTGCGGAAGGCCTTACCTGCCACCCCACCAGTTTTTTGGACGGAGGGCGGGTGTCTTGACAGAAGCATGCTACTTGCAGATGCTCAAGCTCGAGAGGCAACTGCACAGAGGTTGTGCTCGCAAACCCTTGGGCGGGTGGGCGGGAACTGTTTGAAGTACAAGATCGGGACACTCCAGCGGCAGTTGACAACAAGGCCGACCCACGACCAACACTTGCCTCTGCTGCAACTGAACGTGCAAGGTGTGTTGGCTAGATAGAGGAGGTGTATGTCAAAGTACGGGCTTGTACGGGCCAGTGACAAAAGGCACGACTCTATGAAGAGATCCCCTCACTCAGGGATTCTTACGCAGAACAGAAGCACGCGGACTGTTACTCGGTGCGCACAGAGGTCTTGTAACATTGGTAAGGGAAGAGACGGCCCAGAGCCACCACACAGACGTTCCAGTCCATGTAGAATCTAGATATAGTCCAGCGTTCCAGTCCATCTAAAGCTAGCGGCCCTGTTCAAGGTCGCAACGAAGACCTCAACCCCCCTGACCTCAGCACCCACGGCCGAACAAACTTGGGTGATCGCACAACACGTGCAATGCACTTGCAAAGCTGAACTCAAGTTGCATGTACAAGTTGCGTGTGTAATGTACAAGCTACATGTGCAGGAGAGAGACGGGTGTACTGGCCAGCCCAACCCAAACCGGTACACCCGACACGACGCCCACCATTCTCATGGCAATCGAGAAGCTGTGAACCACTTTGGATATTTCTTTTTTAGCCTTTTCAAGGCTCCTGTCATATGCCTGCTGGAGGTCCAGCAGCGCAGCCTGCATGACAAGAAAACGAAAGCACAAACTGCACAAAAACGAACATTTGCGAAGAACCAATGCCAGGAGCCTGCCTTCTCAAACGATTCTGCGCTGCGTTCTATCTCTGCTGCTACCTGCACACAGTTGGCTGACCCCGGAGACAATACCCTAGACACTGCGAGCCAGGCCTGCTGCACCTGTGCAATCAGCTCTGTATCAATGATATGGCTCCAGAAGCTACCAAATGCTACCAGCCTACCAGCGTACAGACAGCATGTTACTGGTACGGCTGGGAAGGCAGCGCGATTACTCGAGATCTTCATTCAGAATACTTGAAAACTTGAGACAGCATTGCTGCGTAGACACTATCCGACGCACAGGGTATAACACTGCGAACAAGCACACGACACACACACACACACACACACACACACACACACACACACACACACACACACACACACACACACACACACACACACACACACACACACACAAAAAACACACACTGGATGCCAAATCAACGCACGTTGCACCTCCTTTTCTACGCCCATTTGCTGCAGAGCTGAAAACCCTTCTTTGAGCAGCAAGCTTAACATTAGCAATAGCAAAAGGATCGACACTGAGACACGAGGCATGTGTCCACGCTCCGCATGTCACCACTTGTTCTTACATAGCACCGGGATGCTTAAAAGTGCAATAGCTCCGCTCCGCACAACGTAGTCCTCAATCCGGAGGACAAGGAACATAGGCCTCAAGCATAAGCCTGCACGACGCTCTCTGCGTAAGAACCCCGGAACGGAAGACAAAAAGTTTCAAAAACGTTTGCTTGCAGGTGTGATGAGCGAGAAATGCCACTTGTCGAAAGCAAGGCATTGCAAGCAGAAAGCTAGCCATTGACAGATGAAGCCTTACAGGGCCTTGCGAGCGAAACAATTTGCCTATACATCTGTCCATAAGCAAGCCGCTGGCATGCCTCCCACGTACTTCAGCCAGCAATGGCAAAATGCTAAAGACTGCAGGCGGCACCCAGAACAACTGTAGGAATTCACTTTACTTAGTTCCGTATTTGATAGATGGTTGCGTGCACCCCGAACCGGACCAAATAGTTTGCATGACGATAATGGCCCTGCCCTGAAGCCGGCCAACCCGCAAATGCAGTGTTGTCTTGAGTCTAGAGTCCCTTCGTCTGAGCTAATGCTAACAGGCCAGCATCTCAACGCCAACACCCATTGCGGAGACTCCTTGCGCCTCTGGGAACAACTCCTGCGGAGGCTGCAGCTGGACCGCAAGGATTGGCTGACCGTTGTCAGCGGCTGACACTTTGTGCAGGACCTCCATACCAAACAACAACAACGACAACATGGAGCATCTCTTTATCAAACTCTGCAATTTACCAGTTGGGCACCCAGACCATACCACAGCACAAAGCCAGACAGCAAAGTCATGCTGGTTGAGCGGCGCAAGGAATGCTTCCGCGTAAGCCGCGCACTAAGAAATCGCTGCCAACCACAACACACACCAAACATGTGCTGCAAACACAACCAGAAACCAAATCACCAGCCACTCCGCTACACTAGCAGCACTAGCAGTAGCACAGGCTCAAAGAAGCCTCCACGCTCAAGGGACAGCAGTCCTACACGTCCTGCTCCACCGGAATTCTAACGCAGAACAGAAGCATGCGGACTGCCACCTTCACTTTACTCGGCACGCACAGAGGTCTTGTTACATTGGTAGGGGATGAGACGACCCAGAGCCAACACACAGACATTTCCGCCCATGTAGAATCTAGATATAGTCCAGCGTCTTCGAAAAGTCCACTGGACGGCATTTGCGCCATCGCCTTGCAACTCAATGTTGCGAACAACTACGGGTGGTTTGTACACGCCTCCTCAAGGAGCGGTAGACTAGACGACGTTGTCTCTCTGTTCTAAACTCACAGGTACCCCCGACCCGCCAGCCCACACTGCCGTGACACAACACAACATGCAGTCGACGCGCCCTCGGACTCTTGTTTTTCTACGAGGGATGCGCAATCGAAATCCTAAGACTCTCGCTCCGAGAGTCTAGCATGGAACCTCATCAAACTTCCCGGAGGCGAATGGGGCGGCGGTGGGCACAGGAGAAATGCGAGCTACTTCTGCCCGAAGCCTAACACACAACACCTCAGAGGCAACTCGAGCAGAAGGCTAGCAGAAGTAAATATGTAGCTGCAGCTGTGAAACGAACACCGAGACGACTTATGTGCTCCGCTTCGCTCTGCACAGTTTAGCGCACGAGCTCAGAAGGCCCACAGTCGCGCCAGCGCACCAGCAGCACGCCACGCCCAGCAGCTCGGCGAAGGTCTCGTCAGCCAAGTAGCACAAAAAGCACTAAGCACAGCCACAAGACCGTGGCACACACACGAAGGAGGCAGGCAAGCAGCGCTGCCGCACATAGCAGCACCAGTGAGGTGTTGCACAGGCCACAAGCAGTGGCACGCAGAAGAGAGCCAGCACGGCCTGCGCACATCAAGCAGAAAAACAGCCAGCACTGAGAAGCCGCATGACAGCAAGACACGGGAACCCAGGGCAAGGGCTAAACCAACACAAAGAGCCCACACCCACGGGAAGGGAGGGAAGTGGCACAGCAAGTCCAAGTGGCCGCTCACCTGGCCTCAAAGCAATGCCACGGTGGCACGGTGGCACGAAAGTCTTTCTTTCAGCCGCAGCCGCTGCGATTCTGACAGTCTTGACCTCCCAGGCGGTCACCTCCTCAACTCTTGCAGAATAACAGACCCGCCACGAACCTTGCATTCTCCTTTCCGCCCATGTAAAGCTAGGCAAGCCTGGCACCAGCTGGCCCTGTAACAAGGTCGCAACGAAGACCTCCAGTGTCCTGCCAAAAAGCAAGGGCTCCTGCGTGCCGATTGTAAGTGTGTTCACTGTGCTGCAGAGTGTTATAGCTCGATGTCAGCGAGAACCGCCAAACAGCACCCGCCTCTCCCGCCTGGCGAAGTTGTGCTGTTCGGTCGGCGGCGGCTCCAACGGCTGCCGGCCGTTGTATGAGTCCTGCGTGCTCTCTGGAGCACATACCTTCGCTAGTGAGTGTACGCCTACCTCTCAATCTAGCGCAACACAACCTACCCAAGCCCTGCGCACTACATCTTTTTCGCTGGGACTGTACTGCTCAAGTGCAGAAGCAAACACACACCACACCGCAAGAGGGGGACGGCAGTCCACTTCCCCTGGGCGGGCGGGTGGGAACTTTTTGAAATTCAAGATCAGAACACTTCAGCAGCAGTTGTGGCCACAAGGTCGACCCACGACCAACACTTCTCTAGAGCTCTGCTGCAACTGTACACACAAAGGTATGTGCGCAGATAGAGAGGGTTTATGTCACAGTACGGGCCAGTGACAAAAGGCACTTCAACTTGTTGACATCGCTTTATCAATCGTGCTATTTGCTGCCAAAAGTGTGTCCGCCTGCAGTAAGTAGTGACCCCGCTGTCCAGACTGAAAGTTAAACCTACTAAGCCTGTGCAGCTTGTGGTTTTGCGTCGGCAGCTGCGTGCCGTGTTGCGTCGCGCTGTTGTGATTGCCGTGCAGCACGTGTCCATGATGCATGATGACGCGCGTTGATGCATGTCCAGGCCAGCAGGTGTTAGAGAATGCTCGAGCGGTTGCCTGTGTGGCTGGACACTTTGTGTGGTGTCTCTTCTTGTTTTGCCCCGCCCGCCTGCCCTTGAAGTGGTGGGGGGTGGTGTTATAGCTCGATGTCAGGAAAATGAAGAGACCGCATGCGTTTGCAGCAGTGCATTAGTCTTCTGATTGCGGCTGGCGTTCAGCCTGAGACAGTTGCAATAAGTGTGCATGGTTGCAAGACCTCTACAATCTCGCACTCACTCAACACAAGCGGCCTTTTGGAACGATGGGACGATGTGCATCCGAATGCCAAGTATGGAATAGATTTGGCCTCTCGAAGGCTTATGGGATACCACCTGGATCCTTCAGCCTGTTCGGCTGAGACCTACGCGAGAGACGCTTTAGCAGCACCGTTGCGCCTGCTCGTGCGCATGCTGGATGATGTGCGTGAGGGGCGATTTGACCCAGATGCCACGCGCAGTGGCATGATGTGCGCTACCACGGCGCCAGTCCAGCCCGAGCAGGCCAAGCATGCGCAGATACCTTCTACAAGTAAGGAGCCCCGTGCAGTGACACGTGACACAACAGCAAGTTGCATCAGGTACACGTCACTTTCGCTTTCGCTCGAGCAACAAACAAGTTGCGCAGTTATTTCACGTGACTGCGACTCTCTCTATCTCGCGCGAACGTCTTCTATATAGTTCTGTGATGTTCTGTGTGCACAGCTGTCCAGTAGTCCGATCGTGTTTGTGTGGTTCGAGTTGGGCTGTGTGTCGACAGCTTGCGCAGCCAGTTGACTTCGTTTTCCCACCCGCCCGCCCTGAAAGGAGGGTGGAGTGGGACTGCTGTCCCTGGAGCCTGGAGGCTTCGCCTACTTCAACTTGTTGACGTCGCTTTATTGCCCGCTGTCCTGACTGAAAGCAAAACCTACTAAGCCTGTGCGTGCTTGTGGTTTTGCGTCGGCAGCTGCGCCTTGTTACGGGCCCCCACCCTCAGGATTTTCTGAAGGAGTAGAAGGAGGGGGACAGAAAATCTGAAGCACTACGAATGTGAAACAGTCTGCCGCTCTTGCCCGCGACTCGAGCAGCAACGAATAAATGGCTGCACACGAGGACATGTCAAGCTGGTGGGATCAATACGCACCGCTAGAAACCCCACCCCCCCCCCCAACCCCTACCAGGTCAGATAAAGCAGGAATGACGAACCTTCCCCTGCGGTCTCCTTCATGTTGAGATGCGGTGGCAGAGTTCTTGGGTCTCAAAGCACCGGGCGATGTTGCAGCCGGATATCGAGTCGACCCAAACGCAACCCTTACATTTTGCAGGGCGCAGCAGGTAGCACACAAACACTCCTGCAGCCGCAGCCTACAAGCCTTGCAGGCAGAGCCACATGCTTGCAGCGCAACAGCAAACAAGTAACATGTTCCACGTTGTTCAGGCACTTGCACAAGTACAGACACGCACATGCCCAAGCATCAGCTACGCACATACTTCCCACTTAGATACACGCATGCGTGCACCTGGCTGCAAGCTGTGGAGCAGAGCACATCACAACTCACGAGGAAGTTGCACGTGAGTATTCGCCGCATGTACGTAAGTCAAGTGTCAGCGCACGCAAGCGCACACAGCGAGCAATATAGCTGCGTCGACAGGTTGAAGTCGGCAAACACACAGACTCTGTCGGATCCCTTTTCTCGCCTTCGCGGGCCGACTCGCTTGCTGATCGAAACACGACCTTTCTGTTGTCCCAGGTGCAAGAAGATATTGATCTCCAGCATTCAAGTTGCCTTCACTTCTTTCATTGTGGTTTAACTGAAGTGTGAAGCCAGGGCCTGACCGCACAAACACATCAAACATGGCCACGCTGCGTCGAAACTGCACCCACGACTGCCTGATGCACGACAGAATGCAAGCGTCTCGGCAACGCACGCAACATCTTCTGCTGAGCTTCGGCCATATCTGCTTCGGCTGCACGCTGGATTGTGATCTCAGTCTGGCATAAGACGCACGACATCGGGAAATAGCAGCGGAAGCACGACTCAAGCCGAGCCCGACTAGCATCCATTATTGCACCTGCGCTAATGCATCAATCTCCTCGGCACATACATTGACACTCAGCAAAACTTAAAGATGTTGAACTCGTTTGCAGCTCTTGCTACAGACCCGGCGCGTTTCTTGCGAGCTCTCTTCCGGCGGAAACAAGTTCAAAGTGAAGTCACTGTGCGTCACAACATCGCCCATTAGTGCATTCCTGATACCTGCCAACAGCATCGCGTGAGCCGTTTTCAGCGCCGGGAGTCCTAGAGATGGCGGCACCGACGTCAAAAGCAGAACGAAGCTGAGCTCGATGAAACGGACACTGTCGACAGACATCTAACCTCGCTACCTCCTTTGCCTCAGCGCTGCAATAATTCTACTGTCATCGACCGGCAATGGCTCGAGCGGCGCATTTAGCACACCCAACAACCTCTCACCCATCCTATCAAGCACAGCAACAGCCACAGCAACAGCAGAAGAAGAACGCATATCGTCTCTCTGTTCTAAACTCAGAGGTACCCCCGACCCGCCAGCCCACACTGCCGTGACACAACATGCAGTCGACGCGCCCTCTCACTCTTGTTTTTTCTACGAGGGATGCGCAATCGAAATCCTAAGACTCTCGTTCCGAGAGTCTAGCATGGAACCTCATCAAACTTCCCGGAGGCGAATGGGGCGGCGGTGGGCACAGGAGAAATGCAAGCTACACCTGCCCGAAGCCTAACACACAACACCTCGGAGGCAACTCGAGCAGAAGGCTAGCAGAACTAAATATGTAGCTGCGGCTGCGAAACGAACATCGAGACGACTTATGTGCTCCGCTTCGCTCTGCACAGTTTAGCATACCACCAACATAACAAAGCTAAACACGAAAGAGAACTGCATGTGTTGTCACATTGTGACATGCAACGCGAAACCGTTCTGCACAGAGGAACTCTGCACCTGGTGGAATCAAGCCGCCCTGCAACGAGCGGGCTGGCACGGACAAAGTCAAGAGAAAGCATAGCCAGCGCATGACTCAATCAGAAGCAAGCGCAAAGGGTTTTACAGTGAGGCGACGAGAGCTGGTATTGAACGTCCAACTGTCCAACTGCTCGACACTGCACCTATCCTCTCAGTCTGCGCGAAGAAGCAACCTCAAAACCGTACGAGCATCGGAACACCTCTGCTCAAATGAAGGAATCACACTCCTGCACTTGACACAAGTGAGATCTTGAAAGTACTCTGGACAGCCCAAACACACACCACAAGGAGAGACCCAAACAGCCCGAGCAAGACCGAACAACTCAGCTGAATCATGTCTTCGTCACTCGGCACGACACTATGGACAAAGACCGCTACCGGTAACAAACGCAATCGATAGCCATCACGACTTCACACAGCCCAGAAATCATAAGTCAGGCCGAGTCGTACATCGAAATTCTTATGCAAAACAGAAGCACGCGGACTGCCACCTTCATTTTACTCGGTGCGCACAGAGGTCTTGTTACATTGATAGGGGAAGAGACGACCCAGAGCCATCACACAGACCTTTTCGTCCATGTTGAGCTAGGCAAGGCAACATCCGGCCCTGTCATTTAGCTGGCCCTGTTACAAGGTCGCAACGAAGACCTCAACCCCCCCCCCCCCCAAGGATTTTCTGAGGGAGTGGAGGGAGGAGAGCAGAAAATCTGGAGCACACCGAATGTGAAACACGTTTCTGCCGCTCTACCCACAACTCGAGCAGCAACCAATAAACGGCTGCACACGCAGACCTGTCAAGCTCATGCCATCATCTGCACAACCTGCACGCAACATGCAAAACTCAGCACACGCACACACACTCGCGAGTAGCACTGGTGGCACAAGCAACAAACCATGACGCATTTGCCTGCTCCCGAATCCCACTTCGATGCACTCTTCGCGTGCACCCCGCTTCATTCCCCCTTCTGCCCAGTTTCTTCACGGGTGTGGAAGGCGGGAGAAAGAAGAAACTGTGCAAGACAACTGTCGACTCCGACACGCTGGCAGCAATACAACGCACCAGCCTACGCAACCTCTACAATCTCGCACTCACTCAACACAAGCGGCCTTTTTGGAACGATGAGACGATGTCCGAATGCCTAAGCAGAAGCCTCCAGGCTCCAGGGATAGCAGTCCCACTCCACCCTCCTGCTTTCAGGCCGGGGGGGTGGGAAAATGAAATCAACTGGCTGCACAAGCTGTCGACAGCAGCCCACCTCTAACCACACAAACACGATCGGACTGCTGGACAGCTGTGCACACACAACTATATAGAAGACGTTCGCGCGAGATAGAGAGAGTCGCAGTCACGTGAAATAACTGCGCAACCTCTAAACAGACCACAGCTTGAGGTTGCACTGGCTGCCGGACATGTATCTATATATGCTGTCGCGGCACAAGCAGGACGGTGTCCTTCTACAGCAAGCAGCACGCGAGACAAACTATTCAGAAGTACGTTCTGTGCACACACGTGCAGTGTTTTCCTAAGCAGCGCAGCGGCTCGCTCCATGGGACACTCGCCCATAGTACGTTGGAAATCCCTAACACAGGGGCCGCCCGGCGGCGCGCTGTACACAGCGAACGCACATGGCATTTGGGGGACAACACCTCCCAAACGCCAAAACGGCACACAGTGCCTCTACCACAACTGCCAGAAAGGCGGAGGGCAGTCGCTCACGCACTCGGTGAGTAAGAGAAGAAGGGAGGGAGGGCGGGAGAAAGCTTCGCCCAACTGCAACTGCAATAAGCGAGCAAGGTCAATCACGACAAGTGCACACTCAGCACGCCCTGTGACTCTGGGCGCACCCCACACACGGGGGACAAGACTCGACGGCCATTTTGGCTTGTGAGCAAGTAACATGAGAAACAACATTCAAACGACTGACGCGGTGCAAGAACGAACACTGTTCACCAAGCCTGCCCGAAGCACAAAACAGTAACACATTGAGACCCCACTTAGACGCACGCTGCGTGTGCACCCCGCGCACTGCACAGTCGATCTTTTTGGCGACAGGCTGCACTGCTTTGTTATGGACGACGAGAAAGATGGAACTTGTCACGCTTGCAAGCTGTGAGTGTGACTGCGCCGCGCATGTGTATATGCGGGGGAGCCCACACGGCTCCAACACCGCAGGCCAGGGGACGACAGTCCACTGCCTCCACCCACTAGAAACCCCAGTCTTCCAACCCACTACAAGCGACGACGAACCTTGAGGCTGCAGCGGGCGGGAAATGCAAAATGTCCCTGCTATTTTTGGCTAGGCCTAGCACTCAACCCCTTGCTGAGATCTTCCCGGTACTTCAACAAACCAAACCCCAGCCCTGCCCACCGAGGCACACTCTGACATGTTTTGCTGAATGGTGGTCGGTAGTCCAGTGCACAAAGTCTAGGCTCTAGACAATTCCAGTACGACAACTAGGGAGGCGCAGGCGTCCCCCCGGAACCTGACACACTCGCCAGGTCTAGTCGCACACGTTATCCCCCATGGCTTCATTTTCGAGGAATGTGGAGGACGGGAACATCGAAAATGGGCCGAAGTCACACTGAGCCGTGCCCGACAAGTCATTGTCAATGTGACGTTTGCATTGAACACAACAAGCAACCATGTCTGGCCCACAAAACACACTAGCTCTGCGAGCCCAGTTGCTGCCAGGCACGCGCATCGATTCGAAACACTTAAACTTCAACAAAGTGCAGTACGCTCAGATCTCACTTAGATGCACGCAGGCGTGCACCCAGCGCCGCCTCCAGGCTCCAGGGACAGCAGTCCCACTCCACCCTCCTTGAAAACCAAGACAACTGGCTGCACAGGAACCCTCAGTGCCTACCCAACTACGCATGCATAGGGCATGGGCGGACACGTTTTGGCTGCAAGCTGCTGACACCGTTGCAGGGGAAGGAGGGCACCCTCCTTCCCAAATGTCTGAAATCACCGGGCCGATGGGCCGAAAGCAAAGCTGAAGCCGCCGCGGCCCACTTCCCCCATCTGGGGCGGGCGGGCGGGAGTCTCGAAAATTGAAATGTCAATAAGTATCAATCTGACCTGACACAAGCGAGGGCCTGAAGCAACAAAAGGCAAGAAGCAGGGAGCATGCTACGTGGACTAGGTTTGAGGGTTTGCTGTATGCGCTGGCCATTGTCCCAACCTACCCCAGCGCAGACAGACCCTGTCAACACACAGCCCAACTCGAACCGCACAAACACGATCGGACAGCTGTGCACACGCAACTATACAGAAGACATCCGCCTGAGATAGAGAGAGTCGCAGTCACGTGAAATAACTGCGCAACATGGCTAACTCGAGGACGGTTCATGCGCTATACTTAGGGTTGGTATACCCAGCTCACCCCAGCGAGAACCGACCGCTCTTGCTGTGGCAACTATCATGCACACATCAAACGCACCTGAGACACAAAGCGAGATAGAGAAGGAGTACATCAGTATGTCAGAGCACAGGTCACAGGGCGAGCTGCCATTTGCCCGGCCCTGCAGGATCCCATGCAAGCGGTTTCTTTGGCTGAATTCCATGATGCACGCTGCGTGTGCACCTTTTTTGCGAGCGTGCTACAGTAGAGACATAAACACATCTGCACGTCACGCGGCTGCTAGAAGAGCTGCCCGAACGCAACGCACGTCCCACAAAGCTGACAATCCAGACCATCCGAACCCCGGAGCCAGAACCAGCAAAGCCAAGCACGTTGAAGGCACGTTGCTACTAGCACTTTACTTGGTACTGTCCGGAAGCTAAGGATCGCAAGGCTCTGTGCCGGGCAGTTGCGCCGTCTCTTGAGCTCACGCCCACACTCTTCCTGCGCTGCTTTTAGCTAGCCTCTGCACACATCAAGGAACAGAAGTTTACCTGAATGCCCCCGAGCCTTAAGGCTTGCCTAGAATCACGCCGTCTGAGGTGACCGGGCCTGCAAGCAAGAATGAACATGCATTGCTGACAGTTGACATATTGTGCCAGCACCAGCACAAGCATGTCTCCGTTTCACACCTTGCGCTATTTCCTGCAGCGCCACTGTGCCATTCTTTTTCGAACCGCTCACAGATGGTTCCCAGGCCACGCCACACTGACATCAGCGGGCAGCGGGCACTTGCACAACTTGAAGCAGCGGTGGAGAACCCGGCACCGCGTTGGTGAACGTTGTCTGGCCCATCTTCTGAAGGTCAGCGCAAGAAATGAGCGGACGACAAGGTCCTGCGTGACGGTCTGAGAGTCTGGCTAGCACACAAATGTTACGGGCACGCGAAAGCGATCGGAGCCTACTCACACCACCCGTTTCCGTACCTGGCCTGAATACCGCGCTCCGTAGCAATGCGGGACATCAGCTCCAACAACCATCCAGCCTGGCACAGCTGCGACGGCGGAAGAGCACATCCAACCCCCACTACTTCACAGAACAGATCTACCAATCGGGCAGGGCTGCGAGCTCAAGGCTGCGTTTTGCAAATTATTTGGCGCGGGCGAAGCAGCACAGAACTGAACTCCACACCTCGACCGAGCACTGACACAGCCCGGTTAGAGCAGTTCGGCTCGCCTAGCCGACACGCAACAGGTCAATCCGGGCCGCACCGGCTGGCGAACTCACGCTTCGCGACAGCGTCGTTTGGGTTGATCTTCACGGACAAGGCACATGGGCCTGATCAAGCCATCAACACAAGAAGCACCAGACATGACCATTGACATGAAGTTTCGTGCGACGCGCCCACCTGTGTAGTCAGAAGTGGCATGGCAAGAACCTGCAGCAGCAGGGGCTACCAGACATATCTGTCCAGTCCTCTAGGAATCTAGGGTCTAAACTCAAACCGCTGACACGGGCAGTCTTGCAGAAGCCAACTCTCAGACTTCAATCACCAGCCTGCGTTGTCCAGACGCCACCCAGTGGGGCATGGCCGCAGGAAGTCTTCTTCACATTTGTTCGCGCATGGCCAAGCAAGTCCACAAGAAACTGATTTTTCCTGCGAACATGCGCAAGCGTCAGCACGGTTAAGGACTCGGGAACCCCAACCACCCAACCCTCTACCAGGGGTCGGAGAACACAGTAATAACCTCACACGTTCTTATGCAGTGCACGACGTGGCTGTCTCCCCTTTTTCATTGGTCGGACATGCCTGCAATCCCTAGGCAGCAGAAACTCTTCCCGGGCGGGCGGGTGGGAAAATCAAGCACACTATAGCACAGCAATTGTGCCAGCACCGGAGCTGTGTACTCAACACCGATACACAACATCCAAGCACTGCTGGCATCAACACAACTGTACAGCACTGCATGTACATGTAAGAAACGGGTGTATTGCCAAACCCAGCCGAACCGCTACACCCGACACGAACATTCCCTATAGGGGGTCCTAGCGTGGGGTGCTTTTACGGTGGCCCGCTCCGGAAATCAACTTGGCTTAATCAAAACTGGCAGGACCCTCCAAGACGAGGACAAGTTAGGATGTAGACACAACGACCGACATGTTTCAACCCTGCATGCCCCCAAACAATCATGATTGGAACTTCGGAGTCTCTGCTTTGGAATGTTTTGAAATCGGCAAAAGTGTCAGCGATCCGTGCCACACCTGCAACAACCTTCTTCCCGAATAGATTAGATTAAGCTCCTGCGCCACTGACACTGGATTCTGTATATGCTGACATGGTTCTGGGGCCAGCCGAAAAAGCTGCCGAGGTTGCGTTGCTCAGGGAAGCGATCGGAAAAGCACTTGGGGGGGTTCCCCCCGGCTAACAAGGAAACCAACTTGAAATCCACGTGGATTAGAGTACCCCTCCCCCCCTCAGTGTTTTTTAAGGCACCCCCTATCATTCCCTCCTTCATTTTGAGAGGCGGTGGTATATGAGTTCTTGGGTCTCAAAGCACCGGCGACACTGCACCCGGTTATCGAGTCGACCCAAACCCAACCCCTACATCTTGCAGGGCTCGGCGGGCGGGAAAAGCAAACTGTTCCTTCTTTAACTTGGCTGGAAACGCCCTATTCCGCAAACCCTGAAGCAACAACGCAGCAACAATCTCCGCGCCACCGCGATCTTAATTTTCATAAGAATGTCTCTCTGTTCTAAACTCACAGGTACACCCCGACCCGCCAGCCCACACTGCCGTGACACAACATGCAGTCGACGCGCCCTCTCACTCTTGTTTTTTCTACGAGGGATGCGCAATCGAAATCCTAAGACTCTCGTTCCGAGAGTAGAGTCTAGCATGGAACCTCATCAAACTTCCCGGAGGCGAACGGGGCGGCGGCGGGCACAGGAGAAATGCAAGCTACACCTGCCCGAAGCCTAACACACAGCACCTCGGAGGCAACTCGAGCAGAAGGCTAGCAGAACTAAATAAGACCCACGATGTTCTTAGGGCCCTCCTGGATCCAGCATAACCGACCCTTTTTTTAGGGTCGCAAATGCTCGCTGCTAGGGTTGGTCGTTGTTTTACACGCAGCATGTCCGACCCTGGCCGATTTTGGCTACATGTCAAGCCGCCCAAGCCCGGGGCCCACGCAGGCGCGAGTCTTCAATCCAAGCGAAGGGGTCCCTCGTTTGGATTGCAAAACACCCCTTACTAGTCGTTATCCCCATACCCTCTGCGTTGCTTTGCTATGGCTTGGACTAAGTGAAAGCAAGTGTCCCACAAAGCCAAAGCCTGATTATGACCCGCTGCTCGGAAACAGGTTCTTGCATGTCTATCTGCCGTATTGCAGCCTGTCTGCCCGAGTCTGTCCGAGTCTGCGACCGAAACAATGGAGAACAGGCGGTGCAATGTGATATCCTCCTAAGCTGTATAGCCTCATATAGTCAGGGTCCGACATCCACGTGGCCAGGGTCGGATATGCTTTGGTGATCCCCTCGGTTTGTAGAGGGATCTATTGGCAACCACCATATTAGACCTTTTCCGGGGTCTAATCTGGTTGGCTGCGTAAGGGTTACACGACCCTTTTCAGACCCTCGCCCTATACAGACCCTGCGTCGGATGTTGACGAGTTTAAATGGAATCATGGAATGCCACACCCATGTCCGTCGGAAGATACTGTATGGCAAACCTAATGAACAACACAGTCTCTACCTTTTATCAAATGGTACCTTCTCAGCCTCCTGCGACAAGATAATGCAACATGATGCAACATGCACAACATGTGACAAGATGCTGCCACATGGAGAAGGTCTAGATTGGTCTTCCTGCTAGGGTCTAGATTGGTACCGCCGACCATTCCAGACCTTCCCATCTTCGGCTGCCAGAAGCCCCCCAATCCAGACCCTCGCAAACTGAGTGGATCTTTGGTGACCATGTCGGACCCTCTGAACGTGGGCTGCCGGGAGACACCATCCCAGACCCTGAGCAAAACGAAGGTCTACTAAATATGTAGCTGCGGCTGTGAAACGAACACCGAGACGACTTATGTGCTCCGCTTCGCTCTGCACAGTTTAGCGAACAATGGTCGCAGGCAAGTGGCGCACAGAGGTCTCAGCAAATAGCTGCTGGCCTCGCACGCGCCCCCTGTTAGACGTCTTCAAAGCACGGGAAGAACTGGGCGGCACGGGTGGGCTTCCGCACCTGCCCAACCCCAGCTTGCACGGCTGCGGAAACTGTCGCGGCTGTCATTATGTGCACACGTGCACTAGAAGGCCTTATTGCAACTGTCTCAAACTGAACGCCAGCTGGACTCAGAAGACTAATGCACTGCAACAAATGCACGCGGAAACTGAGTCTGAGCACAGTGATCAAGAAAGCGACTGCAGCTCTGGATCGGATAGTGATTTCGAGCCCCTGGATGATGAGGCATCCTTGCTGCGTTTGGTTTCGCCACAGTTGCGTCCAAGGTTCCTTCGAGCCGCGTCCTGGGCGTGTTGTGTATTGACACGACTATTGCGGCATCTACCGCATTGGCCGGGATGGCTCTGATCGTCTAGAGTGCGGCAGGCGCATTAGTGACAGGTTTGTTCAGGGATGTGCGTGGTGGCTTCCTCTGTAAAGTACAAGACGTGTTTCTTGGAGACGCGGGAGTGTGTCGTAGCGATGGCGCCCGACTCTGATTGACTCCCCGCGTGACTGTCCACATAGCTACATAGTTATTTCAGCCGGGCGGTGATGCCTGCAGCACCAGAAATGTTCTGGCCAGGTGATGAGACCTGAAATCCAGTGGTGTAACTTAACTGGTCGGGCGGTGAAGCCTGATGAAATCCAGAGATGTTCTGGTCAGGCGAAGGGGCAGCGCGGACGGAAAATGATCTATCGGACCGCCCATGCTCGGCACGGGTTGTCCATTTCAGAATGAGGGAAGGTACACACCACCCCCCCCCCCCACCACTTCAAGGGCGGCGGGCAGGGCAAAACAAGAAGACACCAAGTGTTCAGCCACACAGGCAACCGCTAGAGCATTCTCAAACACCTGCTGGCCTGGACATGCATCAACACGCATCATCATGCATCATGGACACGTGCTGCACGGCAATCACAACAGTGCGACACAACACGGCACGCAGCTGGCGACGCAAAACCACAAGCACGCACAGGCTTAGTAGGTTTTGCTTTCAGTCAGGACAGCGGGCAATAAAGCGACGTCAACAAGTTGAAGTAGGCTAACGCCCAACCCACTGCCTGCTAACAAGCGCTGGGCTTAAGTCGACCCAAGTTGTGTGAAGTCGGCCCTTCCCAAGCTCACGCACCGATTCGTGCGAAGTCGACCCATCCGCAAAAAGTCGACCCACAGACTGGGATCCGCAACTGCACGCCGGTATTGGACGAGCACAGGTCGACATGTCAAATCTGCGCGTGGCACGAGACTCTTCGCACAGAGTAGAGCAGACGTGCACTGAAACAAACGAAAACTGCAAGTGCACGCCCAGTTCTAGTGGGAGCTATCCAAGCCTCGAGGCGAGCGGAAACTGCATGTACACCGCGCAAGGTAGCGGTCAGAAGCGACACCGGTTTAGCCTTGCTCGTAAATCGCATCACGCGGTGAATGCTCAGTCAAGCTTCGTCGGTTGGGGGTCGCACATCCGCTGCTTCAGCGCACCGCAGAAAGGCTAGTGAAAGGGTTGCCCTGTGTGCCTTTGATCGGACTTCCCCTGTACACGCCGGTGCCCATGCATATCTAGAATCGGGCTTGGCGTTTTAGTTGGGGTTTCAATGTCGCCACACAACGTGCTCCCACGCTTTACTTCGGAATCCCCATGTGCTTGCCGGGGTGAGATGACTTCCAACTTGCCGGGGTGAGATGACTTCCAACTACATGTTCTTACGAGCCTGTACGCGCTATCCCGACGCGCACGCCCACTTTACACAAGATGGGACGACTCAGGCCGACTACCTTGTCACCATCAGGTGCAGCTGTGAGCACACAACACTGCGAGCAGTCAATAGCATTTCTCAAGCCGGGCGTACCAGCCGGCAGCAGCTCCCGGGACTGCCTCGAGAACAGCTATTCAGACCAAGTTTCGAGGGTCTGGATTGCCTGCTCTCGCGGCCTTTGTTGGAATGCGGGAATCTGGTAATCTGGTCCAGACATGTCCAGACCCACAACGTTGAAGTTAACAATCCAGACCCCGAGGATTGCAACCTGCGATTCAGACTCAGCTAAAATGGGTTGACTGCTGCCCCGACACGCCCCCCTCTACTATATGGGCCTTGGGTGATTTACGCAGTTAACGGAAGCGCTACAGCAAGGGCGGCGACCCGTTCCCCCGCTACTTCCTGAAGCGCCCCCCTACGACGAACACATTTTCGCGAATGCGATTCCGTGTCGGATTCACAGTTTACGCTGCATAGGGTTTGGAAAATATAGGGTTTAGGGGTTATAAGTCTTTTCGGGCGGTTATAAGACTTCTACTTTGGTTTGGGATCCTAAGGATTTTACAGTTTCTGTGTTCAGGTGTTTCGGATTTCTGTGTTCAGGGTTTCTGGATGTTTTTGGCTTCTGGCTTCACGGGGTTTCTGGGTTAAGGGGTTCTGGCTTCAAGGCTTCTGTTCTGGGTTTAGATTCTGGATGTTTCAATGTTCGGGGGTTTGAGCTTCTGGGTTTGAGATTTCTGGGTTTGAGATTTCTGGGTTCAAAGTGTAGGGTTTCTGCGTTTCTGGTTTTATGTATCTGTGTTCAAGTTGTAAGGTTTCTGGTTTCAAGGCCTCTGGGTTTAGAGTTTCTGGATGCTCTTGGGTTTCGGCGCAATGCTGGGTTCAAGAAACTGGTTGTTTCCGACTTTCGGGTTTCTAGCTTCAAGGGTTTCGGCACTCGCTGGCTTCCGGGGTTTAGGGTTTCCGGGTTCAGGGGCTCTGGGTTCAAGGGTTCTGGCGGTTCTGGGTTCATGGAGGTCTGAAAATTAGGCGTCAACGCAGACTCGCCCGATCCCGGTTTTGTTTTGGATAGCATTCAAACGTGCATAAAGAGAGGGGTCTGGATTGGGGTCTGGATTGACACCTGTTTGGGGTCTGGATTCATGGCCCCCAGCACTTCAGACCCCAGCCGCCATGCTTCCCCAAGCGGGCTCAAAAGTTTCTGTGTCTGCTGAGGGAACACAATGAGCTGAACAGCGGGGACGAAGTAGGGGTTCTCGGAGGAGGAGGTATAGGTAGGTTCAGCTCCGCAGAACTGTGCATGCGGCGACACATCTCGCTAGCTGCTCGGCTCAGCTCCCCCTGCACGCCAACAGGCATCAGCTTTTCTGTCTGATTATCCTGTTGCCACTTCTACGTAGCAGCCTTACAAAAGAGGCCACCGGATCCTCAGAATGCTCACGTAGCAAATTTCTGCAATGAAAAGGACGCAGCGGCGACTGTATGGTGCCCTCGCAAGATGCGCTGTACGCAGGCATACCCACTTCAAAAATGCAACTGCGCACATGCACATTTGCTCGTGGGATGAGCAGCTGGACCTGAAGCAGTGGATATCCCTGCAGGGGCATGTCAGTCGGACAGGATGAAACTACCGAATAACCTCGCAAATAAGCTGCAAGCTCAGGACACCCAAGGCTGCAGTGATCAACGAGGGTTACGCGTGTGCCTTGGCTTAGCCCACCAAACCCCAAGGCAAACACCCCGTAGCTCCAGTCTAAGTCTCTGGGCAGAGCCAGAGCTGCAACTACTCAAACGCTTCGCACACATATGGCACATTCCGATACGAGGCTTATATAGTGTTTCGCTGCGCACCACCCAGCGCGCTTCGAAACGGTTGGAACTCCTCAGGGGTGCTCTCCTTCAAGGCTAAGTCGGATAGAAGTACAATTTTTGCAAGGGAACCTCAAGCTGTTAATTACAATACGAAATATGGGGGCTCAGAGTCTCAAGGGTTCAGGATTTGCTGCATGCACACCGGGCCGCCTGAGAAGAGTATGTGAATACCACGACATCTGGAGTGAAAGCGTGGGTTGCAGAGCCAGGTCGCGAAATGCTTGAGCCTAAGCCTCACTGAAACAAGTCATTCCCAAACCGTAGTCGCCGCAGCCGACCCTCTGCTCAGACACGATGCCACTGGCAGCCAGGCAAAGCTGCACACTCAAGCTTGGCAAACTCGAGAACGGTTTCTGCGCTTTGCACTGTCGCCTCTGCCTCTAGCGGACCCCATCCCGGCGCGACCCGATCGCGCGAATCGAGCTGCGAGACAGCATATCAAATCATAGCTGCGCTAGGGATCGGGAATGCATTCGGGACGTGACGACTTGAACCGAGTACTTCTGCTACGAGGAAAAGCATCACGGTCACGCGTGCGCCGTGTCACTCCCACGCATCTTCCTGTAGCAACGCTGAGGTCACGAGTCCAGCGAAGTTCGCAGCGCGGACGCCGCTGACACGACGCTAATAGACTTCGCCGGCACAACCCGTTTGCTCCAGCGGCTTTGACACAAACAGGCAGCGGCTCTGTTGCCGCACCTACAGTTCTGTTGAAAACAAAGCCTGCGGGCGGCCCACGATTCCCCCAGAACGAGCAAGAATCGATACCAACGTGGAGCTGCAACAATCTGCGATGCCAACCCTTCAGGGCCTGGCGACTGGCTGGATCGTTGCCTCAGCGATATGGAAATCGGCAACATAGTACAGAGCACTGCCAAATATCAACTTGCCTGCAAATAACGGTGTTGGGCAAAGCCCTTCATACCAACCAGGAGCCGAGCAGATGCCTGCAATCAATCGCACTCACGTCCTTCTGCCTCTGGTTCTGACGCTTTCAAGGAGGGTCATGGCCGTCTCTCTGTTCTAAACTCACAGGTAACCCCGGCCCGCCAGCCCACACTGCCGTGACACAACATGCAGTCGAAGTGTCACGTCCTTCTCCCTCTGGTTCTGACGCTTGCAAGGCGGGTCATGGTCGTTCATCTCTCTGTTCAAAAAAACTCACAGGTACACCCCGACCCTTCAGCCCACACTGCCGTGACACAACATGCAGTCGACACGCCCTCTGACTCTTGTTTTGCTACGAGGGATGCGCAATCGAATTCCTGACACTCTCGTTCTGAGATTCTGAGTCTCTAGTCAGAAGAATTGTACAGACTAGCCAGCCCATAGACGCCGCGACACTTCTAAAACGCAAGTGCGCACACGCTCTTTTGTTCGTGGGATGGCGCAAACGCCGACAGTCTTTCCTGGCCTAGCAAGGACCTACGAACTTCCTGGAGGCGATTGGGGCGACGGTGGGCTCAAAAGAAATCTTACGGCGAACCTACCTGGATCTAGCTCTAGGCTCTGGGCATAGCCAGAGCCACAAGCTGCAACTATACAAATGCTTCGCACACTCATGGTACATTATCACACGAGACGCTTAGGTTGCTGCGCTTCGCTCCCCACTGTCCAGCGAGTCTAGCATGGAACCTCACCAAACTTCCCGGAGACGAATGGGGCGAAATGCAAGCTACATCTTCCCGAGCCGATCACACGGAATCACACTTCACCCCTCAGGAAAACTCGAGCAAAAGGCTAGCAGAACTAAATATGTAGCTGCAGCTGTGAAACGAACACCGAGACGACTTATGTGCTCCGCTTCGCTCCGCACAGTTCAGCGTCACCCAGCAACACTTGGCAAAAACAAAGCTTGTGGCAGCAGCTGCACCTTCGCCGACTTGAGTCCAGTACACCGGGCACGTCTGCTCAAAATCCTGCAACGATGTCTTCCAACTAAGCTGGAAGTGCATCACGGCATAATGCAAAATCAAGTGACATCGCCTGGACGCATGCGATCTTGCACGGCCCTGGGAACAAAAAAGTCAGAGCGCACGATAAACTCTATTTTTTCATGTTATGATCGAAAATGCGGCTGGCATCTGAAGTTGCAGTCTGCCGCAGCAGCCTGCGCCGTTCAAGACAATCACCAAAACAGACAGAACTGTCAAAGAGACACTCCTTCTTTCGTTGCTCATCCAAGTCTGCAAGTCCTTGGCCCAAGCTTGTTGCTCACCGTTTCTTAAGCAACCCAAACTTGACAACTATGACTCTGTCTGCACCTGCAAAACGCTTGTTACAGCGTCCGTTGTACGAGAGCGGCGCAACGCAAGTACCATTCGGAAGAGCTTGCCAGCCCTGCACATCAGAACAGTTGCTCCAACATTGCCCGCGCCCGCACAACATTCCTACAAGTATCAGCTCCTGCGGACAGCCAACATACGCTCTTTCACAATCAACTGCTCGAGCAGGAGAAGCTGCAAGAGCAACTGCAAAAGCCATGGAAGCAAGCATGCCTGCAAATCAGCGCCAGGACAGCGGCGCAGCCTGAACCTATGCACACCCCTTGACAGCAAGCTGCACCAACTCGCACACGGGCATGTTCGGTGGGATAGAATAGAACATGGTGTTCCTGCCTACCCCAACCAACCGCGAACACCAGTACGACGCGCCCTCTGACCCATGTTCTTTTTATCAGGGTGCGCAATCGAAACCCTGAGACCCTCGTTCGGGAAGTAGTTTAGCTACGCGGCCTATCACAACACCGAACCAAGGAAGCTAGCTTGCACACAGGACTGTCAGCGCAATCACTTACAAGCACACATGCAGCAATGCAGCGCTCCTCACTTTTCAACCCTGAGATGGTGGAGATACGACGAGTCTCATGCCATTCTGAAAGCTGCAAGTGAGACTCTCGACCTTCGAACGGCCCAAACAAGAAGAGATCCCTCCTCAAAGAAAGCCAGGGCCAAGTCGAACATCCCCACCCCCCACATTTTGCAGAATCACAGCGGGCGGGAAAAGCAAAATGCTCACACAAGGCTTCGCTAGCAGGTAGCACACAAACGCTCCTGCACATTCCTGCACCTATGAGCCTTGCAGGCAGAGCCACATGCTTGCAGAGCAACAGCAAACATGTAACATGTCCGCAGGTGTTCAAGCGCTTGCACAAATACACACAAGCGCAAGACCAGGCATCAGCTACGCACATACTTCCCACTTAGATACGCGCACGTGTGCACCTCGCTGAAAGTCTAGCATGGAACCGCGGCGGTGGGCACACGATACAGGCGAGCTACTTCTGCTCGGAGCATATTCACACTTCACCCAGACTTAACCTTGGAGGTAGCTCGAGCAAAAAGCTAACGCAAGCAGAACCAAACATGCAATGGCAATTGAGAAGCGAACACCGAGACGACTTATGTGCTCAGTTTCGTCTCTCTGTTCTAAACTCACAGGTACCCCCGACCCGCCAGCCCACACTGCCGTGACACAACATGCAGTCGACGCGCCCTCTCACTCTTGTTTTTTCTACGAGGGATGCGCAATCGAAATCCTAAAACTCTCGTTCCCTCTACAATCTCGCACTCACTCAACACAAGCGGCCTTTTTGGAATGATGGGACGATGTCCGAAAGCCTAAGCAGAAGCCTCCAGGCTCCAGGGACAGCAGTCCCACTCCACCCTTTAAGGGCGGGCGGGTGGGAAAATGAAATCAACTGGCTGCACAAGCTGTCGACAGCAGCCCACCTCTAACCACACAAACACGATCGGACTGCTGGACAGCTGTGCACACACAACTATATACAAGACGTTCGCGCGAGATAGAGAGAGTCGCAGTCACGTGAAATAACTGCGCAACGAAAGTCTAGCATGGAACCTCATCAAACTTCCCGGAGGCGAATGAGGCGGCGGTGGGCACAGGAGAAATGCAAGCTACTTCTGCCCGAAGCCTAACACACAACACCTCGGAGGCAACTCGAGCAGAAGGCTAGCAGAACTAAATATGTAGCTGCGGCTGTGAAACGAACACCGAGACGACTTATGTACTCCGCGTCCCTAACACACACGCTGCACGCCTATTTCAATGAGCTTGCACACAAAGAAGGGCCGCAGCCCAGTCATTTCTCCCTCGAAGAAGCCACATGGGGCCCAGGCAAATGCCCCTCAGGGATCCTCAGGGCAGGTTGGGTGGGCGCAGAAACGTGCAACCATGCAGCACTTTCTGCCCTGAAATGGCTGCAGCGGTGAGTGTACGGTGCATGCGCAAGCTGACGCTGACGCAGGCATGCGCTGCACAGTTTAGCGCTCCGCACAGTTTAGCGACACTCAACAGTACTTCGTCGAGCCGCGCCATCCTCTCATGTTCTCGCGTAGATCTAGACGGGCTGGGCCCCGTAACAAACAATGCAAGAGTTTGGAGGGTCAGACAAAAGCTTCCCGATTTCAGCACTCACGAAGCTCGACCCGACACGACCACGCCTCAGACCCACAGCTCCGCAAGGGTAGCAGGTAGCATGCCACATCAGCTTGTCCAAACAGCCTCGCTTTTATGTCTTCGACAGGCATTGGCCCACACAGCTACCACACGACACAAGACCAGGGCCAGGAACTCCGGCTCTCTACTTCGTCGCACAGCGGCGATGGTACCTGCACACATCTAGTCCGCACCGAAAGATGCACTGCGGCTGCACGCGCCACGTCAACCGTCGCACATTTCCAAGGTCTCTTCCGCAGCACGCTGGGCTTTACCGAACTTGTTCACGAGCGAGCGCACCGTTTGGACCTCTGCCGCAACATTGGCGGCTGCCAAGGAGCGCTGCGCATCATAGTCCACGACTGGCAAAAAAGCACGCTTGACTCAACCGACTTCAGCCTACGACGACACAGTTCTACGGAAGCCATCCTGGCGCTGGAAGGCAGTCAGCAATGCGAAAGCTTATCATAAAAGACGGGCCAGATTCCCCAGTCCGTCGCACCGCAATAGCCCCAAGAATCCACGCCGCTTTCGACTACCTTGCACACGAGACTACCAAGAAAATCCGGCCATGTTCCGTCGCGGCAGTGGCAAACACTCGCCTGCGGCTCAACATAGCACCAAGGCCTGCCACTTGAGCCACTAGGGCTCGGAGCCTGAACTCATCAGAGACTGCACTGCACAGTCGCTCAAACTACAGCAATACGCATTGCTCGCAAATGCTTAGCATTGCTTAGCCCAACACCGTGGTGCAGCCTGTGTACACGTGCTTGTCCTGAAGAGACGCTTGCCCGCTCCCACCATGTATCAGCCTCTAGGTTGTACATGCACCCGGACATGTGTAGGTCTAGGGTTCACTGCAGGTCGTAACACACACTGAATACTCATCGACGCATTAACACCTAATAACATCGCCGCTCTGTTGCAAGATGTCCTGCACGAACGCTGCAGCGCAGAGCCGACCATCGACCTGCAACAAACCACGCCTGAGGAAGGTTTTCAGACCCAAGAGTCAAACCAGGATCAAAAAACGGACCAAGCGACGATGTTGCTGGCGGAACGCCGTCAAAGGCTTCAGCTGCTCTCGCGACAGGTCGTCGGTCAGCTGCGCCCCAGCACCCAGGGCAAGCAACACGATCCCTCCAAGAAGCACCTGCATGGCTACTGTAAAACCCAATCGCCCAAATCACTCACTCAGAGCCAATCTGAAACTTCTAGCAATACAGATTTCGTCTCTATCTTCTTCTAAACTTCGGGATCCTATCGAACCCTGACCCTGAACTCAGAACACAACAGGCACATCAGTCCCGAAGAAGCAACCCCCTGACGAGAAACCAAGCACGACCACAGCAAGCGACGCTCTCTCCTTTTGAAGGTGGTGGTAAGTACAGCCAGAATCTACACTGACCACATGTGGCTAAAACACTTGCCTAGCCAGCACGGGACGTCACCTTAAGAGCTGACAAACGATGCGTCAGCCGCACGCTGACAGAAATGTATCCCCCATCAGCCTGACGCTGACAAACGGTGACCCCTGCCCAGATTTTTGATCGGGCAAGGGCGGGCGGGAGATCGAAAATCAGTGTGGCTCCCGTGCTGCTCCCGGTCTACACACCGGTACAACCACAATCACTGTGCTTCAGACACACAGCTGCAAGTATGAACATGCCGCACTATCCAGGCACTCCGCACTCCCCAGAGACTCCCTTGCCTAGCCTGCCTCGCAACACACGACAACATCTGCATGCCACCACTCCCGGACACTGCAAAGACGAGCTTTTCCTGCAACACGAGTCCTCACACGCCAGACAAGAGCAACGACATACAAGGACACACCCTAGACAAACCACCCTAGCCCTAGCAAAGATTCTATCGGATCCCTCTTTTAGCCCCTCCGGTTCCCTCCGGTTCGACCCGCCAGGTATCTCCGACCCGCCAGCCCACACGGCCGTGACACAACTCTCATGTTCTCGCGTAGCTCTGGACGGGCTGGGCCCCCAAACAAACGATGCAAGAGTTTGGAGGGTCAGACAAAAGCTTCCCGATTTCAGCATGCACAAAGCTCGACCCGACACGACCACGCCTCAGACCCACAGCTCCGCAAGGGTAGCATGTAGCATGCCACATCAGCTTGTCCAAACAGCATTGCTTATGTCTTCGACAGGCATTGGCCCACACAGCTACCACACGACACAAGACCAGGGCCAGGAACTCCGGCTCTCTACTTCGTCGGACAGCGGCGACGGTACCTGCACACATCTAGTCCACACCGAAAGATGCACTGCGGCTGCACGCGCCATGTCAAGCGTCGCACATTTCCAAGGTCTCTTCCGCAGCACGCTGGGCTTTACCGAACTTGTTCACGAGCGAGCGCACCGTTTGGACCTCTGCCGCAACATTGGCGGCTGCCAAGGAGCGCTGCGCATCATAGTCCACGACTGGCAAAAAAAGCACGCTTGACTCAACCGACTTCAGCCTACGACGGCACAGTTCTACGGCAGCCATCCTGGCGCTGGAGGGCAGTGAGCAATGCGAAAGCTTGTCATAAGACGGGCCAGATTCCCGAGTCCGTCGCACCGCAATAGCCCCAAGAATCCACGCCGCTTTCGACTACCTTGCACACAGACTACCAAGAAAATCCGGCCACGTTCCGTCGCGGCAGTGGCAAACACTGGCCTGCGGCTCAACATAGCACCAGGGCCGGCCACTTGATCCACTAGGGCTCGGAGCCTGAACTCATCAGAGACTGCACTGCACAGTCGGCTCAAACTACAGCAATACGCATTGCTCGCAAATGCTAAGCTCAACACCGTGGTGCAGCCTGTGTACACGTGCTTGTCCTGAAGAGACGCTTGCCCGCTCCCACCATGGACAGGCTTCTCGGTTGTACATGCATCCGGACATGTGTAGGTCTTTGGGTCACTGTAGGTCGCAACACACTGAAAGCTCATCGACGCATTAACACCGAAAGCCATCGCCGCTCTGTTGCAAGATGTCCTGCACGAACGCTGCAGCGCAGAGCCGACCATCGACCTGCAACAAACCACGCCTGAGGAAGGTTTTCAGACCCAAGAGTCAAACCAGGATCAAAAAACGGACCAAGCGACGATGTTGCTGGCGGAACGCCGTCAAAGGCTTCAACTGCTCTCGCGACAGGTCGTCGGTCAGCTGCGCCCCAGCACCCAGGGCAAGCAACACGATCCCTCCAAGAAGCACCTGCATGGCTACTGTGAGACCCAATCGCCCAAATCACTCACTCAGAGCCAATCTGAATCTTCTAGCAATACAGATTTCGTCTCTATCTTCTTCTAAACTCCCAGGTATCTCCGACCCGCCAGCCCACACGGCCGTGACACAACTCTCATGTTCTCGCGTAGCTCTGGACGGGCTGGGCCCCCAAACAAACGATGCAAGAGTTTGGAGGGTCAGACAAAAGCTTCCCGATTTCAGCATGCACAAAGCTCGACCCGACACGACCACGCCTCAGACCCACAGCTCCGCAAGGGTAGCATGTAGCATGCCACATCAGCTTGTCCAAACAGCATTGCTTATGTCTTCGACAGGCATTGGCCCACACAGCTACCACACGACACAAGACCAGGGCCAGGAACTCCGGCTCTCTACTTCGTCGGACAGCGGCGATGGTACCTGCACACATCTAGTCCACACCGAAAGATGCACTGCGGCTGCACGCGCCATGTCAAGCGTCGCACATTTCCAAGGTCTCTTCCGCAGCACGCTGGGCTTTACCGAACTTGTTCACGAGCGAGCGCACCGTTTGGACCTCTGCCGCAACATTGGCGGCTGCCAAGGAGCGCTGCGCATCATAGTCCACGACTGGCAAAAAAAGCACGCTTGACTCAACCGACTTCAGCCTACGACGGCACAGTTCTACGGCAGCCATCCTGGCGCTGGAGGGCAGTGAGCAATGCGAAAGCTTGTCATAAGACGGGCCAGATTCCCGAGTCCGTCGCACCGCAATAGCCCCAAGAATCCACGCCGCTTTCGACTACCTTGCACACAGACTACCAAGAAAATCCGGCCACGTTCCGTCGCGGCAGTGGCAAACACTGGCCTGCGGCTCAACATAGCACCAGGGCCGGCCACTTGATCCACTAGGGCTCGGAGCCTGAACTCATCAGAGACTGCACTGCACAGTCGGCTCAAACTACAGCAATACGCATTGCTCGCAAATGCTAAGCTCAACACCGTGGTGCAGCCTGTGTACACGTGCTTGTCCTGAAGAGACGCTTGCCCGCTCCCACCATGGACAGGCTTCTCGGTTGTACATGCATCCGGACATGTGTAGGTCTTTGGGTCACTGTAGGTCGCAACACACTGAAAGCTCATCGACGCATTAACACCGAAAGCCATCGCCGCTCTGTTGCAAGATGTCCTGCACGAACGCTGCAGCGCAAGGTTTTCAGACCCAAGAGTCAAACCAGGATCAAAAAACGGACCAAGCGACGATGTTGCTGGCGGAACGCCGTCAAAGGCTTCAGCTGCTCTCGCGACAGGTCGTCGGTCAGCTGCGCCCCAGCACCCAGGGCAAGCAACACGATCCCTCCAAGAAGCACCTGCATGGCTACTGTGAGACCCAATCGCCCAAATCACTCACTCAGAGCCAATCTGAATCTTCTAGCAATACAGATTTCGTCTCTATCTTCTTCTAAACTCCCAGGTATCTCCGACCCGCCAGCCCACACGGCCGTGACACAACTCTCATGTTCTCGCGTAGCTCTGGACGGGCTGGGCCCCCAAACAAACGATGCAAGAGTTTGGAGGGTCAGACAAAAGCTTCCCGATTTCAGCATGCACAAAGCTCGACCCGACACGACCACGCCTCAGACCCACAGCTCCGCAAGGGTAGCATGTAGCATGCCACATCAGCTTGTCCAAACAGCATTGCTTATGTCTTCGATAGGCATTGGCCCACACAGCTACCACACGACACAAGACCAGGGCCAGGAACTCCGGCTCTCTACTTCGTCGCACAGCGACGATGGTACCTGCACACATCTAGTCCACACCGAAAGATGCACTGCGGCTGCACGCGCCACGTCAACCGTCGCACATTTCCAAGGTCTCTTCCGCAGCACGCTGGGCTTTACCGAACTTGTTCACGAGCGAGCGCACCGTTTGGACCTCTGCCGCAACATTGGCGGCTGCCAAGGAGCGCTGCGCATCATAGTCCACGACTGGCAAAACAGCGCGCTTGACTCAACCGACTTCAGCCTACGACCACACAGTTCTACGGAAGCCATCCTGGCGCTGGAGGGCAGTGAGCAATGCGAAAGCTTGTCATAAGACGGGCCAGATTCCCGAGTCCGTCGCACCGCAATAGCCCCAAGAATCCACGCCGCTTTCGACTACCTTGCACACGAGACTACCAAGAAAATCCGGCCACGTTCCGTCGCGGCAGTGGCAAACACTGGCCTGCGGCTCAACATAGCACCAGGGCCGGCCACTTGATCCACTAGGGCTCGGAGCCTGAACTCATCAGAGACTGCACTGCACAGTCGGCTCAAACTACAGCAATACGCATTGCTCGCAAATGCTAAGCTCAACACCGTGGTGCAGCCTGTGTACACGTGCTTGTCCTGAAGAGACGCTTGCCCGCTCCCACCATGGACAGGCTTCTCGGTTGTACATGCATCCGGACATGTGTAGGTCTTTGGGTCACTGTAGGTCGCAACACACTGAAAGCTCATCGACGCATTAACACCGAAAGCCATCGCCGCTCTGTTGCAAGATGTCCTGCACGAACGCTGCAGCGCAGAGCCGACCATCGACCTGCAACAAACCACGCCTGAGGAAGGTTTTCAGACCCAAGAGTCAAACCAGGATCAAAAAACGGACCAAGCGACGATGTTGCTGGCGGAACGCCGTCAAAGGCTTCAGCTGCTCTCGCGACAGGTCGTCGGTCAGCTGCGCCCCAGCACCCAGGACAAGCAACACGATCCCTCCAAGAAGCACCTGCATGGCTACTGCGAGACCCAATCGCCCAAATCACTCACTCAGAGCCAATCTGAATCTTCTAGCAATACAGATTTCGTCTCTATCTTCTTCTAAACTCCCAGGTATCTCCGACCCGCCAGCCCACACGGCCGTGACACAACTCTCATGTTCTCGCGTAGCTCTGGACGGGCTGGGCCCCCAAACAAACGATGCAAGAGTTTGGAGGGTCAGACAAAAGCTTCCCGATTTCAGCATGCACAAAGCTCGACCCGACACGACCACGCCTCAGACCCACAGCTCCGCAAGGGTAGCATGTAGCATGCCACATCAGCTTGTCCAAACAGCATTGCTTATGTCTTCGATAGGCATTGGCCCACACAGCTACCACACGACACAAGACCAGGGCCAGGAACTCCGGCTCTCTACTTCGTCGCACAGCGACGATGGTACCTGCACACATCTAGTCCACACCGAAAGATGCACGTGCGGCTGCACGCGCCACGTCAACCGTCGCACATTTCCAAGGTCTCTTCCGCAGCACGCTGGGCTTTACCGAACTTGTTCACGAGCGAGCGCACCGTTTGGACCTCTGCCGCAACATTGGCGGCTGCCAAGGAGCGCTGCGCATCATAGTCCACGACTGGCAAAAAAGCACGCTTGACTCAACCGACTTCAGCCTACGACCACACAGTTCTACGGAAGCCATCCTGGCGCTGGAGGGCAGTGAGCAATGCGAAAGCTTGTCATAAGACGGGCCAGATTCCCGAGTCCGTCGCACCGCAATAGCCCCAAGAATCCACGCCGCTTTCGACTACCTTGCACACAGACTACCAAGAAAATCCGGCCACGTTCCGTCGCGGCAGTGGCAAACACTGGCCTGCGGCTCAACATAGCACCAGGGCCGGCCACTTGATCCACTAGGGCTCGGAGCCTGAACTCATCAGAGACTGCACTGCACAGTGGGCTCAAACTACAGCAATACGCATTGCTCGCAAACGCTAAGCTCAACACCGTGGCGCAGCCTGTGTACACGTGCTTGTCCTGAAGAGACGCTTGCCCGCTCCCACCATGGACAGGCTTCTCGGTTGTACATGCACCCGGACATGTGTAGGTCTTTGGGTCACTGTAGGTTGCAAAACACTGAAAGCTCATCGACGCATTAACACCGAAAGCCATCGCCGCTCTGTTGCAAGATGTCCTGCACGAACGCTGCAGCGCAGAGCCGACCATCGACCTGCAACAAACCACGCCTGAGGAAGGTTTTCAGACCCAAGAGTCAAACCAGGATCAAAAAACGGACCAAGCGACGATGTTGCTGGCGGAACGCTGTCAAAGGCTTCAGCTGCTCTCGCGACAGGTCGTCGGTCAGCTGCGCCCCAGCACCCAGGACAAGCAACACGATCCCTCCAAGAAGCACCTGCATGGCTACTGTGAGACCCAATCGCCCAAATCACTCACTCAGAGCCAATCTGAATCTTCTAGCAATACAGATTCCGTCTCTATCTTCTTCTAAACTTCTCCGACCCGCCAGCCCACACGGCCGTGACACAACATGCAGTCACCGCGCACTCTGGCCCTTGATTTCTATCAGGGCGCGCAATCGAAATCCTGAGACTCTCGTTCTCTCTCACCCATCCTAACAAGCCAAAGCTCAAACTCCTGCAGGCGCGCCGACACTGTTTTGCAAGATGCAGGGACAAGCCATCCAGCAGAACTCTGCCAACAGGCTACCCTTCTCCCCTCTCGTTCCCTCTTCCTAAGCTGCTCTGCAGCCCAGGGTGGGCGGGTGGGAAAAAGGCAGAAACACGAGGCTGTATCTGCCTGTGACAACGGTGCAGCCCGATCCTACACTGTGCACAAGTTCCAAACAGCAAGCTGCACCAACTCGCACACGGGCATGTTCGGTGGGAGAGAGCGAAGGTGTTCCAGCCTACCCCAACCAACCACGAACACCCGCACGAGAGTCTAGCATGGAACCGCGGAGGTCGGCACACGATACAGGCGAGCTACTTCTGCTCGGAGCACATACACACATCACCCAGACTGTCTCTTTGTTCTAAACTCACAGGTACCCCCGACCCGCCAGCCCACACTGCCGTGACACAACATGCAGTCGACGCGCCCTCTCACTCTTGTTTTTTCTACGAGGGATGCGCAATCGAAATCCTAAGACTCTCGTTCCGAGAGTCTAGCATGGAACCTCATCAAACTTCCCGGGTGGACACAGGAGAAATGCAAGCTACTTCTGCCCGAAGCCTAACACACAACACCTCGGAGGCAACTCGAGCACAAGGCTAGCAGAACTAAATATGTAGCTGCGGCTGTGAAACGAACACCGAGACGACTTATGTGCTCCGCTTCGCTTTGCACAGTTTAGCTAACCTTGGAGGTAACTCGAGCAAAAAGCTAACGCAAGCAGAACCAAACATGCACTGGCAATTGAGAAGCGAACACCGAGACCTCTACAATCTCGCACTCACTCAACACAAGCGGCCTTTTTGGAATGATGGGACGATGTCCGAAAGCCTAAGCAGAAGCCTCCAGGCTCCAGGGACAGCAGTCCCACTCCAACCTCCTTTAAGGGCGGGCGGGTGGGAAAATGAAATCAACTGGCTGCACAAGCTGTCGACAGCAGCCCACCTCTAACCACACAAACACGATCGGACTGCTGGACAGCTGTGCACACACAACTATATAGAAGACGTTCGCGCGAGATAGAGAGAGTCGCAGTCACGTGAAATAACTGCGCAACGACTTATGTGCTCAGTTTCCCTCCACACAGTTTAGCGACACTCAACAGTGCTTCGTCATGTTCTCGCGTGGCTCTTGACGGGCTGGGCCCCAAAACAAACGATGCAAGAGTTTGGAGGGTCAGACAAAAGCTTCCCGATCTCAGCATGCACAAAGCTCGACCCGACACGACCACGCCTCAGGCCCACAGCTCCGCAACACATCAGCTTGTCCACACAGCATTGCTTATGTCTTCGACAGGCATTGGCCCACACAGCTACCACACGACACAAGACCAGGGCCAGGAACTCCGGCTCTCTACTTCGTCGCACAGCGACGATGGTACCTGCACACATCTAGTCCACACCGAAAGATGCACTGCGGCTGCACGCGCCACGTCAACCGTCGCACATTTCCAAGGTCTCTTCCGCAGCGCGCTGGGCTTTACCGAACTTGTTCACGAGCGAGCGCACCGTTTGGACCTCTGCCGCAACATTGGCGGCTGCCAAGGAGCGCTGCGCATCATAGTCCACGACTGGCAAAAAAGCACGCTTGACTCAACCGACTTCAGCCTACGACCACACAGTTCTACGGAAGCCATCCTGGCGCTGGAGAGCAGTGAGCAATGCGAAAGCTTGTCATAAGATGGGCCAGATTCCCGAGTCCGTCGCACCGCAATAGCCCCAAGAATCCACGCCGCTTTCGACTACCTTGCACACGAGACTACCAAGCAAATCCGGCCATGTTCCGTCGCAACAGTGGCAAACACTCGCCTGCGGCTCAACATAGCACCAAGGCCTGCCACTTGATCCACTAGGGCTCGGAGCCTGAACTCATCAGAGACTGCGCTGCACAGTCGGCTCAAACTACAGCAATACGCATTGCTCGCAAACGCTAAGCTCAACACCGTGGTGCAGCCTGTGTACACGTGCTTGTCCTGAAGAGACGCTTGCCCGCTCCCACCATGGACAGGCTTCTCGGTTGTACATGCACCCGGACATGTGTACACTGCAGGTCGTAATACACACTGAAAGCTCATCGACGCATTAACACCGAAAGCCATCGCCGCTCTGTCGCAAGATGTCCTGCACGAACGCTGCGGCACACAGCCGACCATC
This sequence comes from Symbiodinium sp. CCMP2592, assembly GCA_905221615.1. Classification (NCBI taxonomy): domain Eukaryota; class Dinophyceae; order Suessiales; family Symbiodiniaceae; genus Symbiodinium; species Symbiodinium sp. CCMP2592. The sequence goes on along the minus strand of CAJNDT010005890.1, from coordinate 291,987 downwards.
GACCTGCAACAAACAACGCCTGAGGAAGGTTTTCAGACCCAAGAGTCAATCACCTGGATCAAAAGACGGACCAAGCGACGATGTTGCTGGCGGAACGCCGTCAGAGGCTTCAGCTGCTCTCGCGACAGGTCGTCGGTCAGCTGCGCCCCAGCACCCAGGGCAAGCAACACGACCCCTCCAAGAAGCACCTGCATGGCTACTGTAAGACCCAGTCGCCCAAATCACTCACTCAGAGACAATCTGCATCTTCTACAGATTTCGTCTCTGTCTTCTTCTAAACTCACAGGTATCTCCGACCCGCCAGCCCAGACGGCCGCGACACAACATGCAGCCGACGCGCTCTCTGGCCCTTGATTTCTATCAGGGCGCGCAATCGAAATCCTGAGACTCTCGTTCTGAGAGTCTAGCATGAAACCGCGGCGGTGGGCACACCGCCGAGCGAACTACTTCTGCTCGGAGCACATTCACACTTCACCCAGACTGTCTCTCTGTTCTAAACTCACAGGTACCCCCGACCCGCCAGCCCACACTTGCCGTGACACAACATGCAGTCGACGCGCCCTCTCACTCTTGTTTTTTCTACGAGGGATGCGCAATCGACATCCTAAGACTCTCGTTCCGAGAGTCTAGCATGGAACCTCATCAAACTTCCCGGAGGCGAATGGGGCGGCGGTGGGCACAGGAGAAATGCAAGCTACTTCTGCCCGAAGCCTAACACACAGCACCTCGGAGGCAACTCGAGCAGAAGGCTAGCAGAACTAAATACGTAGGTGCGGCTGTGAAACGAACACCGAGACGAGTTATGTGATCCGCTTCGCTCTGCACAGTTTAGCGACCCGACACGACCACGCCTCAAACCCACAGCTCCGCAAGGGTAGCATGTAGCACGCCACATCAGCTTGTCCACACAGCATTGCTTATGTCTTCGACAGGCATTGGCCCACACAGCTACCACACGACACAAAACCAGGGCCAGGAATTCCGGCTCTCTACTTCGTCGCACAGCGACGATGGTACCTGCACACATCTGGTCCACACCGAAAGATGCACTGCGGCTGCACGCGCCACGTCAACCGTCGCACATTTCCAAGGTCTCTTCCGCAGCACGCCGGGCTTTTGGACCTCTGCCGCAACATTGGCGGCTGCCAAGCAGCGCTGCGCATCATAGTCCACGACTGGCAAAAAAGCACGCTTGACTCAACAGACTTCAGCCTACGACCACACAGGTCTACGGAAGCCATCCTGGCGCTGGAGGGCAGTGAGCACTGCGAAAGCTTATCATAAGACGGGCCTGATTCCCCAGTCCGTCGCACCGCAATAGCCCCAAGAATCCACGCCGCTTTCGACTACCTTGCACACAGACTACCAAGCAAATCCGGCCATGTTCCGTCGCGGCAGTGGCAAACACTCGCCTGCGGCTCAACATAGCACCAAGGCCTGCCACTTGAGCCACTAGGGCTCGGAGCCTGAACTCATCAGAGACTGCACTGCACATTCGCTCAAACTACAGCAATACGCATTGCTCGCAAACGCTTAGCCCAACACCGTGGTGCAGCCTGTGTACACGTGCTTGTCCTGAAGAGACGCTTGCCCGCTCCCACCATGTATCAGCCTCTAGGTTGTACATGCACCCGGACATGTGTAGGTCTAGGGTTCACTGCAGGCCGTAACACACACTGAAAACTCATCGACGCATTAACACCTAATAACATCGCCGCTCTGTTGCAAGATGTCCTGCACGAACGCTGCAGCGCACAGCCGACCATCGACCTGCAACAAACCACGCCTGAGGAAGGTTTTAGACCCAAGAGTCAACCACCTGGATCAACAAACGGACTTCAGCTGCTCTCGCGACAGGTCGTCGGTCAGCTGCGCCCCAGCACCCAGGGCAAGCAACACGACCCCTCCAAGAAGCACCTGCATGGCTACTGTAAGACCCAGTCGCCCAAATCACTCACTCAGAGACAATCTGAACCTTCTACAGATTTCGTCTCTGTCTTCTTCTAAACTCACAGGTATCTCCGACCCGCCAGCCCAGACGGCCGCGACACAACATGCAGCCGACGCGCTCTCTGGCCCTTGATTTCTATCAGGGCGCGCAATCGAAATCCTGAGACTCTCGTTCTGAGAGTCTAGCATGAAACCGCGGCGGTGGGCACACCGCCGAGCGAACTACTTCTGCTCGGAGCACATTCACACTTCACCCAGACTGTCTCTCTGTTCTAAACTCACAGGTACCCCCGACCCGCCAGCCCACACTTGCCGTGACACAACATGCAGTCGACGCGCCCTCTCACTCTTGTTTTTTCTACGAGGGATGCGCAATCGACATCATGGAACCTCATCAAACTTCCCGGAGGCGAATGGGGCGGCGGTGGGCACAGGAGAAATGCAAGCTACTTCTGCCCGAAGCCTAACACACAGCACCTCGGAGGCAACTCGAGCAGAAGGCTAGCAGAACTAAATACGTAGGTGCGGCTGTGAAACGAACACCGAGACGAGTTATGTGATCCGCTTCGCTCTGCACAGTTTAGCGACCCGACACGACCACGCCTCAAACCCACAGCTCCGCAAGGGTAGCATGTAGCACGCCACATCAGCTTGTCCACACAGCATTGCTTATGTCTTCGACAGGCATTGGCCCACACAGCTACCACACGACACAAAACCAGGGCCAGGAATTCCGGCTCTCTACTTCGTCGCACAGCGACGATGGTACCTGCACACATCTGGTCCACACCGAAAGATGCACTGCGGCTGCACGCGCCACGTCAACCGTCGCACATTTCCAAGGTCTCTTCCGCAGCACGCCGGGCTTTGCCGAACTTGTTCACGAGCGAGCGCACCGTTTGGACCTCTGCCGCAACATTGGCGGCTGCCAAGGAGCGCTGCGCATCATAGTCCACGACTGGCAAAAAAGCACGCTTGACTCAACCGACTTCAGCCTACGACGACACAGTTCTACGGAAGCCATCCTGGCGCTGGAAGGCAGTCAGCAATGCGAAAGCTTATCATAAGACGGGCCTGATTCCCCAGTCCGTCGCACCGCAATAGCCCCAAGAATCCACGCCGCTTTCGACTACCTTGCACACAGACTACCAAGCAAATCCGGCCATGTTCCGTCGCGGCAGTGGCAAACACTCGCCTGCGGCTCGACATAGCACCAAGGCCTGCCACTTGAGCCACTAGGGCTCGGAGCCTGAATTTATCAGAGACTGCACTGCACATTCGCTCAAACTACAGCAATACGCATTGCTCGCAAACGCTTAGCCCAACACCGTGGTGCAGCCTGTGTACACGTGCTTGTCCTGAAGAGACGCTTGCCCGCTCCCACCATGTATCAGCCTCTAGGTTGTACATGCACCCGGACATGTGTAGGTCTAGGGTTCACTGCAGGTCGTAACACACACTGAAAACTCATCGACGCATTAACACCTAATAACATCGCCGCTCTGTTGCAAGATGTCCTGCACGAACGCTGCAGCGCACAGCCGACCATCGACCTGCAACAAACCACGCCTAAGGAAGGTTTTAGACCCAAGAGTCAACCACCTGGATCAACAAACGGACCAATCGACGATGTTGCTGGCGGAACGCAGTCAAAGGCTTCAGCTGCTCTCGCGACAGGTCGTCGGTCAGCTGCGCCCCAGCACCCAGGGCAAGCAACACGATCCCTCCAAGAAGCACCTGCATGGCTACTGTAAGACCCAATCGCCCAAATCACTCACTCAGAGCCAATCTGAATCTTCTAGCAACACAGACTTCGTCTCTTTATTCCGTTCGTGAGCAAACCCAAAAGCAAACACGAATCGCATTATATAAAAGTGCGGCCTACCGCACAGACATATATATATATATAACGACAAATTTTCCCATCGGAAAGATATTGTAATCAGAGTACCGATCGCTCGCGCAGTGTTTCTTTCTCACAAGTGCATAACGACGGGGGTCGGTACAGAGATCCACGAGATGCAAACGCCGTCATCGACCAGCTTCCTTAGCCGATCCTTTCCGACGCTTTTTAAACACGTTGCCGCCTCTGGCAACTTTTGCATCACTCCGTGGGGTGGGTGGGCGGGTCAAAATGTTGCCAACTCGTACCCTCACAAGCCGACACTTCGGATATGTGGAAGCTCAGTGACCCCCAGTGCCCCTTCCCACAAAAAGAACACGCATTGGTAAAATAAAGCTTCGTGAAACTCAAGTAAAATAAACATGTTGGTGATTTGAAAACTTCCTTCAAAACTTCCAACATGATCAATTGTCCCGCTGTTTGAACCAAGAAGGCTACGGCTCTAGGGTGGCAAGGGGTTTCAGGGTTCACTGGCAAGGTTAAGGTACAAGGTAAAACAAGTTCGCAACATTCCAGACATGTTCAAACTGAATGCGCACTCACTCGGACTGGTCTTCATTTTGCGACGTGTGTCGGGACTCTCCGGATTCGGTCTGCACAGCCTACGGGCTTTAAGGAGAATGCATTGCACTTACGGCAACCGGCTGATCGAACAACCGGCAACAGCACCCCCTTCCGTGCGATACAAGCACATAGCAGATGTTGGCATGCAAGAGTGACACTTGAAACACAAGTGATGCCTTCGGCAGTAAAGGGCGGCGTGGGTGGGACACAAAATTTGTCCTCGTGCCAAAGTGGCAACGACATTCGTACAGTTGATCTGAGCTCAAGCAAAACGCAGTTAGCGCAGACAAGCAAGAGGAACTCATGGCATTGCAAACTACGAAATTACCAAAGTACTTTCCAAGCGGCGCGAAGCCTGACGCAAAGTTTTTCACTTTTCCCCCGGCCCACCCTCCCGGCTCAAACCACGAGACAATCCTTTTGGGGAACCCAAACGGTTTGTCCCGCTGTTTGAACCAAGAAGGCTACGGCTCTAGGGTGGCAAGGGGTTTCAGGGTTCACTGGCAAGGTTAAGGTACAAGGTAAAACAAGTTCGCAACATTCCAGACATGTTCAAACTGAATGCGCACTCACTCGGACTGGTCTTCATTTTGCGACGTGTGTCGGGACTCTCCGGATTCGGTCTGCACAGCCTACGGGCTTTAAGGAGAATGCATTGCACTTACGGCAACCGGCTGATCGAACAACCGGCAACAGCACCCCAACTTGAGACCGGCCGTGAGAGAAGCCGACAGTCTCACCATTCGGTTTTGTCAAGTAACTTCTGTCTCTTCGTCACTTTCGGTTCAAATGCCTTTACACCTGCGAGCCTCGCCTTCTCTGACAAGAAATCGGAATGGGCCTCCCGAAGCATGTAGAACAAGTCCAGCGGGAGGTCAGACAATGACAAGGGAACCCGCAAGGCCTGATCAAAGTTGCTGGTACGAAGATTCGTCAGGTCATCTGCATCCTGGTTCTCCTCCCGTGGGCGCCAAGACAATCGGCACAACTTGTTGGCGTTCCTCAAAGACAGTGACAATTGCATATGCAAGCCCTGCACTGGCCACTTGTTGCTGATGCCCTTAGCCAACACTGCTGGGGTAGCAGAGTTGTCCGTGCCAGCATGAACCTGCAAGCGAAGCGAATCGCGGCCACCTGAAGTCTCAAGATGTTTGAAAGCAACCAAGCCGGCATAAGAGGCCAGCAACTCCGCAGCTGTCGATGCCCATTCAGAAGATCCATCTTCCTTGAAGAGTGCCGGAAAATCCGCTGGAAAGATTTCCAGCGCAAACCAAGGTGCCCGACGCGTGTCCATGCCATGATCAAGTGACCATCCCCCTAGCACGATCCGTCCAGATTCACATTTGGCATCGGTCCTGAAGGCCTGGCGCTCGCACGACGGCCAGCACATGTGCACGGCATCAAGACGGGCCCCATTCAAGAACTGCCACCTGAAAAACCGAAGGACATGGATCACCATCTCAGGGACCTGGGCAGCCGTGCTCCGGTTCAGCACGTTGTTCCAAGCATACAGCGGTGCAAGAAATGGCTTCAACCAAGTTAACAGCCGTGTCACGAAGCACAGGCGTCCCGTGAACTCCGTAAGCGCCCGTCCGGTGACCACCCAATTCGATGACTCGACACGGTTGACCCATTCGATAATCCAGTTGGCTCGTTTCTCAGAGATGCCAGCTGCCCACTCGTAGTAGCTGATGTGGTAGCCAATGTAGTCCACACTGACGCCCCCTTTAAACTTGTGGAACGAGAAGGGTGTCCCCAAAACTTCCATCGCCAAGAACAGGACCCACAAGGTTTCAAATTTCTCGGCACCGTACACCACCACATGGAGGTCATCGACATAAATAAGCATGTAGAACTTGTCGTGGTGCAGCACACGGAAAGTCCACCTCCCTACAGTGGCGAACAATCTGGTCCAGTAGTAGGCCGCTGAGCTGACCCCGAAAGTTCCTACCTTATTAAGCCACAAGACGCGTGATGTGCTGGAAGATTTACACGCTAGCCGTGCCCAGTCGCACTCCCTGATTTTGGCATTCCGGTGGGCTTGGCTAATGTCGGCACAAAGCGTAAAAGGAGCTTCTTTACTTTCTTTGACTCGGGAAGCCACTTCTTGAAGATCTTCAGGTCCCGGAACTTGTAGCTTGTCAAGGATTTTAATAGAGTTGTTCAGGTTTATGCCATGGGTCCCATCGTGTAATGGGCGCACGTCACCGTTTGCCTTGGTGACAGCTCCCATAGCTGCTATGAGCACTGCGTCCTCCCCATATTTCCGGCGAGCCTCCGCTTCAGTGGTGCAGATCATCAGACCTGCCTGCTCGTCCGCACGGAACTTCTCCTCCAGCTGGGAGGCATTCATCTCGGCCGATCGGTAGTTCACCATCGACGGATCAAAATCGGATTCATCAAGCTTCCTGAAGTGGGTGCGTTTCGGAAACACCTGTGGCGTGCGGGGGATCGGTTTATCCCATCCCAGCGGCACACCTTCTGCGAAGCATTCACTGCCTTGATCAAGTATTGCATAGTCTGGGTCTCCCAGCAGCTTCAAAGACTGAGACAACATGTGCAACATGAAGGGCTGCCCTTCGGGTCGACACAAGGCTTGCTCGGGATCTGGCAAGGTCTCGGCAATGCGTGCCCGGGTGTTCTCAATCAGGTCCTTGCTGAAAGGAGAAGATGCCATGCGTCCTGCTGCAAGGAGATATGAAGCTTTCCGAAGATCCGGAAGGGACGACCGCACAGCCTGCACAAGAATTTCTCGCAGCTCCACAGCATGATTCCATTCCCCTGAGCTTGCAGTTGCATTCCTTGCGAGTGGCCTCCATCTGCCCGGAGAGCACAAGCCGAAGCCATCGACCAGCTCCCTCCATTCGCGAGTGTGTCTACACTTTATCGGTGGTCCCCTACAGCGACTTGTAGCGGGATCAAAATCCCTTTCATCATCATCTTCTTCCTCACTCTCCTGGAAGCTTGGTTCGGGATTAGGAGGTGCAAGGTCGGGAGCCGAAGGAGTGGTCCCCTCCAACGGGGTGCTACTGGAAGCCTCTTGGGTGGTCCCTCCCAAGGGGGTGCTAGCCGGGCCCGGGGCCCCAGAAGCGGTTGCCTCATGGGGGGTGTTATCCTCTCGGGGGAAGTCCAGGTTTGTGTCAGCTTTGTTGTTGTCATCGTCCGCGCCCCCCTGCTTCAGAGTTTCGGACGGAGGCAGGACAAAGCCTAAGGCACGAAGAATTGCTTGCTGGTCTGTGGACAAGTTGGCAGTGCGCTGCACTGTGAAGCCTACAAGCAGTAAGCGATCGCCCGTCCAAGGTTCTGTCTGGTGGAAGACTTCATGCGCCATCAAAACCTGCGGTGAGTCGGCAACAGGCAGGAGGATGCCTGGGCGATCAACTCCCCGAACTGAACGATGCACCGTGCCGGTGGAGGACTCGCACCACACGTGACCCTGCTGGAATTCCGTTAGGGCCACCAACAGGTTCGGGAACGGTGCATTCCTGGTGTCCTTGTGCATGGCAGCTGCCACGTTGTCGAAGATCGCCAGCGAGCTGAAAACCTTCCCTGGGAATTTATTGCAACTGTCTCAGACTGAACGCCAGCTGCACTCAGAAGACTAATGCACTGCAGCAAATGCACGCGGTCTCTTCATTTTTCCTCTCAGTCGCAAGACTGGTTAAGTTGGGGCAGCGCGGACGGAAAATGATCTATCGGACCGCCCATGCTCGGCACACGGATTGTCCATTTCAGAATGAGGGAAGGTACACACCACCCCCCCCCCACCACTTCAAGGGCGGCGGGCGGGGCAAAACAAGAAGACACCAAGTGTTCAGCCACACAGGCAACCGCTAGAGCATTCTCTAACACCTGCTGGCCTGGACATGCATCAACACGCATCATCATGCATGATGGACACGTGCAGCACGGCAATCACATCAGTGCGACACAACACAGCACGCAGCTGCCGACGCAAAACCACAAGCACGCACAGGCTTAGTAGGTTTTGCTTTCAGTCAGGACAGCGGGCAATAAAGCGACGTCAACAAGTGGAAGTAGGCGTATTTCGCAAGAAGGAGGCGTAACACTTGACAGAATTCGGAAATGCGGTGCAGCTCTGACGCAGGCCGAAGAATGGGCCTTTGGAAAACGCACCTGCGAAGAATGCACGGCCTGTGGCAGGCCTTCCCCCAGTTGCCGCCGGATGCGGTGTCTCGAAGGGCAGCAGTCTAGCTAAAGCCTCGCAATCATGCTTATGCAATGGTTGGGATCTCTGCATCAAGGACCAAGCGAAATCCTCGGCCCCTTGAAAGGACGAATCAGTCGCTCGCCCTGTGGCTGCACGTTCATGGGCAAGCTCGGCCAGCAACTCCAGAAATGCAAGCGGAAAACTAGATTTGGTGGCCCACGCAGTTTCGTGGCGCCCTGCTGCAGACGGATGCAAATGCCCACAGCGCACAAGTGGTCCAGTGTAATGGCCCCGATCGTCAAGTGCGGGCCAAGGCATGGCCGCTGGTCCTGTTTGCAGGTTTGTGATTGCCCGGGTCGGATGCGCCGCATCCGCCCCATAACTGCACATATGAACTGCCCAAGTCCTTGTGCCGGGCATGCCTGCTAAAGTAGATTTAATCTCATGCCGCTGCCAAATGCTAGCGGGAAAGTCCTCGTTCTCAAGCACGCCTAGGTCCTCGGGATGCAACAGCAGCCACCCAATCTGAAGCTCCCCCAACACGGTGGCCAAATGCACACAACGTGAAATCAAGAAATTCTCATGCTCAACGGCAGCCATATGTTGCTTAGCAAGCCATGGGAATCCATCGGGAAAATTACGGGCACGCAAGGGTTTGGGTCCACTCCGTCGCCCGTCATGTCGATGCCTCGCGCGGCTGTAAGTGCTGCTAGGCGGAATCATTAAACACACATCCCAAGCACGATGGCGTGCTTGCTGTACCACAGCTTCCCAGGTTGAGGTCTTAGACCAATCCAGAAGGCTGCCATCCGAGTCTGCATAATCGACACTAATATCGCATCCCGTGCGTTCAGCTAAATTCTTCAAACACGCATGCAAAGAGGCACCCACTGTAAAATCCGTAGTCATGAGCAAGACGCTCAGTCAGCTTTTCGTGTCCGTTGTCTTGCCATCGTGATGAAGCTGCCAATGCTTCCATGTAGGATGCGAGCCCAAGCACCCTTTCACCATGCAGCAATGCACCATGCCGCAATTGCCGTCGCAACCTGGGCCAGAGTATGCGAAACATATGAACCTGCCATCCGGGGTCCGCGAAGTGGTGATGCTCTGCTGCTTCCCCTTTCCTTCCTTTCCTTCCTTCCCTTTCTGGTTTCCTTCCTTTCCTTTCTTCCCCTTCTCACCGCGATGTCCATCCTTTCCCTTCCATCCACCTTTCCAAGCATTGCGATTCCATTTATTGTAACCCTCGGCTTCCCACGGCTCCCATGACTCGTTTGCTCGTTTCCCCCTGTTCTGCAACGCGATCGGCGAAGTGAAGTACTGCTCCTTAATCTGGGCATCATCTACCACCTCCCTCAAGGTATCCCTCAAGGGCCGTGAGTCACGGTATGCCCGCTTGATGGCCTCCTTGCGAAGCTCAAACTCAAAATTGAGAATAACAACCCAAGGCGGCCGTAGCGGAGCCTGATCCAACTTGCCACCCTTGCCACCGGCAGGAACCTGCATGAGATAGACCTTCTCCCCCAAGAGAAAGTTCACATAACTCAGCCAAACCTCAGGCGTCATGTTAGCAAAGAATGGTTTGTTCTTGAACTTCGAAGCCAACATAGTCCACATGTTCCCTTCGACACGAAGGACTGTGCGCAACTCCTCAGTATGCTGAGGCATGGCCCCTTTGTTCTTCTGCTTCACGATCCGCACGTGGCCCCCAGTGTCCACTGTCGTCTGGATGCCCATTGTTCTGACCCGCTTCCTCGATGTCACTTCCGACAAAGCACTTGCTGAAACCTCCCCGTTCTCGATCTCTTCTAATTTTGCCGAAATGTAATCATCTGAAGGTTCAAACGCCTCCTCTAAGGTGCCATGTGCAGTCTCGAATGCAATGCGCATCGCCTGTTTCTCCGTCTGAGTGACTGGCCGACTCACTCCCAGCATGCGTGCCTCAGCTCTTAGCTCGGACTCCTTGCTGGCATAATCCTTCGAAGTCTCCCACGCAGAAACAACAGAAGCAACCGCCGCTCTGCTCGCCTGATTGGTTGCCTCCAGCAAGTGATCATCCTTTAATGCAACTCTCACGTCAGCACGAGTGTCAGCATAAGTCGAAAAACGCTTCACATTCTTGAAGTTCTGTGCCAGCCGAAACTGTAACCCCAATGGTACACCACATTCTTGAAAGATGTGCACCAAATCGGAGCTGACCTCTTTATCCAAGAAATCCAGAGCAGCTGCCTCGGTGGTTCCCGCCGGCAACTCAGTCGGCGGAGGTGCGGCCATGCTGGACTTGTTCCTGGACTCAACAACGGACTTATGAGCAGTGCAACGCAGGATAACTTAAGCCGTTCTCAAAGCCTCTGCACACGCAAGCTCAGTTGACATCTAACATGCATGTTCATCCAATTGCATGACTGAAGCTTGAGTGCCTTCCGCCGGGCAAGGACTTCCGATTCATGGTGATGCACTTCCACCGGCATCACTCTATCTCTATCATTCTGCTGCATTCCACCCGCAGCAAGCTCATGAACTGTTCACAATGCACTGCTTCCACCTGCAGTCTGTAAACTCAGCAGGCTCTCCCCGAACCCTTTTCAAGAACACAGCTTCTTCAAGTAAAACTCGGCACTGATGGCTCAAGCGCTTCTGGCTCAGTCCCTTGCCCTTCCTGCGAGTCCTCCGACCCGCTAGTGGATGAATCATCGCAGCTCTCAATCTTTGGGCGACACAACTTGCATACAGCATCAGCAATGCCCTCGGTCAGTTTCATGACCGGTATGGTCTCAAGGCAGTTCTCCCGTCTCACAGCACACCTCTTTGACAAGTGAAGACGGCGGAAACCCCGCCTGGAGACGGTGATGAAGTACGGAGCCTCATCAGTATCTTCCCCTCCTTCAAATGCCTCATAAGGCCCAGGCAACTCTGCATCAAGATCGCCTGCTGAAGCCCGGACCCGTTCAGGCCCCAACGGGATGCTGGGAAACGCGCCCCCTAGCTTGAAGGTCTCTTCACTTTCATCCCATTTCAAGACAGTGCACGCATTCAGGATTGCAACACTCTCAAGCCCCAGGCCCTCGGCAAAAGTCTTTATCGAGAAGAGAAGCTCTTCCTCGATGTAGCCTCCCTCCGGACTTCCGATCAGCAGGCTCTTGCAAACAAAGTTCTGCACTGCTTGCACCACCTGTCTCGAAGTCAGCACATAGTCCTGCGAACCATGCTGTGCGTAGGCCCATCGGCCTAGATAGTCCCGCCGATCCTTGCTTATGCCTAGTGCTGCTGCCAAGCTTGTCAGCACATGCCTCGCGCTGTGCCCTGACCAGTAATTTGCCATCTGACCTGGCAACAAGAGCTCTCTCGAAACTTTCCAGATTCCCTGCTGCCTGACAGGAGTGGGGAGATGCTGAAGGAAACGTCTGATCTGCAATGCCAGCCCTTCTGCCTCCATGTATTCCTTTGAAGCCCCGTCCCAGTCTTTCGTGAATGCAGGACAGAGAAAATCACGAGGCCATGCGAGCAGTTCAGCAGAGAGAAGCTTGTGCCCTTCCATAATCCAGTCAAACCCACTCAAGCAAGCAGCGCGAGAGACAAATCCATGAAGTTCCCCAACCTTGCGGCCCGGTCCACTCGTTTTAGTCTTATTCAAAACGAATCGCAGACCCACCTGGCTGAGCTTCACAGACGTAGGACTGATGTTTTGCACGTCATCAGCTCTCAGGCTGGCCCAGCACATCAACAGCAAGATGAAAGCCATGTATCGCAATCCCACCTCGTAGCTGGGCCGGCAAACCACCAGCTCGCAAGCTAGCAGCACCACCACGGGCAGCATTGGCGCTGGTTTGGCCGGTGGTGCACCAGTCTCAAGCTCAGCACTCCATGACCGAATCGTTTCAAGCAAGAGCTGGTCTTCACACAGCCGCCGCTCAGACGGAACCATTCCCACAACTTCAAGAAGAGAGATGCTCGCCAATATTGCCCGCGGCACTGTCTTCCCCATCGCCTTCACAGCATGTCGCTCCTCAAGATATTTCAGGATTTGTCCCACATCTGCCGGCCACGGTGCCCCAGCAGTCACCATTAGCCATTCTCTCACTGGCATCCAAGAACGCGCCCGATTCCGAAGTGTTTTGCCTCGCCGATTTCCAAAGATCCTCAACCACGTCGCCTTGCTGTCGCCCAGTGCTTCCAGGCGTTCTGAGCAAGGCAACTCTGCTTCCTTGATATACACTACGAGCTGCATCGCCCATCTTTCACGGATCTTCGTTTCCATCTCTTCCCGGCTCCCACTCGCCTTTGAAGTTCTCACAGCCCTCTTCAATTGCGACAACGCAACAGCTGGAGTCATTTGCACCTCGTCTTCAAACACCGCTGTGATGTCCCTCATCTTTCTTGGAACCTTCACCGGAAGCTCGCGGATGTGCTCCTGCAAAATGCGAACACTTGACGGCCCACGATGCAACCGCTTTTCCTTCCAGTTCCACAAGCTGCTTGCCAACTTGTTGATTTCTTCAGCTGGCTTCTTATCCCCAAGGAGCTCTTCCACTGTATTTGCTGCTTCACCCTCATCATCAAAAGCCCCATCAAAATGCACAATGCTCGAATAACTCTCACGGATAGCAGCAATCAATGCAGGATCAAGACCATGCAGCGCCGACCAATCGGCATGTCTCTTCATGCCGACTGCTGCTGAGCTCGCTGCCCATGCCTATCGAGCCGCAGGTCTACCCGCCCCCCACACACAAAATTTGTCCTCGTGCCAAAGTGGCAACGACATTCGTACAGTTGATCTGAGCTCAAGCAAAACGCAGTTAGTGCAGACAAGCAAGAGGAACTCATGGCATTGCAAACTACGAAATTACCAAAGTACTTTCCAAGCGGCGCGAAGCCTGACGCAAAGTTTTTCACTTTTCCCCCGGCCCACCCTCCCGGCTCAAACCACGAGACAATCCTTTTGGGGAACCCAAACGGTACGATTCTGTCTGTTATGGGGCGGCAGGCTTCCCTGCCTTTTGCTCTCGTTCGGAATAAAAGGAAGTCACAAGTGAAAAGAGCCATCTTCTTCTAAACTCACAGGTAACCCCAACCAACCGGCCCACGCTGCCGTGACGCAACATGCAGTCGACGCGCCGTCTGGCCCTTGTAGGATTATCAGGGGTGCACAATCGACATCCTGCCTCTACAACCTCGCACTCACTCAACACAAGCGGCCTTTTGGAACGATGGGACGATGTGCATCCGAATGTCCGAATGCCTAAGGCCTAAGCAGAAGCCTCCAGGCTCCAGGGATAGCAGTCCCACTCCACCCTCCTGCTTTCAGGCCGGGGGGTGGGAAAACGAAGTCAACTGGCTGCACAAGCTGTCGACACACAGCCCCACTCGAAACACACAAACACGATCGGACTGCTGGACAGATGTGCACACACACATCTGTATAGAAGACGTTCGCGCGAAACAGAGAGAGAGTCGCAAATAACCGGGCAACGACTCTTGCTCTGAGAGTCTAGCATGGAACCGCGGCGGGCACACGATAATTAAAGGCGAGCTGCTTCTGCTCGGGTATGTCACACTTCACCGAGACTTAACCTTGGACGCAACTCGAGCAAAAAGCTAACCGGCTAACGCAAGCAGAACTAAACATGCAATGGCAATTGAAATACGAACACCGAGACGACTTATGTGCTCCGCTTCGCTCCGCTCAGTTTAGCGACACTCAACAGTACTTCGTCGAGCCGTGCCATCCTCCCATGGCGCTGGGGCCCCCAAACAAGCGGTTTGGAGGGTCAGACAAAAGCTTCCCGATTTCAGCACGCACAAAGCTCGACCCGACACGACCGCGCCTCAGACCCACAGCTCCGCAAGGGTGGCACGTAGCATGCCACAGCAGCTTTTCCATCAGTTTTATTGCAACTGTCCCAGGCTCAATGCCAGCGCAATCAGAAGACTAATGACTAATGCACTGCCGCAAATGCACGCGGTCTCTTCATTTGTCCTCTCAGTCGCAAGACTGGTTAAGTTGGGGCAGCGCGGACGGAAAATGATCTGTCTCTCTGTTCTAAACTCACAGGCACACCCCGACCCGCCAGCCCACACTGCCGTGACACAACATGCAGTCGACGCGCCCTCTGACTCTTGTTTTTCTACGAGGGATGCGCAATCGAAATCCTAAGACTCTCGTTCCGAGAGTAGTCTAGCATGGAACCTCATCAAACTTCCCGGAGGCGAATGGGGCGGCGGCGGGCACAGGAGAAATGCAAGCTACTTCTGCCCGAAGCCTAACACACAACACCTCGGAGGCAACTCGAGCAGAAGGCTAGCAGAACTAAAGACGTAGGTGCGGCTGTGAAACGAACACCGAGACGACTTATGTGCTCCGCTCCGCTCTGCACAGTTTAGCGTATTCCGGCTCGGGGGATCCTTTTTCATTCACACGCTTTAGTCGAGTCGACTATTCAGGCGGGCGGGGCAAAACAAGAAGACACACCACACAAAGTGTTCAGCCACACAGGCAACCGCCAGAGCATTCTCTAGTACCTGCTGGCCTGGACATGCATCAACATGCATCATCATGCATCATGAACACGTGCTGCACGGCAATCACAACAGGGCGACACAACACGGCACGCAGCTGGCGACGCAAAACCACAAGCATGCACAGGCTTAGTAGGTTTTGCTTTCAGTCTGGATAGCGGGCAATAAAGCGACGTCAACAAGTTGAAGTAGGCATGTCTTCGGCAGGCACACAGTTAGCACTGGGCACAGGTTCTTACACACGCACGAAGTGGCTATCTCTCCTTTTCATCAGTCGGACATGCCTGTAATCCTTCGACCCGAGGCAGGAGAAACTCTTCCCGGGCGGGCCGGTGGGAAAGTCAAGAACACTATAGACCAAAGCATAGCGATGCTGCCAGCACCTGACATTTGTACACCACACAGAAGCACTGCTGGCATCAACTGCAACTGTACAGCACTGCATGTACATGTGAAAGACAGGTGTACAGCCAAACCCAGCCGAACCGCTACACCCGACCTGAGCACGGAATTTCTTATGGACAGCACCCTAGCCTGTCCAGCCCTAGTCGTAGCCTAGCCGCCCGTTTAAATCTTCAGCACACAGAAAGGCCCACCCAACCCCCCAACCCTCTACGAAGTCAGAGAAAGCAGCAATGACGAACCTAACGAACCTTCCCCTGCGGTCTCCTTCATTTTTGAGATGCGGTGGCAAAGTTCTTGGGTTTCAAAGCACCGGGCGATATTGCAACCGGTTATCGAGTCTAACCAGCAGTTACAACTGTGAGCACACAACGCTGCGAGCTGTCAAGCAGTCACACCAACAAGTTCATGCAGACATGCAGTCGCTCACACACATGACATGGTGCTATAGATCCCACTTTACTGCACGCACGCGTGCATCTCGCAGGACGCGAAAGATGCTCCGTCTGCAAACACAACTGCCACATACTGCCACCTTGGTGACTTTCGAAACTGCAACTAGACTGCAACTCTGCTTTCCAACGACACAATGCTTGGAACATCACACCTTGACCACCGGTAGCTCACCTGCATGGCTGCTTGGTGCACCTGCCGCTGAACCGTCACTGCTGTCCTCCAGCCCTTGTTCCACCTCCTCACTTTCCACCTCCTCCAAATCTGCAGTGTCTGCGCTCAATCCTGCACCATCATCTTGCCGCTCAGGCACAAGAGCACCTGAGCGCACTGGCTTGCGAAAACCACCGCGCGACGCCATCGAAGGCTGCCCACCCACACCATTGGAAAGGGAGGCAGCGGTTGCGCTGCCCCTAAGCAAGATCTCCTGCTCCTGTCCGAGAACACTTTGCCGAGTTCCAGCAGCGTTGTCATCATAGAGTCGCGGGTTCTCAGGGCCGTCCAAGCTGTTGTCACTGTAATCAGCAGGCGGACATTCTCGCGGAAAAGGATTTGCATCGTCGAAAGATTGGTACTGCCAACATGTTACTTGATGATAAGCGAGCAAAAGTAGCGGTAGGAAACCACACCTGCGGCGGAGCTCTCCATACGTTCCTGAAACCGACAGCACACAAATCGTTGTCAGTTGTTTGCCAACCGCGGCTACATTGCTACATGTCACTAGGGCACTATACAGCAGGTCATACAGCACGAGTACACCTAATCGCGCTTGCGCGGTCAAGCACGTCCGCGAACTAAGAAATCCACGCCTCTGCCCCACATCCCAGCTGGAGGGATCCTACCGTGCTGCCAAGAAACCCGAACAAGAAACCAACCAAGCCCCATGGACAAGACCAGCAAACCCAACCACAACCCACCCTTGCAGTGGACCCCCACTCTCTTCAACCGGTGGATCTTACGGAGCTTCAGTACTCTGAAACAATGAAGACATCAGCTCCGATGCTGATACATCGCTTCAGACACAGGGTGGGAGGGTGGGACAACAAGACTGCTGTCCGACAGCACTTGCAGGGACTCAAGCAAGCACACTCGATACAACACACTGGCACACGGACAACTGAAGCAAGCACACATGTCACGCAACGCCCAAGTGCAAACACGGGTTGCCTCTAGTGCCTGCAAGCACACAAGGCACTCTCGGATCCCACGTCGCGCCCAGCAAGTGTTCACGTGTTCACCTACCGCATCCCAACCGCCACTGAGCGCATGACCAAAAGAATGCAACAGTACACAGCGGCGGAACAGATACCTGCAAAAATCACGACCGTGGCGAGATGCTGGATAGCATTCTGCGACAATCCGGCAGCCAAGAAACCATGGAGCATACCCCAATGATGTCGTCCAGCCACAACCTGCCAAAAGATTCCACAAGCACAGAAGCGCCTCTGCTTCTGCCTTTGACCCGGGAAATGATTGCGCACCCTGGGCAAAGCACCAGCGGCAGGATGCACAACGGAAAGCCTCAGTTGCGGCAGCAACGAACAGCGACAACACCCAACGACAACTGATCGGACGCAATGTGTATATAAGTGTAAGGCAACGGCACATAGGCACCCGGCCGCCAACAGGCGAAAATTCTGCTCTGCTGAAAGGTGTCCTGAGCACAGCTGCAGTAAACATTATGTACTTTACAGCACCGCGGCTTTGACCCCTGCAAGTTGGTGTTATCTGTTGTTGCACACCTAAACGAAAACGCCACGTCTCAATCAAGCCTAGAGTGTACAGAAACAATTGCTATTTGCCAGCCAAGTGTCGTGCAGCGAGGAAATATCGAAGAGCACATCATGGACATGTAGCTGGAGAAGCAAGCCTCACGACAACATGGTTGTTCGGATAACAAACTCACACCGCAAAAAGACGGGCGGAAGCACGGGATCAAAACGCACCACTAGAAACCCCAACCCCCAACCCTCTACCAGGTCAGAGCAAGCAGCAACGAGGAACCTGACGAACCTTCAATCTTGGGTCTCGAAGCACCGGGTGATATTGCAGCCGTTTGTCGAGTCGACTCGAACCTAACCCCTACATTTTGCAGGGTGCGGCGGGCGGGAAAAGCAAAAAGTCCTTACTTTCACTTGCCCTATCGCCCAACCCACCGCCTGCTAACCGGCAGGTGCAGCTGTGAGCACACAACACTGCGAGCTGTGAAGCAATCACGCCAACAAGTTCACGCAGACACGCAGTCGCTCACACACGTGACATGGTGCTATAGATCCCACTTCACTGCACGCACGCGTGCATCTCGCGACACCCCGAACAGCAGTCGCTCGCGACCTTCCGAAACGCAATCTAACATACGCAACAAGCTGACACGGTTACACGGCAGTCGCAAGAAGCATGTCAGTTCGAGAACTAGGTTTCTGCGTGTGTTGTAGGGATCCTACCGTGCCGCTGAGAATCCTGAACAAGAACCCAACCCTCTACAATCTCGCACTCACTCAACACAAGCGGCCTTTTTGGAACGATGAGACGATGTCCGAATGCCTAAGCAGAAGCCTCCAGGCTCCAGGGATAGCAGTCCCACTCCACCCTCCTGCTT
Source organism: Symbiodinium sp. CCMP2592 (assembly GCA_905221615.1). NCBI lineage: Eukaryota > Dinophyceae > Suessiales > Symbiodiniaceae > Symbiodinium > Symbiodinium sp. CCMP2592. The sequence continues at coordinate 273,429 of CAJNDT010005890.1, read as the reverse complement.
TCAGGCCGGGGGGTGGGAAAACGAAATCAACTGGCTGCACAAGCTGTCGACAGCAGCCCACCTCTAACCACACAAACACGATCGGACTGCTGTACAGCTGTGCACACAGAACTATATAGAAGACGTTCGCGCGAGATAGAGAGAGTCGCAGTCACGTGAAATAACTGCGCAACAAGCCCCCAAAACAAAACCAGCGAACCCAGCTGCCACCGAAAGCCCGAAGCATCTCTACCAACATCGACCCATTATGTTTACATGCTTTGCACAATCGCCCTCGGCGACTAAACAGCGCGAAGCCTAACCAGGCAAGCACACCAGCTAGTGCCAGCATCCCCACACTTCAAAATTTTCGCAGGAAGCTGCTATCTGCAGTAACCGGCTGCACGGCGAGCAATAGCACTCGCTGAACACACAAGCACAATATCTGCAAGCAAGAGCTGTGACCCAGCCGCGCGCAGACGCAAGCGACACGCGCAAGTCAAGTAAACTGCAACACAAAGGCGCTGGAAACTCGCGGGCCCAACTTCACGCCCTAAAGTGCACCCTGTAAACAGGAGCAGGACTAAGCACCAGCATTGCACATGCTGCCCGCTTTGACACACGCACGCACACGCCCCTTCCAAGTGCCCCCGCTCAAGAGCACGCAAGCACCAGGCTGCTCCCGACTCCAGAGAAAGATGATAAACAAGAAACAGTCATGCCCACATCAATCTGCAAGCGAATGTAATGTGCATAAGAGCTGCCCGTTGGACATGAGCACCAACCCTTTCCACTAAATATGATATGCCCTTGGCCCTTGGCCGCACCTTATACATGCCATCAGAAGTCTTACCGACTTTCGATGCATATGTGTTCGGGAACCTGGCAGAAACAGGAAACTCCTCAAGTGGCGCAGTTGGCGAAGATGAAAGCATTGGGATCTGACCCGCTGATCACACCATCGAGCCTCAAGCGAAGCTCCACCGCTTGCAGAAAACACCATGACACACTTCCGATCTGATCTACAGTCCGGATGGCATGTCACATGCCACTACGAAGCTCTACTTGCCGAATCGGCGGCAAGGACAGGAGCATTTTGTCCGGCGGTCTCTGAGTCTCCCGGTCTCCATTTATGCAGACCAGCGTCATGCTGTCGGTTACATCAGCCATTCTGGCAGGACGCAGGTCATGACTGATGCAGCCTAAACTGCATTGATTTCCAAGACGCACATAAAGTCTACCATTGGTATCGGGTACAGGACTGCGCCCATGCAGTTGTGCCCTTCCAAAGACACTGCATCTCGACTTGGGTCTTGCTTCACGCACAGTGTGCATCATAGCTACAAAGCATGGGCCAGGCCTGTTACCATTGGCATGCAGAATAACGGCTGCAAGATCCTCAGCCAGCAAGCATTCACCCTCTATGTGCGATAGAAGGCACATTGCTAGATGTTGCACAAGCCAACAAGAAACAGCAAGTATTGAAGCACATAGGCAGAGTTAGACTCAGAGGTTGTGTGCCTGGGCCCTGCTTGAAAAGCCTACAACTTTCCTAGCTGCTGGCCACAAACCTCAGAGCGGGCAGCCCTCGTCGACACGTGCGCCTAAAACGAAGCTATAACCAACACGTCCTGCGCGTGGACACGTATGCCTCAAACGAAGAGCGAGGCTGAACAGAACAGCTAGGAAGGCGGCTCATTAGTGATCATTAGTGGGCTGTTTAATTTTGCTCTTGTAAATTAGGAGGGATACGAGAGAAAGAGAGAGAGAGAGAGAGAGAGAGAGAGAGAGAGAGAGAGAGAGAGAGAGAGAGAGAGAGAGAGAGAGAGAGAGAGAGAGAGAGGGGAGAGAGAGAGAGAGAGAGAGAGAGAGGAGACGAGAGAGAGAGAGAGGAGAGAGAGGAGAGAGAGAGAGAGAGAGAGAGAGAGAGAGAGAGAGAGAGAGAGAGAGAGAGAGAGAGAGAGAGAGAGAGTGTGTGCGAGGGAGAGTGCAGTGCGAGAGAGAATGCGAGAGTGCGAGAGTGCGACAGAGTCTTGCAATGCAGTTAGGGTAGGCTTGTCTTATCACGGAGCGGTGCGACGGCAGTGGGGACCGGCAAAGGAAGCATAGCAGGCATGGCAAAGTAGCAGTGAGGATCGACATTCGGCACTGCACAGAAACACCAACAAACACGATTCAGTCTGCCGCATAGCTTCTTCGAAGCCACAGCATGCTAGACACAATCACGTATTAATATACATGCCCACAGCAGCTTCAGACAGGTCACCAGATTGGAGGCGGAATCTGTCACAGCCAACCAGCAACAGCAACGCACCCGACAATCACGCAACATCCGCAGCCACTGCGCACCATTGGCGGCACAAAATGAACCACAGCTGCTATTATCACCTTGGAAGCCAGCACTGACCCAGGTGTCTGCACAAGGGAAATGACATCGAAACAACCCAAACCTGCACCATACCAAGGCCCAGAGAAAGTCCTTGCTTTGCAAGCATGAGAGGGATCATTGAACTCGATGCTCCTGCCAAGCACGGATGCACCTCTCAATCTAGCGCAACACAACCTACTCAAGCCCTGCGCACTACATCTTTTTAAATTGCTGGGAATGTACTGCTCAAGTGCAGAAGTAAACACACACCACACCGCAAGAGGGGGACGGCAGTCCACTTCCCCTGGGTGGGCGGGTGCGAACTTATTGAAATGCAAGATCGGAACACTTCAGCAGCAGTTGACCACAAGGTCGACCCACGACCAACACTTCTCTAGAGCTCTGCTGCAACTGTACACGCAAAGGTATGTGCGCAGATAGAGAGGGTTTATGTCACAGTACGGGCCAGTGACAAAAAGCACCAAAACGCACCGTTGATATCAAACTTGAGTTGATTCAGTCACTACGCGAGGAGCAACTTAAACCTCAGCTGGAAACTGACCTTGTTAGTTAGTCCGTACGACAGTATGTCCGGCTACCTGAGTCATTCACGAGTCTTGGCCTCGCTCCGGGGCCCGACTCCCTTTCCAGCACCAACCCACCCGCTAAAAACCAAGGGCGACACAGAAAATGAAGTCAACGGGTCCCACCTGCACGCAGCAACACATTCAAGTTCTGTCATCACCCTGTGTGCATCGGAACGCGTTTGCTGGGACTGTATTGCTCATGCAAAGGAACACGCGTGGGCGGGGTCCGGGAACTTCAACCATTTCAAATCTGGCTGCTGCTGTCACAGCTATTCCGTGTCTGTGATCTCTTAATAGGACTTCATTGCCCAAATGTGGTGGCCTCATGTTATGTCGGCACACGCACGACTCACGGTACGAACGCACGCCAAGAACAGAGCACTGTCGACGCTGCACGCAGCACCAAAGGCTTCTAGCCGAGCCTGGCCCTGATGCTGCTTGGCCCAGTTTTGCCAACCTGCACTGCACAAACACGATCTACCGGGAAAGCTTGAGTTGGCTCTGACGCAAGCGCTGCACATCTTGGATAGATCAAAGCCGAAAGCCTGATCAAGAACACACCCTAGCCAGGTTGCCTCATAACTTGGTTCAGACATGGCAAATGGCAAAGAATCCGACACCTTCGATGAGCCACCTGCCGCACCGCACAATGCATTCACGCTTCCACCAAAGAATGGTAAGGACTGGTTTTGTACCCGGGAAAGGTGCAACGCCAGCAACCTGGTTTACAAGACATGAACTCCATCGCAGGAACGAACAGTCGAGCCATCCGTCCGCCTCCGTGCTAGCAGCGGCCAAGGTGCGCATATCTTGCAGCGAGACCGGATTCAAACGGGTTGTATCAGAGAGAGACAGACCGAGGGAGCTCGAGAGCGAGAGCGAGAGTGAGAGCGAGAGCGAGAGCGAGAGAGCGAGAGAGCGAGAGAGCGAGAGACCGAGAGACCGAGAGACCTAGAGACCTAGAGACCGAGAGACCGAGAGACCGAGAGACCGAGAGACCGAGAGACCGAGAGACCGAGAGACCGAGAGACCGAGAGACCGAGAGACCGAGAGACCGAGCGAGAGCGAGCGAGAAAGCGAGCGAGAGAGCGAGCGAGAGAGCGAAAGAGAGAGCGAGAGAGAGAGCGAGAGAGAGAGAGCGAGAGAGAGAGAGAGAGAGAGAGAGAGAGAGAGAGAGAGAGAGAGAGAGAGAGAGAGAGAGAGAGATGAGAAAGAGAGCGAGAGAGAGAGAGAGAGAGAGAGAGAGAGAGAGGAGAGAGAGAGAGAAAGCGAGAGAGAGAGAGAGAGAGAGAAGCGAGAGAGAGAGAGGAGGAGAGAGAGAGAGAGAGAGAGAGAGAGAGAGAGAGAGAGCGAGAGAGAGAGAGAGAGAGAGAGAGAGAGAGAGAGAGAGAGAGAGCGAGCGATTTCTGCCAACAGTCACACGCATGAAGCACATCGTCCACTGTGAAAGTTGAACTGTTCAATGAAGGTTAGCTAAACGTAAACGCACGCGCACCGCAGTGTGGTGCATTCGGCAGAAGAGAATACGCACTGTAGGCGCCAGAGCTCGTTTCTGGCACCTGGCAAAGAAGCGAATTTACCACGAGCGCAGGGCTTCAAGGACCGGCTGTCGCTACATGGCTGAACGCGAACCCGTGCCACCTCAGCCATGTTTCTGCGAAGAAAGCTTGCGTTGAACTGATCCTGGAAATGCGACCTGAAGCTACACAGCCACAAATCCTCCAACATGTCTCGCATCACAGTCTGAACAACAATGCACGCACAGTCTGCGTGCATCTCCTTGCACGCGCATCAACCATATCCAATGCATCAACATGCCACCTCCCCGTACACGAGCGGATGCTTCATGGCGAGCTTTCATCAGCTCGCGCACACGACTTTATTGCAACTGTCTCAGACTGAACGCCAGCTGCACTCAGAAGACTAATGCACTGCAGCAAATGCACGCGGTCTCTTCATTTTTCCTCTCAGTCGCAAGACTGGTTAAGTTGGGGCAGCGCGGACGGAAAATGATCTATCGGACCGCCCATGCTCGGCACACGGATTGTCCATTTCAGAATGAGGGAAGGTACACACCACCCCCCCCCCACCACTTCAAGGGCGGCGGGCGGGGCAAAACAAGAAGACACCAAGTGTTCAGCCACACAGGCAACCGCTAGAGCATTCTCTAACACCTGCTGGCCTGGACATGCATCAACACGCATCATCATGCATCAAGGACACGTGCTGCACGGCAATCACAACAGTGCGACACAACACGGCACGCAGCTGCCGACGCAAAACCAGAAGCACGCACAGGCTTAGTAGGTTTTGCTTTCAGTCAGGACAGCGGGCAATAAAGCGACGTCAACAAGTTGAAGTATGCGTCAGCACAATCACTTGCAAGCACACTTGCAGCGCTCCTCGCTTTTCAACCCTGAGATGGTGGAGATACGACGAGTCTCATGCAATTCCGAAAGCTGTACTTGAGACTCTCGACCTTCGAACGGCCAAAACAAGAAGAGATCCCTCCTCAAAGAATGCCAGGGCCACCCCCACATTTTGCAGACGGGAAAAGCAAAATGCTCACACAAGGCTTCGCGAGCAGGTAGCACGCAAACACTCCTGCACCTATGAGCCTTGCAGGCAGAGCCACATGCTTGCAGAGCAACAGCAAACATGTAACATGTCGGCAGGTGTTCAAGCACTTGCACAAGTACACACAAGTGCAAGACCAAGCATTAGCTACGCACATACTTCCCACTTAGATACACGCACGCGTGCACCTCGCGCAGGCCCTGTTACAAGGTCGCAACGAAGACCTCAACCCCCCTCTCACAACCAAGGTTTTCTGTGGGCATGGAGGGAGGGAGACGGAAAACTTGGAGCACACCTGACGTGAAGCAGGATCTCTTCTCATGCTCACAGCATTCGAGCAGCTGATTCTGGCTGCATATGCATCAAATGAATTTAGTACGCAACTCGTGATGATGAAAGTTTCCGCGCAACCACAAGCCACACGCAAAGGCAACGCAAGCCGTGACACTGCACACATCACAATGCACTGAAGATCTGCTAGCTGCTAGCCGCTTGCCAATCCCACTTTGATGCATGCTACGCATGCACCTCGCTTCTAACCAGGTTTGATCATGATGACCGTCAGCATTATGCATCATCATCATATCATCATCACATGGAAGGCTCTTTTCGGGGCTAGGAAAGCCTAATCTGCGTTTGGCTCGCAGGAAAGCCAGGTTTCCAACATGCCCACATCGAGTCAGAGTCCAGTCTCCTGGTCATATGCACCATCTGTTTACTTGACCCTGATCGAGCGATTCCTACGCACGCCAAGCCTTTTCTACAATTCGTTTACAGCCGATTACGGCCTGCTGTGCGTTGCAGCGCTTGTTATTAAATGCTCGGACTGCGCATCCAAGCAGGCGCCAGTATGCGATGGATCCATGAACGCTGGCTGTTCGCAGTGTGCACTGGCCACATGGGAGTTTCCGAAAATAGGGGACCCTAATATAGCACCCTAAATAATAGGATCCTTATTAGAAGGACCCCAAAATAAGGTACCCCCTATTTTCGGAAACTCCCGCATCGTCAACCACAGCACAGGGAAGCGGGCGGGCGGGAACACGGGGGTATTCAAGGGGCACTCATATGCCCAAACAGTTCATGACAGTGAACACACCACGCACACTTGCCCAAGCTTTGCGGCACTGACCAGCACAAAGAACTCAGCAACATGCTTTTACATCCTTGTCACACAGTCAGCTACACACCAAAATCTAGACTCCAATCCCAACAAACCACTGCTTACTCCGGACTATGACTATGCACTCACGTCTCAGCAACAAGCAGGTACTTGTCGTAGTTGGCATGGTCGAAGCTTAGCGTCCCATACGCGGCATCGAAGGCCTGACACGAGCTGAAATCAAAACATCGCGGAACTGTCCCCTGTTTGAAGTGCCCAAGCCTTTTGCAGCTCCGACCTTTGCGAAGCCGAGACTTCACTCAAAACATGAGCAGTCTTTGCGGAATTTATGGCAGCAGCCAGACAAAACGGAACCGACAACAAGATGGTGACAAGCATCGAGACACTGCCACTTGGTCAAGCAAGAACGCTCCAACACGTACTCGAACACGAAGATCTAATTGAGGCACGCAAGAATGTTACCGCGATTTCAGCAGTCAAGAGCAACTTTAACGAGTCACGCGAGCAACACTTTCTTTTTACTTTCGCACATGAGCTTTGAGCAGTCCAGTTGATGCTTCCCACGGCAAGTTAATTACAACAGAAATTGGAAGAATACTTATTCTAAGGAATCTACTTTCTGAGCTTTGCACTTGTTGGACATCAGATCCTCTCTGCCAGGGGTCCTATCGAACCCTGACCCTGAACTCTGAACGCAACAGGCACTTCAGTCCCGGAGAGGCAACTCCCTGACGAGAAACCAAGCACGACCACAGCAAGCAACGCTCTCTCCTTTTGAAGGTGGTGGTAAGTACAGCCAGAATCTACACTGACCACATGGCTAAAACACTTGCTTAGCCAACATGGAACATCAGCTTTAAGAGCTGACAAACGACGCATCAGCCGCACACTGACAGAAATGTATCCCCCATCAGCCTGCTGACAAACGGTGACCCCTGCCCAGACTTTTGATCGGGCAAGGGCGGGCGGGAGATCGAAAATCAGGGCGGCTCCCGTGCTGCTCCCGGTCTACACACCCGTACAACCACAATCACTGTGCTTGAGACACACAGCTGCAAGTATGAACATGCCGCACTGCCCAGGCACTCCGCTCCCCAGAGACTCCCTGGCCTAGCCTGCCTCGCGACACACGACAACATCTGCATGCCACCACTCCCGCAAACGACACTGCAAAGACGAGCCCCTCCTGCAACACGAGTCCTCACACGCTTGACAAGAGCAACGACATACAAGGACACACCCAAGAAAAACTATCCTAGCAAAGATTCTATCGGATCCCTCTTTTCGCCCCTCCGGTTCCCTCCGGTTCGACCCGCAGTAGCATGGGCACACACTGCAGCTGAAGCTGGTGCTCTGCACGTGGGCACTTGCTAGTGGCCTGGCAGGGGATGTTCAGAACACAGCAGGACTATACCTTGGAAGCAACAAGCTTGAGGGTGTCCGAAGACGCCGCAAGCACTGAACCCTACCGCGCACAAACCTAGCAAGACATGAAGCACGTACGGTGTTTGGATGCACAAACAGTCGCACAGCAAAGGTGCCGGGGATCCACCCTCTTGGAACAGAGTGCACTCGGGCACACAATCTGACTCAGCTGCCTATGGCAGACAAGGACCGGCTGTCGCTACATGGCTGAACGCGAACCCGTGCCACCTCAGCCATGTTTCTGCGAAGAAAGCTTGCGTTGAACTGATCCTGGAAATGCGACCTGAAGCTACACAGCCACAAATCCTCCAACATGTCTCGCATCACAGTCTGAACAACAATGCACGCACAGTCTGCGCGCATCTCCTTGCACGCGCATCAACCATATCCAATGCATCAACATGCCACCTCCCCGTACACGAGCGGATGCTTCATGGCGAGCTTTCATCAGCTCGCGCACACGACTTTATTGCAACTGTCTCAGACTGAACGCCAGCTGCACTCAGAAGACTAATGCACTGCAGCAAATGCACGCGGTCTCTTCATTTTTCCTCTCAGTCGCAAGACTGGTTAAGTTGGGGCAGCGCGGACGGAAAATGATCTATCGGACCGCCCATGCTCGGCACACGGATTGTCCATTTCAGAATGAGGGAAGGTACACACCACCCCCCCCACCACTTCAAGGGCGACGGGCGGGGCAAAACAAGAAGACACCAAGTGTTCAGCCACACAGGCAACCGCTAGAGCATTCTCTAACACCTGCTGGCCTGGACATGCATCAACACGCATCATCATGCATCATGGACACGTGCTGCACGGCAATCACAACAGTGCGACACAACACGGCACGCAGCTGCCGACGCAAAACCAGAAGCACGCACAGGCTTAGTAGGTTTTGCTTTCAGTCAGGACAGCGGGCAATAAAGCGACGTCAACAAGTTGAAGTATGCGTCAGCACAATCACTTGCAAGCACACTTGCAGCGCTCCTCGCTTTTCAAGCCTGAGATGGTGGAGATACGACGAGTCTCATGCAATTCCGAAAGCTGTACTTGAGACTCTCGACCTTCGAACGGCCAAAACAAGAAGAGATCCCTCCTCAAAGAATGCCAGGGCCACCCCAACATTTTGCAGACGGGAAAAGCAAAATGCTCACACAAGGCTTCGCGAGCAGGTAGCACGCAAACACTCCTGCACCTATGAGCCTTGCAGGCAGAGCCACATGCTTGCAGAGCAACAGCAAACATGTAACATGTCGGCAGGTGTTCAAGCACTTGCACAAGTACACACAAGTGCAAGACCAAGCATTAGCTACGCACATACTTCCCACTTAGATACACGCACGCGTGCACCTCGCGCAGGCCCTGTTACAAGGTCGCAACGAAGACCTCAACCCCCCTCTCACAACCCAGGTGTTTTCTTTGGGCGCGGAGGGCGGGAAACAGAAAACTTGGAGCACACCTGATGTAAAACAGGATTTCTTCTGCTCACAGCATTCGGGCAGCCTGCAGCTGATTATGGCTGCACATGCAGTGAATAAGTCCTGCAAACGCGATGCAAGCTTCTGCACTGCCACAAGCCCATGCACACTCAGAGCAAGCCGTGACACTGCACACATCACAATGCACTGAAGAACTGCTAGCCAATCCCACTTTGATGCATGCTGTGCATGCACCCCGCTTGCTTCCACACCACCGCCAGCTGCGACAAGGCATTGCCGCATTGCTCTTGGGCTGCTGGAGCACCGCTCACGAGCATGTAAGCGGATGGCCCCGACATCGCAACTGCATTGGACAGCCCGAAGTATCCCCAAGGCTTTGCGCCGCGCATTAACACTTTGACAGCTTTCGCAGCCACTGGCTCCGGGAACAAGACAGTGTCCTCGAAGCTGGGCTCCGATCTCGAGAGCTTGCTCCAGCCGACACTCTCCTGAAAGTTGCCACCGTCTGCGCTAGTCAGCACCTTGATCTCTCCTGGAGCATAGCTCCATCGCAAAGTCAGGCCAAGCAGCTGTCTCCGTGATCCGAAAGTGCAAGTCCAGGACACGGTCTCGCCCGGCTCGTGGTTCCCCGCGCTGCACCAATACCCCGAAGACTCCGTGGTTGCAAGCTCGGCCCCGAATGTCTTAGAAGAGTAGACGCTCGAGGCTGTAGCTGCATCGAAGGAAGCGAAACGCTGCGCAGCTGCAGGCAGCATCAAGGACAACAGAAGGCAAGCCTTCACCATTGCTTCCATAGCAGCCATAGCACTCACCACACACAACATGCACACTTGCTACACAACTCGTTCTCACAGACCGAATGTCCAACGGTATCTGGACCCTGAAATCTGCAAGCCGCCGTCTTGCGGTGCACAAACTCCTGAGCGCCACGATACGCGGACAAACACACACACACACACAAAGACACACACGAACGAGCATTCCAGCATAGTACAGCTCTACGCACAGTCTCCTCGCTCTTTACGACAGCTTGGGCCGCCACGTATTTGCGAAAGGCAGGAGCGAACGGCGACAAGATGCTTGAAAGCTAGGCACAGGCGCTCTCCAAGCGAGTTAGCACCGCAGCTGTGTCTGTGCTGAGTGCTTGCAAGACGCTCAGTGACTGAGTCATCTCGGCTGCCTGCTGAGCGTAGGCTTTCACGACATCTGCGCGCAGCGACGCATAATCCATCTCCGGCACTGCAACCGCCGCTGCAGCACTGAACATCAGGAGCAGAGTAGGAAGCAAACAAGCAAACAAACGAGCCAAGTCCATCTCTGCAGCTGTTGTGAAGTGGCTCCCGCGCAAGACCAGTCGACTCGTCTCTACTTGTGCTCCACACTCACGCGCAGTCGTCACATGCCCTCTGACTTTGTTCTACCAGCGATGCGCCATTGAACAAGGACTCTGACACAGAACAGAGTCACGTGGACTGCCACCTTCATTATAGAGGTTTTGAGCACAATTGTCTAGGGGGAAGCAACGACCCAGGACCACCACGCCCATGTAACGCTAAACAAGGCAACCTGCAGCGCTGGCACCGCACACAGACATTTCAACCTCAATTCACAATCAAACATGGGCAAATCTGGCACCAGGCACACACCCTGCAAAGGCTCTCATACATAGCCACGTCTCCCCCAGCAACATCAACCACGCAATTGCCACCCCCTGCCTGCTAAGCACAGCATGCGCAACGGTGAGCACGCAACACTGAAGATCGGAACACTCCAGCAGCAGTTGACCTCCAGGTCGACCCACAACCAACACTTCTCTCTGCTGCAGCTGCACGCGCAAGATGTGTTGGCTATAGATAGAAAGGGTTTACGTCACAGTACGGGCCAGTGACCAGGGCACACCTGACCTGGAAATGAGAAGGGCTGCAGACTCTGCAGACGTTCAAGAGCTGCAACTGAGAAACGAGAACCTACAAATGGATCTATACGGCTTACGTCGGCACGAGTGGCAGATAGCAGTAGCAACCCCCGCAGCAGTTGAACCAGGTCTCTTTACACGTCTTGGCCGGCTTGCGCAAGAAGGCAGGCAGAGCAAGGATTCTCAAGCAACGTCGTCAGTCTCGTAATCTACTTAGTCTACTGACGCAGCATCATTGCCGCAGCCTCCTGGGGCACGTTGCAGCTGAAGCTGGTGCTCTGCACGCGGGCACTTGCTTCGAGTGGCCTGGCAGGGGATGACCAGAACACAGCAGGCCTATACCTTGGAAGCAACAAGCTTGAGAATGTCCGAGGACGCCGCAAGCACTGACGCTAGCGCTGCCCTGCCAGGACCAAACGTGTCAGCGACCTTGACCGGCAGTGACTCGTCGAGCGCTGCACGCCCAGCAGATGACCCGACTCTGCCGAACTGCACGAAGGCTGGCCAAGTCTTGCTTGTGACCAGGCTCACAGGCCTGCAAGACCCAAGCCTTGGAGCGAGATGCTGCAGGGACTCCACCAAACTTCGCTGCCTTTCCACGCTAGCACGCAACAGCGTTCCCACCTCCTGCACCGCAAGCACAGCCGCGGGGTCATGCTCTGGAACTGTCACCTGGAAGAATTTGTCGCCACCCGTGCTGGAGGCATCATCGCAGTCAGCGGCTGCAACCTTCGATCCAGCCACCACCAAGCAGGTGTTGCCTTGCTTGACTTGCCCGTCCTGGCTGACTATCCAACTTGCTTGCCCTTCTTGGCATTCGACCAAAGACACCTTGCCGGCCACAACTCCCAAGCAACTTCCGCCCAACACCTGTAGCTGCCCTTCCGCACTGCTGGAGAACACCTCAGCACCTGTGCCAGCCACAACGGCATCGACGCAGGGCTTTGCTTCCACACCACCGCCAGCTGCGACAAGGCATTGCTCTTGGGCTGCTGGAGCACCGCTCACGAGCATGTAAGCGGATGGCCCCGACATCGCAACTGCATTGGACAGCCCGAAGTATCCCCAAGGCTTTGCGCCGCGCATTAACACTTTGACAGCTTTCGCAGCCACTGGCTCCGGGAACAAGACAGTGTCCTCGAAGCTGGGCTCCGATCTCGAGAGCTTGCTCCAGCCGACACTCTCCTGAAGGTTGCCACCGTCTGCGCTAGTCAGCACCTTGATCTCTCCTGGAGCATAGCTCCATCGCAAAGTCAGGCCAAGCAGCTGTCTCCGCGATCTGAAAGTGCCAGTCCAGGACACGGTCTGGCCCGGCTCGTGGTTCCCCGCGCTGCACCAATACCCGGAAGACTCCGTGGTTGCAAGCTCGGCCCCGAATGTCTTAGAAGAATAGACGCTCGAGGCTGTAGCTGCATCGAAGGAAGCGAAACGCTGCGCAGCTGCAGGCAGCATCAAGGACAACAGAAGGCAAGCCTTCACCATTGCTTCCATAGCAGCCATAGCACTCACCACACACAACATGCACACTTGCTACACAACTCGTTCTCACAGACCGAATGTCCAACGGTAGCTGGACCCTGAAAACTGCACGCCGCTGTCTTGCGGTGCACAAACTCCTGAGCGCCACGATACGCGGACAAACACACACACACACACACACACACACACACACACACGAACGAGCACTCCAGCATAGTACAGCTCTACGCACAGGCTCCTCGCTCTTTACGACAGCTTGGGCCGCCACGTATTTGCGAAAGGCAGGAGCGAACGGCGACAAGATGCTTGAAAGCTAGGCACAGGCGCTCTCCAAGCGAGTTAGCACCGCAGCTGTGTCTGTGCTGAGTGCTTGCAAGACGCTCAGTGACTGAGTCATCTCGGCTGCCTGCTGAGCGTAGGCTTTCACGACATCTGCGCGCAGCGACGCATAATCCATCTCCGGCACTGCAACCGCCGCTGCAGCACTGAACATCAGGAGCAGAGTAGGAAGCAAACAAGCAAACAAACGAGCCAAGTCCATCTCTGCAGCTGCTGTGAAGTGGCTCCCGCGCAAGACCAGTCGACTCGTCTCTACTTGTGCTCCACACTCACGCACAGTCGTCACATGCCCTCTGACTTTGTTCTACCAGCGATGCGCCATTGAACAAGGACTCTGACACAGAACAGAGTCACGTGGACTGCCACCTTCATCAGAGGTTTTGAGCACAATTGTCTAGGGGGAAGCAACGACCCAGGACCACCACGCCCATGTAACGCTAAACAAGGCAACCTGCAGCGCTGGCACCGCACACAGACATTTCAACCTCAATTCACAATCAAACATGGGCAAATCTGGCACCAGGCACACACCCTGCAAAGGCTCTCATACATAGCCACGTCTCCCCCAGCAACATCAACCACGCAATTGCCACCCCCTGCCTGCTAAGCACAGCATGCGCAACGGTGAGCACGCAACACTGAAGATCGGAACACTCCAGCAGCAGTTGACCTCCAGGTCGACCCACAACCTGTTGCAGCTGCACGAGCAAGCTGTGTTGGCTATAGATAGAAAGGGTTTACGTCACAGTACGGTCCAGTGACCAAGCCACACCTGACCTGGAAATGAGAAGGGCTGCAAGATTCTGCAGACGTTCAAGAGCTGCAACTGAGAAACGAGAACCTACAAATGGATCTATACGGCTTACGTCGGCACTAGTGGCAGATAGCAGATAGCAGTAGAATAGTAGAAACCCCCGCAGCAGTTGAACCAGGTCTCTTTACACGTCTTGGCCGGCTTGCGCAAGAAGGCAGGCAGAGCAAGGATTCTCAAGCAACGTCGTCAATCTCGTAATCTACTTAGTCTACTGACGCAGCATCATTGCCGCAGCCTCCTGGGGCACGTTGCAGCTGAAGCTGGTGCTCTGCACGCGGGCACTTGCTTCGAGTGGCCTGGCAGGGGATGACCAGAACACAGCAGGCCTATACCTTGGAAGCAACAAGCTTGAGAATGTCCGAGGACGCCGCAAGCACTGACGCTAGCGCTGCCCTGCCAGGACCAAACGTGTCAGCGACCTTGACCGGCAGTGACTCGTCGAGCGCTGCACGCCCAGCAGATGACCCGACTCTGCCGAACTGCACGAAGGCTGGCCAAGTCTTGCTTGTGACCAGGCTCACAGGCCTGCAAGACCCAAGCCTTGGAGCGAGATGCTGCAGGGACTCCACCAAACTTCGCTGCCTTTCCACGCTAGCACGCAACAGCGTTCCCACCTCCTGCACCGCAAGCACAGCCGCAGGGTCATGCTCTGGAACTGTCACCTGGAAGAATTTGTCGCCACCAGTGCTGGAGGCATCATCGCAGTCAGCGGCTGCAACCTTCGATCCAGCCACCACCAAGCAGGTGTTGCCTTGCTTGACTTGCCCGTCCTGGCTGACTATCCAACTTGCTTGCCCTTCTTGGCATTCGACCAAAGACACCTTGCCGGCCACAACTCCCAAGCAACTTCCGCCCAACACCTGTAGCTGCCCTTCCGCACTGCTGGAGAACACCTCAGCACCTGTGCCAGCCACAATGGCATCGACGCAGGGCTTTGCTTCCACACCACCGCCAGCTGCGACAAGGCATTGCTCTTGGGCTGCTGGAGCACCGCTCACGAGCATGTAAGCGGATGGCCCCGACATCGCAACTGCATTGGACAGCCCGAAGTATCCCCAAGGCTTTGCGCCGCGCATTAACACTTTGACAGCTTTCGCAGCCACTGGCTCCGGGAACAAGACAGTGTCCTCGAAGCTGGGCTCCGATCTCGAGAGCTTGCTCCAGCCGACACTCTCCTGAAAGTTGCCACCGTCTGCGCTAGTCAGCACCTTGATCTCTCCTGGAGCATAGCTCCATCGCAAAGTCAGGCCAAGCAGCTGTCTCCGTGATCTGAAAGTGCCAGTCCAGGACACGGTCTGGCCCGGCTCGTGGTTCCCCGCGCTGCACCAATACCCCGAAGATTCCGTGGTTGCAAGCTCGGCCCCGAATGTCTTAGAAGAGTAGACGCTCGAGGCTGTAGCTGCATCGAAGGAAGCGAAACGCTGCGCAGCTGCAGGCAGCATCAAGGACAACAGAAGGCAAGCCTTCACCATTGCTTCCATAGCAGCCATAGCACTCACCACACACAACATGCACACTTGCTACACAACTCGTTCTCACAGACCGAATGTCCAACGGTAGCTGGACCCTGAAAACTGCGCGCCGCTGTCTTGCGGTGCACAAACTCCTGAGCGCCACGATACGCGGACAAACACACACACACACACACAAAGACACACACGAACGAGCACTCCAGCATAGTACAGCTCTACGCACAGGCTCCTCGCTCTTTACGACAGCTTGGGCCGCCACGTATTTGCGAAAGGCAGGAGCGAACGGCGACAAGATGCTTGAAAGCTAGGCACAGGCGCTCTCCAAGCGAGTTAGCACCGCAGCTGTGTCTGTGCTGAGTGCTTGCAAGACGCTCAGTGACTGAGTCATCTCGGCTGCCTGCTGGGCGCAGGCTTTCACGACATCTGCGCGCAGCGACGCATAATCCATCTCCGGCACTGCAACCGCCGCTGCAGCACTGAACATCAGGAGCAGAGTAGGAAGCAAACAAGCAAACAAACGAGCCAAGTCCATATCTCTGCAGCTGCTGTGAAGTGGCTCCCGCGCAAGACCAGTCGACTCGTCTCTACTTGTGCTCCGCCCCGACTTTTTCTACGAGCGATGCGCCACTGAACACGGACTCTGACACAGAACAGAGTCACGTGGACTGCCACTCTCATTAGATTAGAGGTTTTTAGCACATTTGTCTAGGGAGAAGCAACGACCCAGGACCAACACGCCCATGTAACGCTAAACAAGGCAACCTGCAGCGCTGGCACCGCACTGAGACATTTCAACCTCAACTTCACAATCAAACGTGGACTTATCTGGCACCAGGCACACCCGTGCAAGGGCTCGCACACATACCCACATTCCCCCAGCAACGACTTCGGTTCGAACCTGCGCCCAAAGTGGTCCGCAGAGCCCATCAAGTCAGAGAAAAAGGAGAGCGAATGTGCAGCAATTGGCACAAGCGCGGAAAGCCACACTCCTCATCACCAGGGTGGTGAATGGCACGGTCACCAAAGCTGCTATGGCACCAGGGCCTCAGAAGAAGTCGAGGCAGTAACTCAGTTCGCCGGAGGCCGCCATCAGCCAAAGCCAGCAGCAGCCCAAGCGCCACGGGGTTGCCGGAGTCGCCGTCCCCAGCAACATCAACCACGCAATTGCCTCGCCTCCCCTGCGGGACATGTCAGTCGGACAGGATTAAACTACCGCAAAACATCAAATGCACAGCAACGCAAGAGCACTCCTTTTCTTCACGAATGGGAATACATGGTAGCATGATGCAGCATAACATATGCTGCAGCACATTCACACAATGGCATACACTGCATACACTCACATACGCCAGAATCGCAACCCGCACATCAAAGCACGGGCGAATGCTAACACAATATGGCATACACATATTCCAGAATCGCAACCCGCACATCAAAGCACGGGCGAATGCTGCTAACACTCCCCTCAGAGCGTGTCGTTGGGCGGACTGGGCGAGGCACGAAAGAACTCAAGCCGCGCGTGCAAAACACAACTTTTTGATATACAACATCGGAACACTCCAGCAGCAGTTGACCTCCAGGTCGACCCACAACCAACACTTCTCTCTGCTGCACCTGCACGCGCAAGATGTGCTGGCTAGATCGTAAGGGATGTAAGGGTTTATGTCACAGTACGGGCCAGTGACAAGGCCACACCTGACCTGGAAATGAGACGGGCTGCAAATGCTATAGAGCTGCAACAGAGAAACGAACCTACAAAACGGATCAATACCTCACACGTTCTTATGCAGTGCACGAAGTGGCGGTCGGTCTCCCCTTTTTCATTGGTCGGACGTAGGTCTGTCAAAGTTGGCCAGAAGGTCCAACAAAGCTCGGTTCAACTCAACAGTGCCACTTTTGTGGAACACAAAACCAATGCAAGCCTGAAGCCCAAGCTGTACAAGCAGACTCAGATGAGCTCACGCCGAAGAGGCAGAACAGGATGTAGGTCGTGCCGAAGTCACCGAAGGACCGCGCCACGACACCAAGCATGACAAGCCATGTCTCTAGTCTCGACATGTACAAACTACCCACCCTCCAGCCCATAGACGCCGTGACACTTCTAAGACGCAAGTGCGCACACGCCCTTTTGTTCGTGGGATGCGCAAATGCCGACAGCCGATCTTTCCTGGCCTAGCAAGGAACTACAAACTTCCTGGAGGCGATTGGGGCGGCGGTGCGTTCAAAAGAAATCCTGCGGCTAACCTACCTGGATCTAGCACTATCTAGCTCTAAGCTCTGGGCAGCTGCCACTATACAAATGCTTCGCACACTTATGGTACATTATGACACGAGACGCTTCAGGTGCTGCGCTTCGCTCCGCACTGTCCAGCGAGGTCGTCCAGGAGCGAGAAGTAAACCCACAACACCGACAAATGACAGCCAGTCATCAAAGTTCACCCGATGGTGTGCCCAGGGTGTGCAAGTAGTCTCGGTAGGCCTTGGCGTGGTCGCGATGGCCTGCAAAGCCTGAGTTTCCCACTGTTGTGCATGACGTGCTCGTTGTGCATAGGCATGCCGGCGAGAGCCCGTCCAACGTCGTTCCATCGATGCCTGTGCCGCTTTGTCCGCAGCCTCATTGCACGGAGCTGCGTGACGCACAGGCCGCCATGAAGTGCCCAGGTGGGCTGTTTGCCATGGGACGGTGTCCAGACAAACTCGACTCAAGTTTTTCATTGGTCGGACATGACTGCCATCCCTGGCAGCAGAAACTCTTCCCCGGGCGGGCGGGTGGGAAAATCAAGAACACTATAGCACAGCAATTGTGCCAGCACCGGAGCTGTGCACTCAACACCGATACACAACATCCAAGCACTGCTGGCATCAACAAAACTGTACAGCACTGCGTGTACATGTGAGAGACGGGTGCATTGCCAAACCCGGCCGAACCGCTACACCCGACACGGCTTACGTCGGCACTACTGGCAGATAGCAGTAGCAACCCCCGCAGCAGTTGAACCAGCTCTCTACACGTCTTGGCCCTTGGCCGGCTTGCGCAAGAAGGCTGGCAGAGCAAGGATTTGAACTCTCAAGCAACGTCGTCTCAATCTCGTAATCTACTTAGCCTACTGACGCAGCATCATTGCCGCAGCCTCCTGGGGCACATTGCAGCTGAAGCCGGTGCTCTGCACGCGGGCACTTGCTTCGAGTTGCAGGGGATGACGAGAACCCAGCAGGACTAGACCTTGGAAGCAACAAGCTTGAGGGTGTCCGAAGACGCCGCAAGCACTGACGCGAGCGCTGCCCTGCCAGGACCAAACGTGTCAGCGACCTTGACCGGCAGCGACTCGTCGAGCGCTGCACGCCCAGCAGATGACCCGACTGTGCCGAACTGCACGAAGGCTGGCCAAGTCTTGCTTGCGACCAGGCTCACAGGCCTGCAAGACCCAAGCTTTGGAGCGAGATGCTGCAGGGACTCCACCAAACTTCGCTGCCTTGCCACGCTAGCACGCAACAGCATTCCCACCTCCTGCACCGCAAGCACAGCCGCAGGGTCATGCTCTGGAACTGCCACCTGGAAGAACTTGTCGCCACCTGTGCTGGAGGCATCATCGCAGTCAGCGGCTGCAACCTTCGATCCAGCCACCACCAAGCAAGTGTTGCCTTGCTTGACTTGCCCGTCCTGGCTGACTACCCAACTTCCTTGCCCTTCTCGGCATTCCACCAAAGACACCTTGCCGGCCACAACTCCCAAGCAACTTCCGCCCAACGTCTGTAGTTGCCCTTCCACACTGCTGGAGAACACCTCGGCACCTGTGCCAGCCACAATGGCATCGACGCAGGGCTTTGCTTCCACACCACCGCCAGCTGCGACAAGGCATTGCTCTTGGGCTGCTGGAGCACCGCTCACGAGCATGTAAGCGGATGGCCCCGACATCGCAACTGCATTGGACAGCCCGAAGTATCCCCAAGGCTTCGCGCCACGCATTAGCACTTTGACAGCTTTCGCAGTCACTGGCTCCGGGAACAAGACAGTGTCCTCGAAGCTGGGCTCCGATCTTGATAGCCTGCTCCAGCCGACACTCTCCTGAAAGTTGCCACCGTCTGCGCTAGTGAGAACCTTGATCTCTCCTGGAGCATAGCTCCATCGCAAAGTGAGGCCAAGTAGCTGTCTCCGTGATCTGAAGGTGCCAGTCCAGGACACGGTCTGGCCCGGCTCGTGGTTCCCCGCGCTGCACCAATACCCCGAAGACTCCGTGGTTGCAAGCTCGGCTCCGAAGGTCTTGGAAGAGTAGATGCTCGAGGCTGTAGCTGCATCGAAGGAAGCGAAACGCTGCGCAGCTGCAGGCAGCATCAAGGACAACAGAAGGCAAGGCTTCACCACTGCGGCCATAGCAGCCATAGCATTCACCACGCACAACATGCACACTTGCTACACAACTCGTTCTCACAGACCGAATGTCCGACGGTAACTGGACCCTGAAACTGCACGCCGCCGTCTTGCGGCGCACAACCTCCTGAGCGTCACGATACGGGGACACACGAACACACACACACACACACACACACACACACACACATACACACACACACACACACACACACACACACAAGCGCACTCCAGCGTAACACAGCTCTCTGCACAGGCTCCTCGCTCTTTACGACAGCTTGGGCCGCCACGTATTTGCGAAAGGCAGGAGCGATGCACGGGCTAGGCACAGGCGCTCTGCAAGCGAGTTAGCACCGCAGCTGTGTCTGTGCTGAGTGCTTGCAAGACGCTCAGCGACTGCGTCATCTCGGCTGCCTGCTGAGCGTAGGCTTTCACGACATCTGCGCGCAGCGACGCATAATCCATCTCCGGCACCGCAACCGCCGCTGCAGCACTGAACATCAGGAGCAGAGTAGGAAGCAAACAAGCAAACAAACGAGCCAAGTCCATCTCTGCAGCTGCTGTGAAGTGGCTCCCGCGCAAGACCAGTCGACTCGTCTCTACTTGTGCTCCACACTCACGCAGTCGTTATGCCCTCTGACTTTGTTCTACAAGCGATGCGCCATTGAACAAGACTCTGACACAGAACAGAGTCACGTGGACTGCCACCTTCATTAGAGGTTTTATCACATTTGTCTAGGGGGAAGCAACGACCCAGGACTAACACGCCCATGTAATGCTACACAAGGCAACCTGCAGCGCTGGCACCACACTGAGACATTTCAACCTCAATTCACAACCAAACGTGGACTTATCTGGCACCAGGCACACACCGTGCAAGGGCTCGCACACATACCCACATTCCCCCAGCAACGACTTCGGTTCGAACACTGCGCCCAAAGGTGGTCCGCAGAGCCCATCAAGTCAGAGAAAAAGGAGAGCGAATGTGCAGCAATTGGCACAAGCGCGGAAAGCCACACTCCTCATCACCAGGGTGGTGAATGGCACGGTCACCAAAGCTGCTATGGCACCAGGGCCTCAGAAGAAGTCGAGGCAGCAACTCAGTTCGCCGGAGGCCGCCATCAGCCAAAGCCAGCAGCAGCCCAAGCGCCACGGGGTTGCCGGAGTCGCCGTCCCCAGCAACATCAACCACGCAATTGCCTCGCCTCCCCTGCGGGACATGTCAGTCGGACAGGATTAAACTACCGCAAAACATCAAATGCACAGCAACGCAAGAGCACTCCTTTTCTTCACGAATGGGAATACATGGTAGCATGATGCAGCATAACATATGCTGCAGCACATTCACACAATGGCATACACTGCATACACTCACATACGCCAGAATCGCAACCCGCACATCAAAGCACGGGCGAATGCTAACACACAATGGCATACACATATTCCAGAATCGCAACCCGCACATCAAAGCACGGGCGAATGCTGCTAACACTCCCCTCAGAGCGTGTCGTTGGGCGGACTGGGCGAGGCACGAAAGAACTCAAGCCGCGCGCGCAAAACACAACTTTTTGATATACAACATCGGAACACTCCAGCAGCAGTTGACCTCCAGGTCGACCCACAACCAACACTTCTCTCTGCTGCACCTGCACGCGCAAGATGTGCTGGCTAGATCGTAAGGGATGTAAGGGTTTATGTCACAGTACGGGCCAGTGACAAGGCCACACCTGACCTGGAAATGAGACGGGCTGCAAATGCTATAGAGCTGCAACAGAGAAACGAACCTACAAAACGGATCAATACCTCACACGTTCTTATGCAGTGCACGAAGTGGCGGTCGGTCTCCCCTTTTTCATTGGTCGGACGTAGGTCTGTCAAAGTTGGCCAGAAGGTCCAACAAAGCTCGGTTCAACTCAACAGTGCCACTTTTGTGGAACACAAAACCAATGCAAGCCTGAAGCCCAAGCTGTACAAGCAGACTCAGATGAGCTCACGCCGAAGAGGCAGAACAGGATGTAGGTCGTGCCGAAGTCACCGAAGGACCGCGCCACGACACCAAGCATGACAAGCCATGTCTCTAGTCTCGACATGTACAAACTACCCACCCTCCAGCCCATAGACGCCGTGACACTTCTAAGACGCAAGTGCGCACACGCCCTTTTGTTCGTGGGATGCGCAAATGCCGACAGCCGATCTTTCCTGGCCTAGCAAGGAACTACAAACTTCCTGGAGGCGATTGGGGCGGCGGTGCGTTCAAAAGAAATCCTGCGGCTAACCTACCTGGATCTAGCACTATCTAGCTCTAAGCTCTGGGCAGCTGCCACTATACAAATGCTTCGCACACTTATGGTACATTATGACACGAGACGCTTCAGGTGCTGCGCTTCGCTCCGCACTGTCCAGCGAGGTCGTCCAGGAGCGAGAAGTAAACCCACAACACCGACAAATGACAGCCAGTCATCAAAGCTCACCCGATGGTGTGCCCAGGGTGTGCAAGTAGTCTCGGTAGGCCTTGGCGTGGTCGCGATGGCCTGCAAAGCCTGAGTTTCCCACTGTTGTGCATGACGTGCTCGTTGTGCATAGGCATGCCGGCGAGAGCCCGTCCAACGTCGTTCCATCGATGCCTGTGCCGCTTTGTCCGCAGCCTCATTGAGAGCACGGAGCTGCGTGACGCACAGGCCGCCATGAAGTGCCCAGGTGGGCTGTTTGCCATGGGACGGTGTCCAGACAAACTCGACTTCCAACTTGCCGTCGCGAAACCCCTTTTGATGTAACGCCGAATCGTGTCGAGCAGGAGAGCGTAGTCGAAGCCCTGCTCGCCCTGGATCGCCCGAATCGCCGCCTGGCAGTCGACGACGAGGTAGACCCGACGCCACCGTACCTTGGGACCCCGCCAATGTCAATCGCCTCGAGGGCCAACGCAAGCGCGAGAACCTCCATCCTGTACGGGCTCTGATCCTCCAGCCCATCGCCGAAAGCAGCTACCGAGTCAGGATGCTGAACAGCAATGCCCGAGGAGCCCACGCCATCCTTGCTGGAGCCGTCCGTGGCTACGAAGAGGTCCTGCTCGTCTGCGAAGGTGCCGAGGAGCTCCACGAGGTGCTCCTTGAAATCCTGAAGGTCGATGGCCGGCGGAGCTGCCGGGTAACACCCCACCTCCATGGCGAAGAGTCGCTCCTGAGCAGTGTGAGCCGGGGGCTGAATGTCGGCCCGCATCGCCTGAAAATGCGTACATGACCACGCGAGGTGAGGCCTGCTGGGGTGGGTGCCACCACACGCACACTTATGTCGAGCATGATCGCTGTTAAAGTTGCCGCCTGCATTGTAGTGCCAATTGGAAGCCCCCGCGCCAATGGAGGCGAGGAGCAACTCTCGGTCACTGCCCGCAGCCCGAGCCCGGAAGCACTCACGGTGGCCTCCGAAAGCGAATTGAGCGTCACGCGAGGGCGGTGGAAGTCGCAGTCCCACAGCTGCAGCATCATCATCAGTCCTGCGGTTGGGTCGCCACACGCGGCCTGCACGACCCACATAGAGTCGACGGTAGTGGTGCCTGAGCCATTGCAGCAGGACCTGGAAAGACTCGTAACCCACATGCAGCAACCTAAGGGAACCCTCAACATCCCAACATTGAAGCACCTTAGTGTCGGCAGAGAGTGCCCACTGCAAGCGTTGCAGCGTCGGCTCCAGCATGGGCAGTGCCTTGATCACATAGCCTTGCAGCTCCGACAGAGGAAGGGCCTCAGTCCAATCCATCGGCTGCACGACAGAGCGCCAGTAGGCCCGCAGGGTGGCCACATCCAAGCAGAATTGGGGGTCCAAGAACCACCCAATCGTCTCATGAAGCAGGACCCTCGCACAACCAAAAGTGGAGAATCGAGCAGTCATGTGGTTGATCTCCTGTCTGATGGCAGTCAGCTCCGCCGCGTCCGGTGCAGCGTAGGCAGCAGCCCACGTGAAGCATGGCACAATTAGCGAGCGCAGCAGGAGCCCAATCGTTCTGTTAGGCAGCCCTAGAGATCGAAGAAGTTGAAGCCGAACCTGCAGTTTGCGAAGTGAGAACTTCAGGAGCCGCCAAGGGCCGTGCTGAGGGACCACCACACCTAAGGTTTCCAGATCCTGCAAGTGCTTGTAGCCGAGAGTCCTAGCAAGAGCAGCAGCCTCCTGACACGACGCCTCAGCAATGATGGCACATTTGGGCAACGAAACCTCAAGTTGCATGGCCCGGTCAAACTGGTTCGAACGCTCCACAGCCAGAGCGAGGTCCTGGAAGGATCCATGACGCCTGAGCAGTAGGACCCGGTCATCGACATAGCCGTAGCCTGTGATGGGCCTGTCGACTTGATCCTCGACGCCAAGGACGTGGCATGCCCACACGTGTGTGACGGCCGCCGCTATTAGCGGGCTGAGAGGACAACCCTGAGGAAGTCCTCTGGTAGGTCGATACCAGTCTTTGCTTAGCGCTCCTTCCAGCGCAAAAATGCGTTGAGATTGCGCACATGCGTTCGTGAAAAGGCGGACGAGCTCCGGAGGCGCCTTGAGATGGGTCAAGATTGCCTCAGTAGCGCCATACTCCAGGCTGTCGAAAAAGCTGGCGATGTCTTGTTGAGCGACGGCTCGGAAGCCTTGCTGGGTCTCAAAATGGAGTTGTTGTAAAGCTGCAGCCACACTGGTTCCCGGCAAACCGCCTGTGTCTCGAGCGGTGCGCCACGACATGCACCATCCTGCCAGCTGCTCATTGATCAACTTGGCTCCGGCCCGCCAAAGAATGGGGAGCACAGTTATCGGGCGCGATTTGCCGGAGGCTTTCCAGAGGAGGCTGGTCCGTCCGCGGGTCCAGGCACGAGGGATGCGGCCGGTTTGCAAGACGCAGCGCCAGAGGGCTGCGGCGCACTCCCACCAAGAGTCTGGCATCAAGACCAGAGCTGACGCAGGCCACGAGTCTGGGCCAGGAGCTTTGGCATGCATGGTGCCTGTCGCGGCCTTCAGCGCCGCCGCTGTGATGTCAAACACAGCGTCGGTGCTTTCTGGCCTCGGGGTAGCCGCCAAGATCGGGTCAAGGGCAGCTCGAGAGCCAGGTCGGGAGCGCCAGGTTTGATGCCAGATGGCGGCCTGACGATCAACTTCAACAGCAGGGTGTCGGCCAGTCCGCGGGGCCATGGCACTGGCTTGCTCGTGTTCCCATTGAAGGATGGCGTCCGTCCGCTTCTTGATGTAGCTTCGGGCCGCCGTGATGTCACTACGGACGCGGTGTCTCCACTGTGCCTTGGAGGTTTTCCGCTCGGCATCCACGTAAGCTGTAACCAGGTCCGACACAACAGTCAGCATGGCTTGATCGATCACGGTGAAGTAAGGCAGCTCGGGCACCAGCTGACGCACACCTCGCAAAGACTTCCAAATGCACTGCTGGAGTTGTCGGTGGTGTGGCGACGCCACTGCAGTCTGAAGGCGAGAGTGGAGACGGAGCAGAGCTCGCAAGCCTGGGGAGCGCTCGGGCCTCTTGCTGGATTTAGGGGTAAGGCTAGGGGCTTGGGGATGCCAGTGCTCAGACCGCCTAACTGCACACTCATCAGGATCACACAGGGCGTCCTCGGCACTATCAGAAAGCAAAGCCCAGGCAGTCTCGACATCGCAGTCCTCTAAGGCAGCCTGCAAGGCCACCGGGGACCACTCTGCAAAACTTGCAGCCGCCTGCTCCTTAGTGACGTCCGATCGTATCACGCGGCGGCGGGGCCCACGTCTCATCAAGGGAGCCACGTCGTAAGTGTAAGCAACAACCAAGTGATCTGAAGGGCCCTCATGATGAGCGACCGTCTGAGCCGGGAGCTGAGCATGCTGAATCGCGAAGTCGATCCGTCTTCTGCGCGATCCTTGATAGACAGGCCCAGTAGGCTGCAATGCCGCTGCAGGGGCACACGAGTCTCCGCATTGGTCGGACGTAGGTCTGTCAAAGTTGGCCAGAAGGTCCAACAAAGCTCGGTTCAACTTATCAGTGCCACTTTTGTGGAACACAAAACCAAAGCAAACCTGAAGCCCAAACTGTACAATGTACAAGCAGACTCAGATGAGCTCACGCCGAAGAGGCAGAACAAGATGTAGGTCGTGCCGAAGTCACCGAAGGACCGCGCCACGACACCAAGCATAACAAGCCATGAGGTCGTCCAGGAGCGAGAAGTAAACCCACAACACCGACCAATGACAGCCAGTCATCAAGGTTCACCCGATGGTGTGCCCAGGGTGTGCAAGTA
This sequence comes from Symbiodinium sp. CCMP2592, assembly GCA_905221615.1. Classification (NCBI taxonomy): domain Eukaryota; class Dinophyceae; order Suessiales; family Symbiodiniaceae; genus Symbiodinium; species Symbiodinium sp. CCMP2592. The sequence continues at coordinate 247,298 of CAJNDT010005890.1, read as the reverse complement.
GTCTCGGTAGGCCTTGGCATGGTCGCGATGGCCTGCAAAGCCTGAGTTTCCCACTGTTGTGCATGACGTGCTCGTTGCGCATAGGCATGCCGGCGAGAGCCCGTCCAACGTCGTTCCATCGATGCCTGTGCCGCTTTGTCCGCAGCCTCATTGAGAGCACGGAGCTGCGTGACGCACAGGCCGCCATGAGGTGCCCAGGTGGGCTGTTTGCCATGGGACGGTGTCCAGACAAACTCGACTCAAGTTTTTCATTGGTCGGACATGACTGCCATCCCTGGCAGCAGAAACTCTTCCCCGGGCGGGCGGGTGGGAAAATCAAGAACACTATAGCACAGCAATTGTGCCAGCACCGGAGCTGTGCACTCAACACCGATACACAACATCCAAGCACTGCTGGCATCAACACAACTGTACAGCACTGCATGTACATGTGAGAGACGGGTGCATTGCCAAACCCGGCCGAACCGCTACACCCGACACGGCTTACGTCGGCACTACTGGCAGATAGCAGTAGCAACCCCCGCAGCAGTTGAACCAGCTCTCTACACGTCTTGGCCCTTGGCCGGCTTGCGCAAGAAGGCTGGCAGAGCAAGGATTTGAACTCTCAAGCAACGTCGTCTCAATCTCGTAATCTACTTAGCCTACTGACGCAGCATCATTGCCGCAGCCTCCTGGGGCACATTGCAGCTGAAGCCGGTGCTCTGCACGCGGGCACTTGCTTCGAGTTGCAGGGGATGACTAGAACCCAGCAGGACTAGACCTTGGAAGCAACAAGCTTGAGGGTGTCCGAAGACGCCGCAAGCACTGACGCGAGCGCTGCCCTGCCAGGACCAAACGTGTCAGCGACCTTGACCGGCAGCGACTCGTCGAGCGCTGCACGCCCAGCAGATGACCCGACTGTGCCGAACTGCACGAAGGCTGGCCAAGTCTTGCTTGCGACCAGGCTCACAGGCCTGCAAGACCCAAGCTTTGGAGCGAGATGCTGCAGGGACTTCACCAAACTTCGCTGCCTTGCCACGCTAGCACGCAACAGCATTCCCACCTCCTGCACCGCAAGCACAGCCGCAGGGTCATGCTCTGGAACTGCCACCTGGAAGAACTTGTCGCCACCTGTGCTGGAGGCATCATCGCAGTCAGCGGCTGCAACCTTCGATCCAGCCACCACCAAGCAAGTGTTGCCTTGCTTGACTTGCCCGTCCTGGCTGACTACCCAACTTCCTTGCCCTTCTCGGCATTCCACCAAAGACACCTTGCCGGCCACAACTCCCAAGCAACTTCCGCCCAACGTCTGTAGTTGCCCTTCCACACTGCTGGAGAACACCTCGGCACCTGTGCCAGCCACAATGGCATCGACGCAGGGCTTTGCTTCCACACCACCGCCAGCTGCGACAAGGCATTGCTCTTGGGCTGCTGGAGCACCGCTCACGAGCATGTAAGCGGATGGCCCCGACATCGCAACTGCATTGGACAGCCCGAAGTATCCCCAAGGCTTCGCGCCACGCATTAGCACTTTGACAGCTTTCGCAGTCACTGGCTCCGGGAACAAGACAGTGTCCTCGAAGCTGGGCTCCGATCTTGATAGCCTGCTCCAGCCGACACTCTCCTGAAAGTTGCCACCGTCTGCGCTAGTGAGAACCTTGATCTCTCCTGGAGCATAGCTCCATCGCAAAGTGAGGCCAAGTAGCTGTCTCCGTGATCTGAAGGTGCCAGTCCAGGACACGGTCTGGCCCGGCTCGTGGTTCCCCGCGCTGCACCAATACCCCGAAGACTCCGTGGTTGCAAGCTCGGCTCCGAAGGTCTTGGAAGAGTAGATGCTCGAGGCTGTAGCTGCATCGAAGGAAGCGAAACGCTGCGCAGCTGCAGGCAGCATCAAGGACAACAGAAGGCAAGGCTTCACCACTGCGGCCATAGCAGCCATAGCATTCACCACGCACAACATGCACACTTGCTACACAACTCGTTCTCACAGACCGAATGTCCGACGGTAACTGGACCCTGAAACTGCACGCCGCCATCTTGCGGCGCACAACCTCCTGAGCGTCACGATACGGGGACACACGAACACACACACACACACACACACACACACACACACATACACACACACACACACACACACACACACAAGCGCACTCCAGCGTAACACTGCTCTCTGCACAGGCTCCTCGCTCTTTACGACAGCTTGGGCCGCCACGTATTTGCGAAAGGCAGGAGCGATGCACGGGCTAGGCACAGGCGCTCTGCAAGCGAGTTAGCACCGCAGCTGTGTCTGTGCTAATTGCTTGCAAGACGCTCAGCGACTGCGTCATCTCGGCTGCCTGCTGAGCGTAGGCTTTCACGACATCTGCGCGCAGCGACGCATAATCCATCTCCGGCACCGCAACCGCCGCTGCAGCACTGAACATCAGGAGCAGAGTAGGAAGCAAACAAGCAAACAAACGAGCCAAGTCCATCTCTGCAGCTGCTGTGAAGTGGCTCCCGCGCAAGACCAGTCGACTCGTCTCTACTTGTGCTCCACACTCACGCAGTCGTTATGCCCTCTGACTTTGTTCTACAAGCGATGCGCCATTGAACAAGACTCTGACACAGAACAGAGTCACGTGGACTGCCACCTTCATTAGAGGTTTTATCACATTTGTCTAGGGGGAAGCAACGACCCAGGACTAACACGCCCATGTAATGCTACACAAGGCAACCTGCAGCGCTGGCACCGCACTGAGACATTTCAACCTCAATTCACAATCAAACGTGGACTTATCTGGCACCAGGCACACACCGTGCAAGGGCTCGCACACATACCCACATTCCCCCAGCAACGACTTCGGTTCGAACTCTGCGTCCAAAGGTGGTCCGCAGAGCCCATCAAGTCAGAGAAAAAGGAGAGCGAATGTGCAGCAATTGGCACAAGCGCGGAAAGCCACACTCCTCATCACCAAGGTGGTGAATGGCACGGTCACCAAAGCTGCTATGGCACCAGGGCCTCAGAAGAAGACGAGGCAGCAACTCAGTTCGCCGGAGGCCGCCATCAGCCAAAGCCAGCAGCAGCCCAAGCGCCACGGGGTTGCCGGAGTCGAAGACCCGGAGGGAGTCGTAGAGGGTGTGTCCAGACGCCGAAACATCAAACACTTGAAACCCGAAGGAGCACCACGAAGACCCGCGAAAAGAAGCCGAAGCAGCCCAGCATCACCCGCCATCATCTCCATCAGCAGCAGCCGGCGGAGGCGGAGCCTCGCAAGGCCGGAGACCATGTCGTCGAAGAGCATCATGAAGGTGTTTGCCGGCAGTGGCCGAAGCCTGGATTGCATTGAGTTCCCAGGCAGCAGCCTCTTCACGAAGTCGCCACCAAGCAGCACGACCATGACCTCCGCTGCGACGAACACGACATTCAGCGGCGGCACGGTCAGCTTGATCGTTCATCCATCTCATGAGGTCCGTGCTCAGCCGAGGGCCTCAAGAGACCCGAGAGCTCGTCGAACCTGGTTGACGATGTGCAACAAGTACGAGAAGTGGTCACCCTGCCTCAGCACTACTCGCAGCACGGCCTGACAGTCGACGACGAAGACGATCCTGCCAGTCTACCCAGTAGACCGCGCCGCATCGAGAGCAGCACGTGTAGCCAAGTCGAGACCCAAGAGTTCTTGCTTGTAGGACGTTTGGTCCTCCTCGCCGTTTCCTATGGCACAGCGGTAACCACCAGGCTGAACCACGACAGCAAAAGCCCCAATGTCCTGATGCTCCGACCCATCAGTGGCAAGATGGATGACAGCAGCCTCTCGCATGAGATTGCAAAGCTCCTGCACCAAATCCTCATAGAGCTCGTCGGGATCCAACGCGGGCGGAGCAGGAGGCTGCTCGGGAACCCCATGAAGTAGAAGGCGCTCCTCACACCTGTCGCGGGGCATGCGGAGGCCAGCACGGAGATGAGCGGTGCACCTGCAAGCCCACAAAAGGTGAGCCCGTGATGGGTGCTTCAAGCCACACATGCAAAGCCATCTGGGATGCCCTTCCCCAAAGTGATCGCCGGCATTATAATGCCAGCAGGTGCCACCCCAAGCACGGTGAGGTCAGTGTCACGCCGATTCATGGCAAGGGCCCTGTGGTGGCCTCCAAAGTGGTAATCAAGGGTCATGTCAGGCCTAGGCAGACGCAAGCCAGTAGCGAGCTGCGGGTCGTCACGGTGCAGGCTGTGGTGGATCCTGCCCGTGCGTGCCACAGCAGCCTGACGGAAGTGTTGGCGGAGCCACTGGCGCACCACAAGGAAGCCGTCACGTCCCGGTCGCACGGTCCGCTGCCGGCCAGCACGGTCGATGCGAGACAACGCAGAACCAGCAGGGTCCAAGTACCATTGCAGCCGCTGCAAAAGGCTCGGAGCCTCAGGGATCATGGCCTCCCAGCTGAAAGTCGCGCGGTGAAGAGGGACCGTGTCCAGCCAGCGAGGGGCTTGCACGCACATTTTCCACAGGAGGCGTAGGGCCCCCAAGTCACAGGCAAAGTCAGGGTGGATCTCCCAACCCAGAGTCTCGTAGAGGCAGACTCTGGCGAAATTAGTAGAAAAAGATTTGGAAAAGGCTTGTTCGATCTCATTACGCAAAGTGCTCATCTCCTCTGTGCTGGGACGAGCAAACCCAGCAGCCCATGCAAAAGGCGAGACCACCAGCGACAGCAGGAGCTGACGCCTGAAGTGTCGGTTATTGGTGGTCCAGCCGAGCAAACGTGCCCGAAGAATCGCAGCACGGGTCTTGCAGCGGAGCAAAGTCCAGTCACCATCAAAACTAGCCCTAATCCCTAGGATCTCAAGAGTGTCCTCAAGCTTGAAGTGGAAATGGGCAGCAAGCCGCTCATGCTCCACGCCCCGAGTTCGAGGAATCAAGGCGCACTTATCCAAGGAGAGTGTAAACCCAAAGGCACGGTCGTATGCAGTTGAACGCTCCAATGCACGCTGGAGGGCACTTAGGGGCCTATTAGGGGGAACCCAAAGGCTGCGGTCGTCAATGTACGCTAAGGCCTCGGCGGGCTGACCCTGGGCATCACTGGTCACATAGACGGCCCAGACATGCGACAAGACAGCAGCCAGGACCGGTGATAGGGGACATCCCTGTGCCAGGCCACAGTCCACCCGAGCCCAGGAATCGCTAAGGGCTCCAGACAACGAGAAGACACGTTGAGCCCCATCATAGAAAGCCTCGAGCACTCGGAGGATGGCCTGAAGAAACCTCATATGGCGCAAAACACATTGAAGCACAGGCATCCGTATGGAGTCGAAATATGAGGCGACGTCAGTTTGGGCAAAGCAAGTGGCCCCTTCGTCGAAAGCCTGTCGGATGCGCTGCAAGGCTGACTGCACGGAGTTATGTGGAAGTCCTCCAACCGACCGGTGGTCAGACCACGAGTCGATCCATGGAGCAAGTTGTGCTTGGAGCACTCGGGTGCCCGCTCGCCAGACTGCGTTCAGGAGAGATATAGGCCTTGTTCGCTGGCGGGACTTCCAGAGTAATGCCACACGGGCTCGCTTTTCCCCCAGCAACGACTTCGGTTCGAACTCTGCGCCCAAAGGTGGTCCGCAGAGCCCATCAAGTCAGAGAAAAAGGAGAGCGAATGTGCAGCAATTGGCACAAGCGCGGAAAGCCACACTCCTCATCACCAAGGTGGTGAATGGCACGGTCACCAAAGCTGCTATGGCACCAGGGCCTCAGAAGAAGTCGAGGCAGCAACTCAGTTCGCCGGAGGCCGCCATCAGCCAAAGCCAGCAGCAGCCCAAGCGCCACGGAGTTGCCGAAGTCGAAGACCCGGAGGGAGTCGTAGAGGGTGTGTCCAGACGCCGAAACATCAAACACTTGAAACCCGAAGGAGCACCACGAAGACCCGCGAAAAGAAGCCGGAGCAGCCCAGCATCACCCGCCATCATCTCCATCAGCAGCAGCCGGCGGAGGCGGAGCCTCGCAAGGCCGGAGACCATGTCGTCGAAGAGCATCATGAAGGTGTTTGCCGGCAGTGGCCAGTGGCCGAAGCCTGGATTGCATTGAGTTCCCAGGCAGCAGCCTCTTCACGAAGTCGCCACCAAGCAGCACGACCATGACCTCCGCTGCGACGAACACGACATTCAGCGGCGGCACGGTCAGCTTGATCGTTCATCCATCTCATGAGGTCCGTGCTCAGCCCAAAGGGGCTTCCCAGCTCGGTCGCTTCCCGTGCGAGGGCACCCAGGCATGGGTCAATTGCACGCCGAGGGCCTCAAGAGACCCGAGAGCTCGTCGAACCTGGTTGACGATGTGCAACAAGTACGAGAAGTGGTCACCCTGCCTCAGCACGACTCGCAGCACGGCCTGACAGTCGACGACGAAGACGATCCTGCCAGTCCACCCAGTAGACCGCGCCGCATCGAGAGCAGCACGTGTAGCCAAGTCGAGACCCAAGAGTTCTTGCTTGTAGGACGTTTGGTCCTCCTCGCCGTTTCCTATGGCACAGCGGTAACCACCAGGCTGAACCACGACAGCAAAAGCCCCAATGTCCTGATGCTCCGACCCATCAGTGGCCAGATGGATGACAGCAGCCTCTCGCATGAGATTGCAAAGCTCCTGCACCAAATCCTCATAGAGCTCGTCGGGATCCAACGCGGGCGGAGCAGGAGGCTGCTCGGGAACCCCATGAAGTAGAAGGCGCTCCTCACACCTGTCGCGGGGCATGCGGAGGCCAGCACGGAGATGAGCGGTGCACCTGCAAGCCGACAAAAGGTGAGCCCGTGATGGGTGCTTCAAGCCACACATGCAAAGCCATCTGGGATGCCCTTCCCCAAAGTGATCGCCGGCATTATAATGCCAGCAGGTGCCACCAGCCCCAAGCACGGTGAGGTCAGTGTCACGCCGATTCATGGCAAGGGCCCTGTGGTGGCCTCCAAAGTGGTAATCAAGGGTCATGTCAGGCCTAGGCAGACGCAAGCCAGTAGCGAGCTGCGGGTCGTCACGGCGCAGGCTGTGGTGGATCCTGCCCGTGCGTGCCACAGCAGCCTGACGGAAGTGTTGGCGGAGCCACTGGCGCACCACAAGGAAGCCGTCACGTCCCGGTCGCACGGTCCGCTGCCGGCCAGCACGATCGATGCGAGACAACGCAGAACCAGCAGGGTCCAAGTACCATTGCAGCCGCTGCAAAAGGCTCGGAGCCTCAGGGATCATGGCCTCCCAGCTGAAAGTCGCGCGGTGAAGAGGGACGTGTCCAGCCAGCGAGGGGCTTGCACGCACATTTTCCACAGGAGGCGTAGGGCCCCCAAGTCACAGGCAAAGTCAGGGTGGATCTCCCAACCCAGAGTCTCGTAGAGGCAGACTCTGGCGAAATTAGTAGAAAAAGATTTGGAAAAGGCTTGTTCGATCTCATTACGCAAAGTGCTCATCTCCTCTGTGCTGGGACGAGCAAACCCAGCAGCCCATGCAAAAGGCGAGACCACCAGCGACAGCAGGAGCTGACGCCTGAAGTGTCGGTTATTGGTGGTCCAGCCGAGCAAACGTGCCCGAAGAATCGCAGCACGGGTCTTGCAGCGGAGCAAAGTCCAGTCACCATCAAAACTAGCCCTAATCCCAAGGATCTCAAGAGTGTCCTCAAGCTTGAAGTGGAAATGGGCAGCAAGCCGCTCATGCTCCACGCCCCGAGTTCGAGGAATCAAGGCGCACTTATCCAAGGAGAGTGCAAACCCAAAGGCACGGTCGTATGCAGTTGAACGCTCCAATGCACGCTGGAGGGCACTTAGGGGCCTATTAGGGGGAACCCAAAGGCTGCGGTCGTCAACGTACGCTAAGGCCTCGGCGGGCTGACCCTGGGCATCACTGGTCACATAGACGGCCCAGACATGCGACAAGACAGCAGCCAGGACCGGTGATAGGGGACATCCCTGTGCCAGGCCACAGTCCACCCGAGCCCAGGAATCGCTAAGGGCTCCAGACAACGAGAAGACACGTTGAGCCCCATCATAGAAAGCCTCGAGCACTCGGAGGATGGCCTGAGGAAACCTCATATGGCGCAAAACACATTGAAGCACAGGCATCCGTATGGAGTCGAAATATGAGGCGACGTCAGTTTGGGCAAAGCAAGTGGCCCCTTCGTCGAAAGCCTGTCGGATGCGCTGCAAGGCTGACTGCACGGAGTTATGTGGAAGTCCTCCAACCGACCGGTGATCAGACCACGAGTCGATCCATGGAGCAAGTTGTGCTTGGAGCACTCGGGTGCCCGCTCGCCAGACTGCGTTCAGGAGAGATATAGGCCTTGTTCGCTGGCGGGACTTCCAGAGTAATGCCACACGGGCTCGCTTTTCCCCCAGCAACGACTTCGGTTCGAACTCTGCGCCCAAAGGTGGTCCGCAGAGCCCATCAAGTCTGAGTTGAAGAAGAGCGAATGTGCAACTATTGGCACATACGTGGAAAGCCACACTGCACATCACCAAGGTGGTGAACTGCACGGTCAACAAAGCTGCTATGGCACCAGGGCCTCAGATGAAGTCGAGGCAGCAACTCACTCAGTTCGCCGGAGGCCGCCATCAGCCAAAGCGCGCAGCAGCCCAAACGCCACGGGGTTGCCGAAGTCGCCGTCCCCAGCAACATCAACCACGCAATTGCCTCGCCTCCCCTGCGGGACATGTCAGTCGGACAGGATTAAACTACCGCAAAACATCAAATGCACAGCAACGCAAGAGCACTCCTTTTCTTCCCGAATGGGAATACATGGTAGCATGATGCAGCATAACATATGCTGCAGCACATTCACACAATGGCATACACTGCATACACTCACATATGCCAGAATCGCAACCCGCACATCAAAGCACGGGCGAACGCTAACACACAATGGCATACACATATTCCAGAATCGCAACCCGCACATCAAAGCACGGGCGAATGCTGCTAACACTCCCCTCAGAGCGTGTCGTTGGGCGGACTGGGCGGGGCACGAAAGAACTCAAGCCGCGCGTGCAAAACACAACTTTTTGATATACAACATCGGAACACTCCAGCAGCAGTTGACCTCCAGGTCGACCCACAACCAACACTTCTCTCTGCTGCACCTGCACGCGCAAGATGAGCTGGCTAGATCGTAAGGGATGTAAGGGTTTATGTCACAGTACGGGCCAGTGACAAGGCCACACCTGACCTGGAAATGAGACGGGCTGCAAATGCTATAGAGCTGCAACAGAGAAACGAACCTACAAAACGGATCAATACCTCACACGTTCTTATGCAGTGCACGAAGTGGCGGTCTCCCCTTTTTCATTGTTCGGACGTAGGTCTGTCAAAGTTGGCCAGAAGGTCCAACAAAGCTCGGTTCAACTTATCAGTGCCACTAGAGTGGAACACAAAACCAATGCAAACCTGAAGCCCAAGCTGTGCAATGTACAAGCAGACTCAGATGAGCTCACGCCGAAGAGGCAGAACAAGATGTAGGTCGTGCCGAAGTCACCGAAGGACCGCGCCACGACACCAAGCATAACAAGCCATGAGGTCGTCCAGGAGCGAGAAGTAAACCCACAACACCGACCAATGACAGCCAGTCATCAAGGTTCACCCGATGGTGTGCCCAGGGTGTGCAAGTAGTCTCGGTAGGCCTTGGCGATGGTTGACGTGCTCGTTGTGCATAGGCATGCCGGTGAGAGCCCGTCCAACGTCGTTCCATCGATGCCTGTGCCGCTTTGTCCGCAGCCTCATTGAGAGCACGGAGCTGCGCTTCGCACAGGCCACCATGAGGTGCCCAGGTGGGCTGTTTGCCATGGGACGGTGTCCAGACAAACTCGACTTCCAACTTGCCGTCGCGAAACTTCTTGATGTAACGCCGAATCGTGTCGAGCAGGAGAGCGTAGTCGAAGCCCTGCTCGCCCTGGATCGCCCGAATCGCCTCCTGGCAGTCGACGACGAGGTAGACCCGACGCCACCGTACCATTGGGAGCCCGCCGTGCAATGTCAATCGCCTCGAGGGCCAACGCAAGCGCGAGAACCTCCATCCTGTACGGGCTCTGATCCTCCAGCCCATCGCCGAAAGCAGCTATACCGAGTCAGGATGCTGAACAGCAATGCCCGAGGAGCCCACGCCATCCTTCCTGGAGCCGTCCGTGGCTACGAAGAGGTCCTGCTCGTCCGCGACGGCGCCGAGGAGCTTCACGAGGTGCTCCTTGAAATCCTGAAGGTCGATGACCGGCGGAGCTGCCGGGTAACACCCCACCTCTGGCGAAGAGTCGCTCCTGAGCAGTGTGAGCCGGGATGGCCACCCCCTCGCGGGGGGGGGGGTGTGGGGGAGCGAGAGGGGGGGTCGGAAATAGGTACCGGTACCTATTACGACGGTGGCTTGAGGAAAGGGGGGTCGGGGTGTACTCGGAGGACTTTTTCCACATGGATAAGACTAGTTACGATGGGCGACGACAGCTCAACGACTCCCACTGTCCCAGTAGGCCCCGGTACCTATTTTTATCGGCACCCCCCCACTCTCCCAAATTATTGCAACTGTCTCGGACTGAACGCCAGCAGCACTCAGACGACTAATGCACTGCAGCAAATGCACGCGGTCTCTTCATTTTCCTCTCAGTCGCAAGACTGGTTAAGTTGGGGCAGCGCGGACGGAAAATGATCTATCGGACCGCCCATGCTCGGCACGGGTTGTCCATTTCAGAATGAGGGAAGGTACACACCACCCCCCACCACTTCAAGGGCGGGCGGGCGGGGCAAAACAAGAAGACACCAAGTGTTCAGCCACACAGGCAACCGCTAGAGCATTCTCTAACACCTGCTGGCCTGGACATGCATCAACACGCATCATCATGCATGATGGACACGTGCAGCACGGCAATCACATCAGTGCGACACAACACAGCACGCAGCTGCCGACGCAAAACCACAAGCACGCACAGGCTTAGTAGGTTTTGCTTTCAGTCAGGACAGCGGGCAATAAAGCGACGTCAACAAGTGGAAGTAGGCATAAACCCCGGAAATAGGTACCACTCAGAGTAACCCCCCCTCAACAGTACCTTTACGAGGGGGTGGCCATGAGCCGGGGGCTGAATGTCGGCCCGCATCGCCTGGAAATGCGTACATGACCACGCGAGGTGAGGCCTGCTGGGGTGGGTGCCACCACACGCACACTTGTGTCGAGCATGATCGCTGTTAAAGTTGCCGCCTGCATTGTAGTGCCAAATGGAAGCCCCCGCGCCAATGGAGGCGAGGAGCAACTCTCTGTCACTGCCCGCAGCCCGGAAGCACTCAATTGGTCGGACATGACTGCCATCCCTGGCAGCAGGAACTCTTCCCCGGGCGGGCGGGTGGGAAAATCAAGAACACTATAGCACAGCAATTGTGCCAGCACCGGAGCTGCGCACTCAACACCGATACACAACATCCAAGCACTGCTGGCAATGCTGGCATCAACACAACTGTACAGCACTGCATGTACATGTGAGAGACGGGCGCATTGCCAAACCCAGCCGAACCGCTACACCCGACACGGCTTACGTCGGCACTACTGGCAGATAGCAGTAGCAACCCCCGCAGCAGTTGAACCAGCTCTCCACACGTCTTGGCCGGCTTGCGCAAGAAGGCTGGCAGAGCAAGGATTTGAACTCTCAAGCAACGTCGTCTCAATCTCGTAATCTACTTAGCCTACTGACGCAGCATCATTGCCGCAGCCTCCTGGGGCACATTGCAGCTGAAGCTGGTGCTCTGCACGCGGGCACTTGCTTCGAGTTGCAGGGGATGACTGGAACCCAGCAGGACTAGACCTTGGAAGCAACAAGCTTGAGGGTGTCCGAAGACGCCGCAAGCACTGACGCGAGCGCTGCCCTGCCAGGACCAAACGTGTCAGCGACCTTGACCGGCAGCGACTCGTCGAGCGCTGCACGCCCAGCAGATGACCCGACTGTGCCGAACTGCACGAAGGCTGGCCAAGTCTTGCTTGCGACCAGGCTCACAGGCCTGCAAGACCCAAGCTTTGGAGCGAGATGCTGCAGGGACTCCACCAAACTTCGCTGCCTTGCCACGCTAGCACGCAACAGCATTCCCACCTCCTGCACCGCAAGCACAGCCGCAGGGTCATGCTCTGGAACTGCCACCTGGAAGAACTTGTCGCCACCTGTGCTGGAGGCATCATCGCAGTCAGCGGCTGCAACCTTCGATCCAGCCACCACCAAGCAAGTGTTGCCTTGCTTGACTTGCCCGTCCTGGCTGACTACCCAACTTCCTTGCCCTTCTCGGCATTCCACCAAAGACACCTTGCCGGCCACAACTCCCAAGCAACTTCCGCCCAACGTCTGTAGTTGCCCTTCCACACTGCTGGAGAACACCTCGGCACCTGTGCCAGCCACAATGGCATCGACGCAGGGCTTTGCTTCCACACCACCGCCAGCTGCGACAAGGCATTGCTCTTGGGCTGCTGGAGCACCGCTCACGAGCATGTAAGCGGATGGCCCCGACATCGCAACTGCATTGGACAGCCCGAAGTATCCCCAAGGCTTTGCGCCACGCATTAGCACTTTGACAGCTTTCGCAGTCACTGGCTCCGGGAACAAGACAGTGTCCTCGAAGCTGGGCTCCGATCTTGATAGCTTGCTCCAGCCGACACTCTCCTGAAAGTTGCCACCGTCTGCGCTAGTGAGTACCTTGATCTCTCCTGGAGCATAGCTCCATCGCAAAGTGAGGCCAAGTAGCTGTCTCCGTGATCTGAAGGTGCCAGTCCAGGACACGGTCTGGCCCGGCTCGTGGTTCCCCGCGCTGCACCAATACCCCGAAGACTCCGTGGTTGCAAGCTCGGCTCCGAAGGTCTTGGAAGAGTAGATGCTCGAGGCTGTAGCTGCATCGAAGGAAGCGAAACGCTGCGCAGCTGCAGGCAGCATCAAGGACAACAGAAGGCAAGGCTTCACCACTGCGGCCATAGCAGCCATAGCATTCACCACGCACAACATGCACACTTGCTACACAACTCGTTCTCACAGACCGAATGTCCGACGGTAACTGGACCCTGAAGCTGCACGCCGCCGTCTTGCGGCGCACAACCTCCTGAGCGTCACGATACGGGGACACACGAACACAAACACACACACACACACACACACACACACACACACACACACACACACACACACACACACTGGCTCATGCGCCAAAATACAATCTCTCCATAGTGCCCACGCCATGCATATGTGGCGGCAGCCCGTACAGGACGGGGAGGCGGGCGAACTGAAGAACAAACCAGTTCAACACAGAACACACATTATGTTAAGGCAACCAAACACACGCCTCTCATGCTCTTATGTAGCTTATCAAAGGAATGCAAGCCGCAGGCCCTCCTTTTTGGCTTTGCGAAAATGCTGGGCAGCAGAGTCCTTCGATCCGGGCGGGCGGGCGGGCGGGGCGACAAAAAGTGGCCCAGCACCCACAATGGAACAACTGGGGAAGTTGCACAGCAACTGAACAATGCTTGCAGAGCTGCACTGCACTGCATGCACAAGCTATACGATATATAATGATATAATGTACAAGCTACATGTGCCTCTCAATCTAGCGCAACACAACCTACTCAAGCCCTGCGCACTACATCTTTTTTGCTGGGACTGTACTGCTCAAGTGCAGAAGCAAACACACACCGCACCGCAAGAGAGGGACGGCAGTCCACTTCCCCTGGGCGGGCGGGTGGGAACTTTTTGAAACTCAAGATCGGAACACTTCAGCAGCAGAAGTGACCACAAGGTCGACCCACGACCAACACTTCTCTAGAGCTCTGCTGCAACTGTACACGCAAAAGGTATGTGCGCAGATAGAGAGGGTTTATGTCACAGTACGGGCCAGTGACAAAAGGCACAGAGAGAAACGGGTGTACTGCCAAGCCCAACCCAAGCCGGTACACCCGACACAGACGCACACCTTTTGAATGGTCGCAACGCACACTCCGCCAGGCGGCAGGGCATCCTGCTGCTGGCTCATCCCCCGAAAAAGCCACATTAGGCTACACCAGGCACAAGCCCATGCCAACACAGCCCAGGCCGCAGGGCAGGCGCCATATATATATAGAGACACTATAAGAAGCGGTGGGAGGCTGAGATATTGACGCCGCACGCAAACAAGCTCACTAAACACCTGTGAGTTCGCTGCATGCGCCAGTAGAGTCAGTAGAGTGGCATGTGCGCACAAGCATTCCGACACTGGCAGCCAAGCAAAGCTGCACACTGATCCGTGGCAAACGGTGTGCGGTTCGTGTGCTGCTTATGGTAATTGGCACGCGCTGGCCGTCAACCCAATCCACCCTTTCGCGATCATCGTGGAGACACATGCAGGATCATGCAGGCACCGACCAAGCCCACAGCCCTGAGCTTACGGCACCCCGCAGATGATCTTGGCACCCGAGTACACCCATTCTTGGCTGACAGTGCAGGGTCCAAGCCCATGCATTAGTGGAATGATGCTTCAATCGCGGACTCCAGGTGCCTGCGTCAGGAGGCCGTGCGAGCAGCAGTAACGCGGTCAAGCTACCGGCAGGCGGGCCTAGCCGCTTCTGCATGCGCGGCAAGTAAATTGGCAGCTGTCGACACAAGCAACTAAAGCCACAAGTATGAACCGGTCTTTTCGAAATCACAACCTCCGTCTGCCAGTGTATGGAAAGATTCTTCACTGTCACGCAACGCCCGTCTCATCTCCAGACTGTCAGCGACAGTGGTGCGACGCGCTCCGACACGAGAGCAACATCAACGATGTCTATAGTGTCAACGACACGTCCTTCCCAGACGAGCTCTCTCCGCATCAGCCACACTGGGCTCCTGAAGTCGGACATTGAAGATCGGATAGTTCACGCCTGAGCCAGCAGCACGGCAATGTCGAAGACTATAGAAGGTCTCAGCTCCAGCCGTCACACGCACAGCCCCGATCTTGAAGTCTTGCACTTGCACATAATCAGCCTTGCAGGCAGAAGCCCATCGGCGCATGACCGACACAGAGAGCAAAGAAGGCAGAAAGCATGTTCATGCCGAGACTCCAAAGCTCAGCAAGTGTCACAGCCCAAGCTTGCTGATCTTGGCAAGAGCTTGCAAGCGCCACGCACTAAGGACACACAAGGGATTGTGTGCATCAACAGCAAGCAGGGGGTCCCCAGGCTAGCAGGGACATCACGTACTCTTGGACGGGCAGGCGGAACCAACAAGTCTTCAAGACCTCTACACTCTACACTCTAGACTGTACACCAAACCAACCCCTTATAACCCCTTCGCAAGAACTTGGGCGCGCCGATTGTGTGCTCAAAAGTGGGGTCGGCGATCAGATCAAGAGCCAAAAGGCCTCCTTGATCCCCAGCTGCTCAGCAATCAGGGTGGGTGGGCGGGAAACGAGTAAAGTCCTGCAGAGACTACTGCCAACCACACCAGCCAGGCACCACACCCCTACCCTGGCACAAGCCGGGCTGATTGGATGTACAGGCAAGAAGAGGTATGGCTTGGAGAGAGGGCCGGTGTCCTAACCCAACCGAACCGGCAAAATGAACACATCCTCGGCGCGATGCTGCACGGCGAGCAATGGCAGCAATGGCACCTGCGTCACACACGAGCAAGAACCGCTGCAAGAGCCGCGACCACAGCAAGTGCAGATGCTGCGCGCACATGTCATGTCAACTGCGACAAGAACAAGCTCGACACTCCCGGATCCTACTTCATGCCCTACTGTGCGGGACTAGCATGTAAGGCAACACACACTGGCACACGTTTCGCTATTCCCTCAAGGCACACCCATTTTTGGACCAGACGCACAATGGTGTGAGAGGGACCCAGGCAGGGTCCCATCACACACGACACTGCCCACACACCTCCGTCCCTAGACGGCCACTTGGGGCCCAGAAAGGCCCGGCGGGCGGGTGGGTTTTCTTGTGAACCGAGGCCGGTTCGGCACATCACACACTGCACTTGCTGCAGCAAGCCGTGGACTGATGCATAACACACATGACGTGGTTGCATGTGAATTTTCGCCGCATGCACTTGGTTGAGTGCCGGTGCGCACAAGTGTACAAGAACACTTCAGAACATGCAGCGCAGCAGACATGCCAGCCACCCTAAACATCAAGTCACTCAAGCAGCTGCACATCTTTCTTGCGGCGCGGGCATGTCTTGTAGTCTGCGATGCGACCCAGCATGGCGCACGGGATCAAAACGCATCACTAGAAACCCCAACCCCCCAACCCTGTACCAGGTCAGAGAAAGCAGCAATGACGAACCTGACGAACCTTCCCCTGCGGTCTCCTTCATTTTGAGATGCGGTGGCAGAGTTCTTGGGTCTCAAAGCACCGGGCGATATTGCAACCGGCTATCGAGTCGACCCAAACCAACTCCTACATTTTTCAGGGTGCGGCTGGCGGGAAAAGCAAAATGTCCCTACTTTCACTTGGCTGGGCCTATCGCCCAACCCACTGCCTGCTCCAGCAGGTGCAGCTGTGAGCACACAACACTGCGAGGTGTCAAGCAATCACACCAACAAGTTCATGCAGTTACGCAGTCGCTCACACACGCGACATGGTGCTATAAATCCCACTTTACTGCCCGCAGGCGTGCATATCTCGCTTTGTTGACTCCCTCATGATGCGCCATAGATTGGCAGAATGTGGGGCGCAACAGATTACCACGGCCAGAACTGAATGCCCAGACGCACAGACACAAACTACTGCAACTGGTCACTTGAGCGGGCGCAAACACGCGTAAAGACAACTAGGAGACACGTTGGCATCAGCAGCAAGGCAGGCAACCCCCTAACAAGCCAAACACTGCCCTCCCCCGTCGATGCACCGTGGGCGCACTACACACCCCGCAATTTGCACAGTAAGATGCACCGATGTTTGCACGAAAGCATGTCTTGACTCCCTGGTGACCTTGGTCACAAACAAGCGGGCATGGCACACTCAGGCGTGTAAGACCTTCACTCGAGCTGCTGCAGCCTCTACAGCTGCCTTGACAATCTTGTTGGCATTTTCCAAAAAGTCCATCTCTGCATCTAGCACAAGCTGTTGGTTCAAGTCCTCTCGCAGATCTCGACGCAGCTGCATGTCCTGGCACACAGCACTGGCTCCAAAACATCCCGTGGTCAGACAGCTGCACCCACTGTCGAGTAACTAGTGCTTACTTAGACAGGTGCACACACAAAGGCCTGATACTAACATAACAAGTTTCATGTCGGCATCACTTGTGTAAGAAGTTTCAAAGCGAGCGGCAAAGACGACAGCTACGTGGTAGGACCAGGAAGTGCAGACGCAGCACAACCACCTTTCAATTTCAATCTACTGCTTATCGATCTACTCAACTCGTCTCCATAGATACGCTGGGATTACTTCACAGCACAGGGCCACACAGAGACAGTTTATGACAGTTTAACCCGCCCAGACAAGCCTGCTCTCTTCCAAAGCGCCCCCCTAGCAAGCATACCCCTGCACAGGTTCTAAGTTGGGGGAATCTGCTTCATTCGAAATCTCGGCGTAGAACCCAGCAAGACGCAGGACAAAGCCGGGGACCAAACTAGGTTTCAGGCCAGAATCTTGGGACGACAACTTTTGGGACAGCAAACAAGCCTAGATATCGACAAACCGCTGTCAGAATTTCGGGCGATTTTTAGACAAGCCTCTCTGACTTTGGACATCAACAGCAAATCCACAAAATGAGTGCTGGCATGGGCTGATATGCTGATACACTGACATGGTCCCGGCCACGTAAAACTCTGCACAGTACTTTACGCAAAAATGGCAGCGCCAATCCGTCCACCCGTCGCTCAAGACGAGTAAGCTTTGAAAGTAGTCCAAATCTGGCCACCAGCATGTGGCCCAGCCAATTCTTGCGCGTGCAAGCCTTCACATTCACCGAGCAACCACATGGAAACTTCTCCAGAACTGCGAGAACCGCTCGACGAGGCTTCTCAAAAAAAACTTCTCCAAAACGCTGGCCGCTCGACAGTTTCCTGGTCTAGAAAGGAACTACAAACTTCTTGGAGGCGATTGGGTAAACTCGCGGGCACAAGAGAAGTCTACAGCTTAAGTGACCTACCTGGAGCGGTGTGGAGGAACTGCTTGTCCAGGTTCCAGCTTTGGAATTTGCTGCCAAAACAGTGTGTCTGTCCGCCGCGTGAAGGGAAAGTAATGACTCTGCAAAATGTGGGGGCTGGGGATGTTGTATCTCCACCATCTCGGGGTTAAAAAGAAAGGAGCGCTGCATATGCGCTTGCAATTTATTGTGCTGACAGTCCTGTGCGCAGCTAGCTTCCTTGCCTTGGTGACGTGAGAAGCCGTGTCGCTAAAATACTTCTCAGGTGATGCACACGCAGCCCAGGATCGACTTCACATCCGAGACCGCACCTGTCACGCCAGCCCACGCGCGTGCCATAGACTGTCCGAGACTCGAGCTAGGACGATCTCATCGCACAAACCACAGTACTCAAAGCTGTGATTCACGCGTTCATGCAAGTTGATAGTTCTGCACGCGAGCGTGAGAGTCCTGCGGTGGGCTGGAAAAGCAAAATGCTCACAAGGCCTCGCTAGCAGCTAGCAGGCAGCAAACAAACACTCCTACACCTACATGCCTTGCAGGCAGATCCACATGCTTGCGGCCCAACATCGAACCTGTAACACGTCCCCTGGTTTTCAAGCACTTGCACACGTACACACACACAAGTGCAAGACCAAGCATTAGCTATGCGCATACTTCCCACTTAGATACACGCACACGTGCACCTCGCGCAGGCCCTGTTACAAGGTCGCAACGAAAACCTCAACCCCCCTCTCACAACCAAGGTTTTCTGTGGGCGTGGCTGCATATGCATCAAATAAATTTAGTACGCAACTCGTGATGATGAAAGATTCCGCGCTACCACAAGCCACACGCAAAGGCAACGCAAGCCGTGACACTGCACACATCACAATGCACACTGAAGATCTGCTAGCTAGCTGCTAGCCGCTTGCCAATCCCACTTTGATGCATGCTACGCATGCACCTCGCTGGGCGGTCAAGCCAGTGATATATCGAATCAGGGCCCGACCTTGTTGCGCAGGAACGCTGCTAGATCAGCGGGGTTTGTTGCACACTCGCAAGGAAACTTGGGGTCCTGTAGACAAACCAAATCCTCCCAGGCAATTGTCCCGACGTTCCAGCTTTGTCCAAGCAGACGTAGGGAGGTTTTGGCATTGCAGGTGTGTCTGTCCAAGCATGTGTCCGGACGCTTTGCCTGGATTTTGTAGCTTCGCGAGCCAAAAAATGAAACCAATCTTCGTCTGGAACTGGTCATGCCAAGTTCTAAGCGGCGGCAGCAGTCACATCAAGAGCCAACAAGCCTCCGTCATCCGCCTGCACATTTATGTGCTCAACAACCAGGGGCGTGGGTGAAAAATCAAACGCTGCACACACTGCTGCACTACCCCAAAGTGCGCACTACACTGCTTGGTGGAAAAACAGAGATTTGATCGCAAGCACCAGGCACCAGCCCTGCAACTTCCCCCCTCTTGCAAGGTTACTTCGCAGCCCGAAGGAAAAGCCAGAACACGGGTGTTTGTAACAGTGGCGCAGCCAGAACCTACACACACGCAGACAGAAAGCTGCACCAACTGACGCACGAGCGGTGTTCCTGACCAACCGCGAACACCAGCACAGCTAACAATGCACATGCGTTTGCAAGCAAGAAGAAGTATGCTTTGGAGAGAGAGCCGGCGTTTCTGCCTAATGCGACGGGAACACCAACACGGCCACGCTAAAGGGTTTGCGGCGCAGTCGTCCTTCACCAGCGAGGACAGCATGGGGTACGGTCGCTGCCCTATTTCAACATGGACCTCCGCAAAGTTGAATAGAGAGCAAGCTTCTAAAGAATCTAAACTGTGCTTGTGAGGTCTGAATACTTGTGAGCAATGACCTGGGCAGGCGTTGCTGAAACGCTTTTTGACAGAAACGCGCTGGAGGACTTTGTTTGGCGGCGTGATGCCATGACTTGGAATGCTTCCGCTCTGAGAGTGGACTCTAATTCGCGCACGACAAAGTCGCCCAAAGTCTGAAGAGTATTTTCTGCCTGGCACACAAGACAGTCAGCCAGCACCGAACACACAGAATCCCAGGTAGCTGCTCCACAACGGACCAGTTTCATGTCATGTTCCTAGATAACAAAGCAAACATCAAGGTCGGCGCACATGCGCTGTGACACGAACGATAATCCAGCAGGAACCAGCTGGCGATCCCGAGCGTCTTCTACGGCTTCTAGCTCAGCCTTTCAAAAAACTCACCGTACACACATAGAACAAGTGCGCACTTGCTGTCACTGGCTCAGAGAGGAGCAACGTACCGGGAAGCTTTTCGGAACACTCAGCTCTTGCCCCACGACTTTTACACGCACCGTCCGCTTGCTGCCCTTGACACCGACGCCGCCAGTGTCGAGGAGGCCCGCCACCGGCGGGAGCGACATGAAAGACATCGGCCAAGGTCTGGAAGTGTCACGACACCGTGCAAGCATTGAATCTGGAGTCTGGACTGCAGCCAGCGTCTTACCTATCCAGCGAGGATATAGCTGCCGGATCATCCAAAGCGGATAGAACTCGTGCGACAACTCCACCAACCTCTGCAATCAGAATTGGCGGTCACTCCACTGGCCCATCAGTCGCATGAACAGCAGCTTCCTTCGTGGCCATAGTGCCTGCACGCCATGACCAGCAAGACGCTGTCTGACGAAATGTGACTGATGTGACAACTCACTTACGTAACTCTGCTTTCACGATAACTCGAACACGCTTCAATGCATCCTGCTGTCAACAGTGAACGCATGGACAGGACACTGGCGTGACATGGAATCCTTGCAGACGTTATAATAGGTCCTGTTCACGGCGCTCATCTTGCACCTGCCATGGCCCGGATTGACACAGCTCTACCAAAACCCCAGTCCGAAACAATGCAACTGTCTCAGACTGAACGCCAGCTTGCACACAGTTGACATGCACACTACTGCAAAGGCTGCAAAGCACACGTGGTCTCTTCGGTCTCTTCATTTCTCTCAGTCGCGTCTCTAGTCTCGACATGCACAAACTACCCACCTAGACGCCGTGACACTTCCAAGACGCAGACAGTTTTTTTGACCTAGCAAGGAACAACAAACTCATGCAGTCGCAGTCACGTGAAATGACTGCGCAACGACACGTCATAGCACGCAGCTGCCGACGCAAAACCACAAGCACTCACAGGCTTACTCCGCAGGCGATAAAGCAACGTCAACAAATTGAAGTAGGCCGCACCGTGCGCGACCGTGCAGTGGGTGCACACAGAGTGTAGATGTCATGCACGCGCTGGTGTCACCTTCTCCCCATCAAGCGTTTGTATCGCCCCTTTGTGCTCTCATGACCTGCATGATCCTGGATCTGAACCTGAACCTTTGACACAGAGAATAACCCCTATCTGTGGACAACGCCGCGAGGTCCCTCCCCGAGCCCTGAACCCTACTTCACACAAACCACCATGACAAAATTGCATCTTCTTGCACTCGCCTCATGCGTACTGATCAATGACGTGACCTGGCCATCTCCATTGATGATTTCATCACATACACTCTAATCTGCAAAGGCCAGCAAGGCACACCTGAGCATCTAGCTTCGAAGGCGGATCCAGCTCCAGTTTCAAGCCTGGCAAGCGCTGCTCGTCCCCAGGCGGAACTGCTGGCCTCGCGCAAAGAGTTTGGGCCAACGGTCAATACGAACCTGGCGACTCAGGACGCCTAGAACAAAGCTCACCAGGCTGAGGATGCACTGTCAACGACACGCAGTAAAGACAGCACGAGCAAGCTCCACATCTGGAGATATTATTGCAACTGTCTCGGACTGAACGCCAGCAGCACTCAGACGACTAATACACTGCAGCAAACGCACGCGGTCTCTTCATTTTCCTCTCAGTCGCAAGACTGGTTAAGTTGGGGCAGCGCGGACGGAAAATGATCTATCGGACCGCCCATGCTCGGCACGGGTTGTCCATTTCAGAATGAGGGAAGGTACACACCACCCCCCCCACCACTTCAAGGGCGGGCGGGCGGGGCAAAACAAGAAGACGCCAAGTGTTCAGCCACACAGGCAACCGCTAGAGCACTCTCTAACACCTGCTGGCCTGGACATGCATCAACACGCATCATCATGCATGATGGACACGTGCAGCACGGCAATCACATCAGTGCGACACAACACAGCACGCAGCTGCCGACGCAAAACCACAAGCACGCACAGGCTTAGTAGGTTTTGCTTTCAGTCAGGACAGCGGGCAATAAAGCGACGTCAACAAGTGGAAGTAGGCTGACAGTGCGGTTAGACTCCAGACACAGGACCAGACACACAGTTGGACTCTCACGCAGCAACCCAGACCGCAAGCCGCAGGCATTCCTTTTGGCACACACACACACACACACACACATGGGCAACGGGCGGCGAGGGCGGGTTCGAAATTTTGGGATTGCGAGCAACGCGGCTGCGGGCGGCGTCGCTCGAACATGTCATTCCGCGCAAGCTATGAACCCTAACCAGCCGACTGACAGCATGCACATGCCGGAACATGGTGTTTGGCTGCCAACACATGCACTCACGTTTGGCAGAGCACTTTGATGCACTTTGTAAAGGGCCCTTCGGGATGCGAAAACAAGGACGGGGAGGCTGGGACTCTTTGAACGGAGCACGAAGCAAAGAGAAACTCTGGGGCACAGGCAAGTGACCAACCGGATGTCGCAAGAGGCGGGGCTCATCGGCTTTGCTTCCTGGCATGGACACACGCACCACCTTGCCAGGCCTGGTTTCTTCCGCAGGGGAAGGCCGCGTCTGGGCCAAACCCTGTTGGGGATCCTATCGAACCCTGACCCTGAACCCAGAACACAACAGGCACACCAGTCCCGGAGAAGCAACCCCCTGACGAGAAACCAAGCACGACCACAGCAAGCGACGCTCTCTCCTTTTGAAGGTGGTGGTAAGTACAGCCAGAATCTACACTGACCACATGGCTAAAACAGCTGCTTAGCCAACATGGGACATCAGCTTAAGAGCTGACAAACGACGCATCAGCCGCACGCTGACAGAAATGTATCCCCCATCAGCCTGACGCTGACAAACGGTGACCCCTGCCCAGATTTTTGATCGGGCAAGGGCGGGCGGGAGATCGAAAATCAGGGCGGCTCCCGTGCTGCTCCCGGTCTACACACCGGTACAACCACAATCACTGTGCTTCAGACACACAGCTGCAAGTATGAACATGCCGCACTATCCAGGCACTCCGCACTCCCCAGAGACTCCCTGGCCTAGCCTGCCTCGCAACACACGACAACATCTGCATGCCACCACTCCCGGACACTGCAAAGACATACAAGGACACACCCTAGACAAACCACCCTAGCAAAGATTCTATCGGATCCCTCTTTTCGCCCCTCCGGTTCCCTCCGGTTCGACCCGCCGGCAACAGGCCGGACGTCTGGCTCCACATCCGGCTGCACGCACAAGAGGAAGGCACAGCAAGCAACAAACAAACGCTGAAACAGCTACTAGTGCGATGGGCGCACCGCAGCACACCTGGAACACACAACCAGTGGCCTGAACACAATCACTGACACATGCGAATATGTAGCGTTGACTGCAGGTCGTCGTTTAGGGTTCGTGGTGTGCGCTGGCCATCAGCCCGACCTACCCCAGCGCAAACCTACCCACTCCACGAAGAGGTATGGCTTGGACCTGGAAAGGGTTGGTTTAACCTCTTCAATGGACCGCACACATCCACCACCCCAGTCCTGCTGCAGCTGCAGCTGACCATAGGGGGGGAGTCACTCGGCCGCATGGGGCCACAGAAGGCCCTCATCGGGCGACAAAGTAGGGGCGGGCGGGCAGGCTTTCAAACGCGGTGAGCCCACCGATGTTGCACTTGCACAGGCTGCTCGATGCAGCTGAGCTGCAGAGGATGCATTCTGCGGTGTGTGAAGTGTTTTGCATGCACGGTGCGTGCGCAGGCAGTCCGCCACGTCCATGACAGAACACAGCGCGAGCCAGCTATAGTCCAAGTGAAGGAGCTATCATGTCACCAGTTGCGGAGCGGTTTTTATTGCAACTGTCTCAGGCCGAACTTCAGCCGCAATCTGCTGCAAACGCACGCGGTGCGACACGGCACGCAGCTGCCAACGCAAAACCACAAGCACGCACAGGCTTGGTAGGTTCTACTTTCAGTCTGGACAGCAGGCAATAAACCGACGTCAACAGGTTGAAGTAGGCATACCGCTGCATTCCGCTGCAGCAGCGCAGGCAAAGTGGAACGAGCAGCAAGCAGTTGCAGTCAAAGCGAATATTATTGGTGCACACGGGTCGGGAGTGTTCGCGCGTGCGTTAAAGGGGTTCAGGTAGTGGGGCAGCCTAGCGCAAGCAAACCCAGCGTCACTAACTAGCAGTAACTAGCATGCACATGGGAGCGCGACGAACAACTGCCGGACCAAATCATCAACAAGTTGACGCATGCATCATCAGTATCTTGAAGTCACCATCCGAGTCAGAGGACATGAAGCTACAGCTACCCTCGTCGACTTGGCGACACAGAACGAACGAAAGCAACACTCAAGGCTGCTGCATCCCTTTACATTGACGGAATGGCTCCATTCCGCAGAAACCAAAGGGACAACTGCGCACGAGGTGTTGGACTGGACTTTGTATCTGGGGAGGATGCGTGTGACAGCAGCACGTCTTCCCTGCATGGGTACACCACATCGCACACAGCTTCCAGTCTTACCTTGGCTTGCTTGCTGAGAGCTTGAGCATTGTCTAGCAGCCGGCTGCAATTCCCAGAATACGCCAGCGGCGCCACACATGTTAAGCCACCTTAATGCAACCCAAATGACAGCACACTTTGCGGATCTCTGCAAGGAAGTTTACTCGTGTTACTAGTGGAGAGCGCACCGTCGAGGGAGTACCAGCCCCGAGGACATGGTGTCTCATATGACCGTTCACAATCGTGCACGGACCGGCAGGGAAAGCGAACCCCGCATGTGTCTTCAAATGCCCTCTTCTCGTCTGGCGACAGCCCCGCGAAGGTTTGACGCTTGTTGCAGAGTACATACTCTGCCGGAGCCCAGCCTCACCGAAATCACCGCTTGCCAAACGCTGACACTGCACATGCGTTTGCACACAATCCGAGACGATGCTGCACACTCAGCACGACCGTTGATCGAGGCTTCCCACCACCTGTACAATATGGAAGGCAGCCAACGCTGACGATTGGGATTGTTTTGCTCAGCTCACCCAACAGGACACATGGCCGTGTAGTCGCGTTGACACGGCTGACCGAGGGCACGCCAGCTGACTCCACACCTGCCAGGCAGCATTCCCTTCTGAGGCAGCACGCGCGACCCGTAGACTTAAGCTCTGCAGCATCGTACTCAGACTCAAATGCCGCCTTGTCTTCAGCTGTCCAGCCTGCCGCATCCATTGCAAGCAAATTCACCACAGCCTGTAGCCTTCTTTTTTAAGCGCAACGGGCTGCACTGCAACTCCAGCCTGCAACGATGGCCTGGCATTCCACATCAGCACACACGCCCAACAGCCACGCACACTTTGGACGTGGCCTTCTTTGGGCACGGCCCTTTGTAGGAGGGTGGGGCATTGCACACCTGTCCATAACCTGCAAACTCGCGCTTTTCTTGACTGCAACACATTGGGGACACGCCGGCTCTGCAGCTGATCGCCCTTGCCTAGAATCCAGCTTTCCGGGCAAACTTCATCGTAGGCCTTTGCTTCGAAGGGTGAAAGACATGGCCACCTCAGTTTACGGGGGAGCAGGCCAGGACGCCATCCACGGAAGGGCAAATCAACCAAATTATTTTCGGTAAGAGACCAGCCTTACCCCGCAGCGGTACGAGAAGGTGGCTTTGTCTTCGACAGACATGGAGGTTACCTTGGCTTCAAAACCCATGAGCGCTGGCTTGGTCCATTTGACATACACAGCACAAAATGTTGACTCTTATGGCTAAGAGAAGCTAAGCGAAGTCTGCTCTCTGAGCAGCATGCATTCAACTTGGGCAGGCAATCTCCAGCATACGTAGCTGGCGCCTTACGGCTCGCGAAGCAAGCCCGTGACTGTATGGCATAGCATCGCCCTCTCACCCATCCTAACAAGCCAAGACTGCCAAGCCTTGCAGATTGCGTGACGCGGCTCTGACCAACCTGTACGGGAGCCGGAGGTGTTGACATGTTGCCATGGACGCCTCCGACCAAGCTTCTCGCTTCATTGCGCATGTAATGGATTCGGCTTCCACGCGTGAAACCAATCGTGTCTGTCGAAGTTTGAACACGTCTAAATGCTGCAGCTGCCCGCAGATTATCGAAGATTTCCCTTGATTTTTCGCAGAGAACACGTCGAAGACGAGAGCACAAGCACACCAATGATTGATATGCGCACACCCGCACACAGACACCCAAAACAGAGATCACCAGTCAAGCGAACGGTTCATCAGCACCTATCAGCACGAAGACGCAAATGCCTGAAGGACAATTTGCTTTCCAATCGACCTGGCGACAGAACTGGCAAGCTTGGCCGGCACAGCCCAAAATCGCTTTAGCTTCCCGGCGACATGACAGCTGGCCTCGCAGTCTCCCTGGCAAGGGAAAGTCCATGCGCAAGACCGGGCAATCGCCTTCTTCTGCTCCAAGCTCAACGATGCGAAATTATATTTATCTGCACATCCTGCTCGTAGCTGCGTCGCAGTCGTGGCAACGCAGTAGCTTCCTTGTCTACGGAACGTGTTCGGGCAGCCGGAATAATCACGACTGCACGCCAGCGGCCCATGTGGAAGCGGCATCTCTGGAGTTGCCAGGTGTGAAGAGCTCTTCATAGCAGAGCGAAGCTCTTCTTCAATAGCTGCGCCAAACGGCAAGTGTTGCATTGACAGCATAATTTGTAAGACCAAGCGAAATACATGGCGCAGAGGACCCGCCTTGCTCCTCATCGCTCCTCTCACGATCGGCTGCATCGAAAGCTAGTTGAGCTTTCATAAATTTCTGTTTGAGGTGCGCCTTGCACGAAAAAGGCAGCTGGTGGCGGTTGTCCGGAAGCCTAAAACCGTTAAACTTGCAGCATCAGCTGCCTTGCCATCTAAACCGTCAGCTGGCTCAGCAACTTTGAGCGCCACAGGGCTCACTGAACCGGCTGAGTCGTCAATTTTGGTAATGGCCTGCGTGGACAACACTTGGGCCCAGGGCCCGGTATCAAACATGATGCACACAGCAGCAATATCAGTACATGGAGGACCAACAATCCGACCGTGCTGTCTACACATAACTACATACTATACTTGACACCAGACGGACATGCTGTGTGCGTCAAATAGACAAGCCCCTCGAATAGTTCTCCAGCAGCTTGCTCTCGCAGAGGGTATAGCGTAGGTCGGGTGTGGGCCTCCATGATCTGACTAGCTCGGTCGTCGATCATCGGCATTGCAGCTTGCTCTGAGCTCAGGTCGGTGAGGGAAGCGAACTGAAAGCTGCCCGCCGCGGAGCGGCAATGCAACAGCATCACAACTGCAACCGGCAACAACTGTCGGTACATCGACATGAAGAAACGCGCAGCTCAGGTGGAGCCTGCCAGAAAATCTTCGCAACTTACGAGAGCAGTGTTGTGACCTTTGGAGCCCTCTGACGAAAGGCGGGAAAGCACCTTGTTTAGCAGATGCTGATGCAACACGCGAAGTAGCAGTAGCAGTCCCAAGTTACTGGGCGGACGCGCCTGAAAC
The DNA here is from genome assembly GCA_905221615.1 of Symbiodinium sp. CCMP2592. Lineage (NCBI taxonomy): Eukaryota > Dinophyceae > Suessiales > Symbiodiniaceae > Symbiodinium > Symbiodinium sp. CCMP2592. The sequence continues at coordinate 219,576 of CAJNDT010005890.1, read as the reverse complement.
CCTTTAGCAGTATCTCGCCTGCCACACATGTTGCAAAAGCCGCAACAAGGTAACTTTGCGGCCTCACGCTTCATCGTGATCGTCTAGTCCAGTAGCCATACCCGTTCATGTCTCGAGTGTTTCCACACACAAACTACCCACCCTCCAGCCCATGAGCGCCGTGACACTTCAAAGGTGCAACAACTGCGCACAAGACGCTGACAGTCTTTCCTGGACTGACAAAGAAACTACAAACTTCCCGGACCCGATTGGGGCGGCGGTGGGCTCAAGAGAAAGTCAGGGAAAGTTTACAGCTAAGTGACCTACCCGAACCGAGCTCAATTCTGGGCTCTAGGCAGAGCTAGAGCCAAGAGCTGCAACCATACGAACGCTTCGCACACTTATGGTACACTCCGATACGAGACGCTCATGCTGCTGCGCTTCGCTCCGCACATTCCAGCGAATCATCAAGAAGAGCAACTTTGGCAGCAAATTGATGAATGAAGTGCTTTCCATCCGTGCATGGGCAGTCAGAAGATCCGCCCCTTCGTGTCCACTCCGGGGCGGGAGGGCGGGAAGAAATAAATGCACTGGGATTCTTACGCAGACAAGAAGCAAGCGGACTGCAACCTCCACAGCGCAATCAGGCCTTGTCACGTTGATAAGGGGAAGAGACGACCCAGGCCCAATGACGGACAGTCCAGCGAAGCTATGTAAGGCAACAGATACGGTCCTACATTCCTTACATGAGCAGGCCCTGTTACAAGGTCGCAACGAAAAACTCGTCTCTAGTCTCGACATGTACAAACTACCCACCCTCCAGCCCATAGACGCCGTGACACTTCTATGACTCTATGACGCAAGTGCGCACACGCTCCTTTGTTCGTGGGATGCGCAAACGCCGACAGTCTTTCCTGGCCTAGCAAGGAACTACAAACTTCCTGGAGGCGATTGGGGCGGCGGTGAGATCAAGAGAAATCCTACGGCTAACCTACCTGGATCTAGCTCTAGGCTCTGGGCAGAGCCGGAGCCACAAGCTGCAACTATACAAATGCTTCGCACACTTATGGTACATTATGACACGAGGTGCTGCGCGTCGCTCCGCACTGTCCAGCAAACCCCCTCTCACATCCAAGGCTTTCTGTGGGTGCGGAGGGAGGAAAACAGAAAACTTGGAGGAAAAAAGATTTCTTCTGCTCACAGCACTCGAGCCGCTGGTTACGGCTACACATGCAGCAAATATGTTCAATACGCAAAACGTGATGAAAGCTTCCACACTGCCACAAGGATCCACAAGGCACTGAAGGGGATTCTTACGCAGACAAGAAGCAAGCGGACTGCAACCTTCATTTTGCCCCACAGCGCAATGAGGTCTTGTCACGTTGGTAAAGGGAAGAGACGACCCAGGGCCAACGACGGACAGTCCAGCCCGAGCGAAGCTATGCAAGGCAACATACGGCCCTACATTAGCAGGCCCTGTTACAAGGTCGCAACGAAAACCTCAACCCCCCTCTCACAACCCAGGTTTTCTGTGGGCGCGGAGGCAGGGAAACAGAAAACTTGGAGCACATCTGATGTGAAACAGGATCTCTTCTGCTCACAGCATTCGAGCAGCTGATTATTCACTTGAGCCTCATGGCCTGATCTACTCTGACTCAACCCAAGACACTCATCCGTGCACTCTGCAATGACTCACGCAAGTTCACGTCACACAGTCAAGACTTCATAAACTGCCCTAGCAGCCCTAGAACACATGCACTCGCGCTGGCTCCCCTGGTCTGCGCACTTCGTGTTTTCTCGCATCGGTGACGATGGGGTATGTCTGTTCGTCCTCGGTCAGGGTGTTGCAGCCCTGAGAGGGCTGGTCGGATACTTTTCGCAGGATGATCCACTGCTGGAGAAGGCGGGCACATGCCCCTCGTCCGTCCCTTTAAATTGTCTCCGCCCCTTACAAACACACACGGGCACACGACAGAATGCAGCTGGCTGCACACGCAGCATAGCTGCCAGCAGACCACACTCTTCCATCCCGAGTTGGCCACGTCGTCACTTGGTTACTTGGGGCCGAGACCGGCTTTCTCAGGGCGTTTTCTTGTGAAGAACCGCGGTCGGTTCGGCGCATCACACACACACACACAACTTGCAGCCGCTGCAAGGTGTGGACAGTGACTCGTGCACAGCAACACACGACGCCTTTGCTTGTGAGTGTTCGCCAATAGAAGGATCCAGCACGAACTTCACCCACTCACCCACTCTGGCAAGGGCAGCTCACGACTCAAGAGCAACATTGACGTCAGGTTTGCGATGACAAATCGCAGCGACGCTGATGGCAGCAAGCAGCAAGCATCTATTTCTGCCTTAGGACCGGCACTTCCTACGAGGCTATCCTGCGGTTATGGGAGCATGGCCCACTCGAGAACGCAGCACCAACTCAGAAATGGATGTCCCCATCCTCGGCACCCACACACAGCGACAGGTACAGGGCAGGAGACCATGGTCTCAGCATCAAGACAGATTGTCCTCGTCCAGCGGTCCCGACACATCAAAGTCCCTCCGCTGCGCCAGCGGGTGCTGAACCTCGGCACCGCGGCCTCACCAGGCGCACAAGCTTTTGATCGAGAACCGCGTTCTTAGAGGTGGACACAGGAGACGACATCGAGACAAAAATTCCCTAGTCTCTACTATACCCTACTTGCCAAGAGACACAGCATGCAGTCAACGGGTTCTCCGACTCTTTTCTAAAACGGACGCACGTGAAAAAATGAGGGTCTAGCGGGTCTAGCTAGCGTGGAACATCGAACTTCGATCCTTGAGGTCTGAGGGTAAACATGTCAGTTGGGCTCGTAACAACACATGCACAAGCCGTTATAGCAGCATATCATACGCTGCATCACTGTACCAGACACACACACACACACACACACACACAACAGCATACACTTCTTGCAAGACATCCAAATCACATCTCCCCCACCCCGTGAAGTCGTGCTGTCAGCCCAGAGCTTGCGCAGCAGATTTCCGGTCGTACGAGCGGACACTGGCGAACACCTTCACTTGTCACTTGCTATATAGTCTTTCCACGTACCAACCACCCACCCTCCGGCCCACCAACGGCGTGACACTTCAAAGGCGCAACAACGGAGCACACGAACTTTTGTTCGCGGTTCTGATCGAGATTCCGGCATGGAACCCCAAAACTCCCGGAATCGACTGGGGAGGGGGCGGTGGGCAATTCTTTCTGCTTGGGAACCTACTCGCGCACCCTGCACTGCAGACCCGGAGTTTTCGCACACCAACGCAACACATACCGGCAGGACAGCTTTAGCGCTCCACACACTGACATAAACATGGAGTCTCCGAACCCTTCCTTTCCCACACGTGCAACAGGAAAGAAAGGCAGCGGCAGCAGGTCTTTTTGCTGGATTTGTTCCGAATGGTGCATCAGCACACCCCCAGCACCCATAGCGCGGGTGGCTCGGCAAGCAACTTCACGAAATCTTCCCTGTACTTCAACAAACCAAACCCCAGCCCACCGAAGCACTCTTTGACATGTTTTGCTGAATGGTGGTCGGTACGCCAAAGCACAAAGTCTAGACAACTATCTAACTACTTGTAAAGCACGACAACGAGCGAGGCGCACGCGTCCCCCTGGAACCTGACACACTCGCCAGGTCTAGTCGCACATGTGCCCCCCACGGCCTCATTTTGACGTCTTCCCATTGAGCGCCCTCGAAAGAACCGCCCAACGTCTGTGTCCTTGCATGCGAGTCGGGTGACACGACTTCGAAGAGCGATGATCACCATGGGGAGTGTAAACACTGTGCAGCACAAGCCCATGCTCTGGATCATCGCGAAAATATTTTACTGCAACTGTCTCAGACTGAACGCCAGCTGCACTCAGAAGACTAATACCAGAAAACTAATACACTGCAGCAAACGCACGCGGTCTCTTCATTTTCCTCTCAGTCGCAAGACTGGTTAAGTTGGGGCAGCGCGGACGGAAAATGATCTATCGGACCGCCCATGCTCGGCACGGGTTGTCCATTTCAGAATGAGGGAAGGTACACACCACCCCCCCCACCACTTCAAGGGCGGGCGGGCGGGGCAAAACAAGAAGACACCAAGTGTTCAGCCACACAGGCAACCGCTAGAGCATTCTCTAACACCTGCTGGCCTGGACACTCATCAACACGCATCATCATGCATCATGGACACGTGCTGCACGGCAATCACAACAGTGCGACACAACACGGCACGCAGCTGCCGACGCAAAACCACAAGCACGCACAGGCTTAGTAGGTTTTGCTTTCAGTCAGGACAGCGGGCAATAAAGCGACGTCAACAAGTTGAAATGTTGAAGTAGGCAATAGTAGGCAACAGTAGATGCAACCGCATATGTGCAGTATGATCACACGTTGCATGGAAAGGATGTCAGGAAGCCAAAGTCCGACTGACAGAGCCCCTCTCTTGTGAAACGCAACTGGGATGCATGGCTCAGTGCAGAAACCATGAAAAACATCCCACGGCCTCATTTTCGAGGGATGTGGAGGGCGGGAAAATCGAAAATGGGCCGAAGTCACACTAAGCCGTGCCCGACAAGTTAATGTCAATGTGACGTTTGCATTGAACACAACAAAAAACCATGTCTAGCCAGAAAACACACTAGCTCTGCGAGCCCAGTTGTTGCTGGCATGCAAGCGCATCGATTCAAAACACTTTTCAACAAAGTGCAGTACGCCCAGATCTCACTTGCACCCCGCGTAAGTTTGTTTGCAGCAACTGGATTCGGATGTTACTGCGCTACAGCTTCTCCGTCGGAGCTTCAGCGAGCTGCAGCTCACACAACAAGAAATCATGTCACAGGCAGGAGAGGGAGAGTTCGGAGTATTGCCGACCCCAACCAACCGCCGCCCCTGACACCAACTCGCATGAAAAATCTTCCGAGCACGGCCTCACCACACACAACCCACCAGACCCAGAACCCACGGCCCTGCTGTGGACGGAGTCGCTGACTGGCCCTGGCCTTCCACGATGCTTCCGTCAGCATGTATCGGCCCGTTGCGACGAGGGGCTGGCCTGCTTCACCCGCCAACTATCCAATTTCGCTCTGGACTGTTCAAAGTGCTTCCACGCATGGCCTGGGTTCCACCTTCCCCAAAGCTATCTTCACGGCTTGGCTGCAGCCCCATGTGACCTGCAACAAGATGCGTCTTTGGAAAGTAAGCCGCGAAGGTGACCAATGCGGACAAAGGCACATCACACTGCAACGCAAAGGTGCGCTTCTCATCCGCAGACCAGCCGGTGGCATTGATTGCAAACTTTCAACACCAAACGAGTTCACGCAGACTGGGCACAGCCACATTTCACATTCCTCACGCAGCACCTCGCAGCCTGGCTTCGCAGGGAAGTCAGTTTGGCCACCTGCATGGCACAAGATATGAAATGTTGCAGAAAGGCACATCGCAGTGACACTACTTCCGCTGTGTTCAAGCCGGCGCATTCAGCCAGGCAGCACTCGCAATCACAATCTCCCTTTTTCCATCGGGCGGATAGCATGTCCCCTCTACAATCTCACACTCACTTAACATAAGCGGCTTTTTCAGACGTTGGGATTATGTGCACACACATGCAAATAACCAAAGAGTCCTCCAGGCTCCAGTGACCACGGCCCCACTCTAAGTGCTGGTGGAATGGGAAAACAAAGACAACTGCACAAGCTGTCGATTAGCAGTGTAGAAGTGGCCGTAATCAGCACAAGGTTTGCAAAGAAAGGCTGGGGACAAGCCACCGTCACAACCCACTGCGCAGAAGCAAAACCGGGCAGCCACAATATCTATCAAGCCGTGTCAACATGCTGCCACACGCAGGAAAGGGAGAGTCAGAGTAGTTCTCAGCCCCTAAGCCCCAGGCCCTGCCTACAACACAGAGGCCGCTTGCCGACTGCCCCCATCCGTCAGGGCAAACGGCTGCGAAGTCATCGGTGCACTCTGCATCGGCACAAGGCCAGGACAACCTGCCGCACACAAAGGCGCAGCAGCGATGACTATTGCACGCCTCCGCTGCTACATGAACGCACCTGCATCTTTGCATGAGCAACTGCTTCTCCGAGACACCTCGGGTGAACCCTAAAGCCCTAAAGTTCTTAAAGCCACCTCGAAACACCGCGACCTCGACCCTCCAAACTCCACAAGCCGTCATGACTCCGGGACCCGGACTCAGCAAGCGGAAGTCATATGCTTTGGCGCACGCGGAGGGGAGAGCTGCTGAATCGCCACCATCTGCAACTTCGCAAACCCCTGTTGCATCCTTGGCCCGCCAGCCTCCAAATCCAAGGATGAGGCATGCCCGACGGGATGAGCACTCAACCCAGAAAGGATATCATGACAAGTCCTGCTGGACAGCCCTGGAAATCATGTGGACACTGCCCGAGGCATGGCCAGGCCTGTCACAAGCATCGCAACACCCCTTGGACTTCGGTTCTGGCAGCATTGTCTCAGGCACAACCAGGTCACAGTTTTTCACCAGCTTGCTTTTCTCAACCACAGTGAGGCCGCTCGCTTGAATCCTGCGCAAGCATTGAGGGCGATCTTTCGCAGCATGGGGTTACTACTACTGCCTACTGACTGGGAGCGGTAGCTGAACAGAGGCTACGGTTACACTGCCTACCAAGCAGCGACACGCCGACACATGTGCAGGCAGGACAGCAGTCCTAGCACACGGCCCTGAGAACATCAGCACTATCAGGCAGAGTATCATGCTCATACAAAGCTGACACGCAGGCCTCTGTACGACGCCGGGGCCTAGCACGCCGCACCGCCCGGTGACTCAAACTGAACCTGGAGAACCTTGATTTCGCACGTGGCATGTTCCACTTGATCGCAAAGTCCTTGGCACAAGACATGACATGGCCCAAAAGCAAACCCCATGTAGAGAAGCAGCAAGAGGTACCAAGTTTCTGGGCAAGCGAAGGTATAGTTCGGCTGGCAGGCTGCGCTTCCATCGTCTGCACAAGCATGCAGTTGCGCTTGAACGATGTGTAGTCAGACGAACACTACGACCCGATTCCAGTTGCGATTGTTGAGCAGCAAGTTGGTTGGCCCTAGCCACGGCCTGCGGTTACATCAGCATTGCGCACTGTCACGCTGTCCGCTTCCTGTAATCGATTCTCGTGAACCTCCGTAACTTGCTCGTTGACGAGGGCTTCCGGGGTGAGCTGCTGTCGCAAGGCTTGTTGTTGTGAAGCCTGCAACAAGGACCATTCCGCACCTGGACTGGCACGACAGTTCTTCCACAGCCACGCGCCTTCTCCTCAGGCGCCCCTGCCTCTGAAACCTTGGCAAGGATGATGCTACAATTGCGCTACAGTCGGGAAAGCCTCAGCGTCCAGCACCAGGCAACATGCGAAGGACGTAAGCAGCAGCAACAGCAGCAGCAGCAGCAGCTTCTCACAGGCGTGCAAGACACTCTCGGGTGCCCGCTGAAAGCAGTACTAGTTACTAGGTGCTCCCTAGCAGCCCTGGCATCAGTGAGACAAGTATGGCTGACACCCTTCAGCAGCGCGGCAACTGCCTCGTGTGAGAAAAGCGACGTCTTCAGCCTACGAGTTTACAGCTCAAGCTTTTCACACAATCTTCGGTCAAAAGAGATTGCACAGTCCCCAGGACATGCTTCCAAATTCCTCATCAACCTCGCAGGTATCCATCCTAACCTAACACCATCTCAGTTTCAATTCAGGATGTCTTCTGCCACGCGCGAGGCAGAAGGCGCTCCTGTTTGTTGTTGCAACAGCGTTTGATGGAGGCCGCGTATTTCTCAGCGGCGTGAAGTGACGGCACATTCCCACACAGGAAGAAGCCACAGAAAGAACAGTGAAAGAAAGAACCCAGCGGACCCAGCGTCCTCCATTTTGTTACGATGGCACAGTTCATGTCGCTATCAGATCGATTTTGTGATCAAAGAATCAAAGACCGCTCATAGCTCCACGCCGATCGAGGCCAAGTCGCACAGGCGAGTCGAGTCGTGGCTGGCAGTGGAACACATGAAACGCAAAACACATGCATCTCTGCGCAACTTCCTGGCAGAAGCAAACCTCTACAACAAACCATCCTATTCAAGACATGGGCGCGCCGAACTGGAGGTGGGCTTTCAAAAGGCACCTGCCCAACCCGAGCTTGCCACCGCTGCGGAAAGGGTCGCAACTGTGTCATTATGCGCACGGGCGCACTACATGCACACAGTGCCTGCACCACAACGGCCACGAAGGCGTAGGGCAGACGCTCACCCAGTGAGTAAGCTCGGATCTAGCTTGTCTACAATCGGTGGTCAAGTATGACTGAGGTGGAGAGCAAGAACGAACACTGTTCACCTAGCCTGCCCGAAGCGCAAGCCAGCAGCAGTACCGAACCGAAACACACCAAAGGTACACGACGAACAGCCTTACATGTTCTTACGCAGTGCGCGAAATGACTGTCTCTCTTTTTTATTGGACAGACATGCCTGTAATCCCTAAGCAGCAGAAACTCGCCGGGCGGGCAACTAGCAGCACTAGCACAACACATGCACCAGGCACCGAAGCCGTGCACACTGCACTCACTACGCAGAAGCAATGTTGATCATGCCGGAAATAGTATCACATGCAACTGTACAGTGCACAGCACTGCACGTACATGTGAGAGGCGGGTGTACGGCCAAACCCAGCCGAACCGGTACACCAGAACCAAACCCAACCGAATCGGCACACCCAATACCTTCCAGCTCAATGTGAAGTTTGAAGGAGGGTGGGCAATCCCATGCAATTGCAGCATCCCCCATGTCTCCGGGGGGGGGGGGGTCGAAAGAGCAATCCGCATTTCTGGACGTCCCCCCAACATGTTCCGTGCAGGAATGCAACAACGGCACAAAATGCAGTGGATACTTGTCTTCCTGACTGTCGCAGGCTGCGCATGATTCATCCCCGGATCTCCGAAACGGGGTGCTGAAACCGGGCGGTGGCCTGAATGGCTCCCTAACCTCGATGGTGCCCCGAACCTGAGGTTTTATGCCACCCCGGTTTGGCGTGCTGAAACCGGGTGGTGGCCGCTCCCTAAACTCGCTGGTGCCCCGAACCTGAAGTTTTATCCCGCCCCGGTTTGGGTGCTGAAACCGGGGTGGTGGCCTGAAGGGGCTCCCTAAACTCGATGGTGCCCCGAACCTGAGGTTTTATCCCGCCCCGGATAAAGCCTCAGGTTCGGGCGAGCTTAGGGAGCCCATTCAGGCGCCACGGTTTCAGCACGCCAAACCGGGGTGGGATGAAACCTCAGATTCGGGGCACCAGCGAGTTTAGGGAGCCCGTTCAGGCCACCACCCGGTTTCAGCACTCCAAACCGGGGCCGGATAAAGCCTCAGGTTCGGGGCACCAGCGAGCTTAGGGAGCCCATTCAGGCCACGGTTTCAGCACGCCAAACCGGGGCGGGATAAAACCTCAGATTCGGGCACCAGCGAGTTTAGGGAGCCCCTTCAGGCCACCACCCGGTTTCGGCACTCCAAACCAGGGCCGGATAAAGCCTCAGGTTCGGGGCACCAGCGAGCTTAGGGAGCCCATTCAGGCCACGGTTTCAGCACGCCAAACCGGGGCGGGATAAAACCTCAGATTCGGGGCACCAGCGAGTTTAGGGAGCCCCTTCAGGCCACCACCCGGTTTCAGCACTCCAAACCAGGGCCGGGAGCCCATTCAGGCCACGGTTTCAGCACGCCAAACCGGGGCGGGATAAAACCTCAGATTCGGGGCACCAGCGAGTTTAGGGAGCCCCTTCAGGCCACCACCCGGTTTCAGCACTCCAAACCGGGGCCGGATAAAACCTACCAGCGAGTTTCGGGAGCCTGTTCAGGGCACCACCGGGTTTCAGCACCCCAAACCGGCCCCGGTTTGGGGTGTTGAAACCGGGTGGTGACCCTGTCCGGAGCCTTCGGTTTGCTATAAGAGAACGTCCATACGCCGGTGTGAGTCCCCCGAGAGCTGTTCGACAGGAGAGCTTCAGGGTTTCTGGGTTTGCGGCTGCCGGGCTTAGGACTTGTGGGTTCGGGGTTTCTGGTTCTGCGGTTTCTGGGTTCGGGGTTTCTGGGTTTGGGGTTGTTGGGTTTGGGGTTCTTGGCTCCAGGGTTTCTGGATTTGGGGATTCTGGCTTCAGGGTTTCCGGGTTCGGTGTTGCTGGGTTTAGGACTTCTGGGTTTAGGGTTCTTGGCTTCACGGTTTCTGGTCTTGGGCTTTCTGGGCTTGGGTTCTGGCTTCAGGGTTTGTGGATTTGCGGTTGTCGGGCTTGGGGTTCGGGGTTTTTGGATTCAGGGTTTCTGGGTTTGGGGTCTCTGGTTTTGGGGTTTTTGGGTTCGGGGTTTCTGGGTTTTGGTGTTGTTGGGTTTGGGGTTCTTGGCTCCAGGGTTTCTGGATTTGGGGATTCTGGGTTTGGGGTTTCTGGCTTCAGGGTTTCCGGGTTCGGTGTTGCTGGGTTTAAGATTTCTGGATTGAGGGTTCTTGGCTTCACGGTTTCTGGTTTGGGGTTTTCTGGGCTTGGGTTCTGGCTTCAGGGTTTCTGGGTTTGGGGTTGCCTGGTTTAGGATTTGGGGGTTTCGTCGCTCACTCTCGCACGCAGCAGGCAAGGCTCCACATAGGGGTTCTCCGTTTCCGGGATTCGGCGCTGGGTTGTTTCTTGTCCCCCTCAGCATTTCATAGTAGGGGGTCTGCAATGGGTAACCCCGGAAAGGTCTAAAATGGGTCCGCCCCCATTCCAGACTCCTCATACGTCGACTGCCAGCAGCCACCCATTCAAGACCCTTCCAAACTGCGGGGATGTCAATGGAGTGCGCCACCTGTGCAGATGCCATCTAGCTTGGCCTTGTGTTGTGTGTGCGTACCGCGGAGCCGTGGTCTTCTGCAAGAACGGCAGCCGAAGTTTGAGGACAACCAAACCAACGGCTGTGCCGCTCACGGGGAACCTGTGCAAAGCTGTGCGCGTTCAGCAGCTCATCCACTATGGGGCGCACAGTCGTGGCAAGCTTTTCCAAACAGAGCCAAACACTTCCGAAGCAGCGCATTGCATTTACAAGCCCCCCCCCCCCCCTTCCAGCCCTGGCCCTCGAATGCACTTCCAACCCCCCCCCCCCCCCACCGACCAAGGGCAAGCAAGATGGGGGATATTGCAGCAACCATCCACGCAAAAAAGAGAACCGTGCTCACAACTGAAGAGGCTGACTTGGCTAGGCCCTGCCACGCCCCCCGCCACATTAAAGCCGCACAACAATCTCGGGTTGCACATCCGTGTGGCGACTTCGTTTGGCCACCTCCAGTCAAGCATCTCACACATTCTCACGCAGGCACGCTTGTAATCCCTAGGCCCTAGGCAGCAGAAACTCCTTCCGGGCAGGCTGGTGGGAAGATCCAGGATGTCACTGTAGCAATGCAATTGTGCCACCACCGGAGCTCTGTATATCACACAGAAGCACTGCTGGCATCAACTGCAGCAACTGCAACTGTACAGCACTGCATGCACCTGTCTGTGAGAGACGGGTGTACTGCCAAACCCAGCTGAACCGCTACACCCGACACCAAGAGCACGCGCGACTTCTCGGGCACCGGCTGACTCAAAAAGCAATCGCCCCAACTGGCACGAAAGCGTGCACACACACACACACACACATGAGAAGTTCCCGATGCTGGGTAAGGGTTCGAGTCCGAGCCTCTTCCCCCAGTCTTCCACGTGGCTGCACACCAACAGCTTCGGGCAAACAAGAGAGAAGCAGAAATGCTTGCACCAGCATGTCTGTTTTAGCCAAGTACAACGAAGATTCACGAGTGTCTTTCAACCTCGCTTGCTCTTCGCGGCACACGAGAACTTCTGCACACCGCCACTTACCGAACGGAACACTGCAGTCTCTAGTCTTTCCGTGTGCAACACCTACCCTCTAGCCCATGAACGATGCGATTGGGCACATCTTCGGGACGGGCACATGCTGTGGGCTCAAGACAAAATCTACAGCTGGGCCACCTACCTGGGCCTAGCTCTAGTCTACGTCTAATTCCTGGGCAGGGACCTAAGCACATCGTTCGCAACGGCAAATTCCGATATAGCTTAAAGTGCTGCGCTTGACTCCGCAAAATCCAGCAAGACGAGCTTTCCGCGCAAGAGCTAGATCAGCTAGATCTCACACGCCACCCAGCAATTTCGCCCCCCGGTTCTCTGTGCGGTTCGAATCACACAACCCAGAAACCTCTCACCCATCCTAACAAGCCAAGACTAAACACGTGCAGGCGCGCCGACATTGTTTTGCAAGATGCAGGGACAAGCCATCCAGCAGATCTCTGCCAACAGGCTACCCTTCTCCCCTGCCAACTCGCACACGGGCATGTTCGGTGGGAGAGAGGGATGGTGTTCCTGCCTACCCCAACCAACCGCGAACACCAGTACCAGCGCGCTGACAGAGCCGCGACAGATGCACGGCACGCAGCAGCACACCAGACTAACACTCTCGCGAGAAATTCCAAAAACAAGAATACTTTACCTCTGCAAATGCACCAGACATGCTGAAGAGCGCGATCAGAACAGCGCAGGCACCGAACGGTCTTGGCGTCACAGCCTCATTTGCTGAACAATGCATCTTCGCATCTGGCAAATTTTTCAGCTATCCGACAATGACAACCTCGCAACTGTTGCCTGGCAGCATGCAAACTGATACCCAGCTACGACGCACTGCCCTTCGATATGGGGTCATCACACGGTCAGCCTCTAGAGATAATGGATTTAACGACTGCGCAATCTGCAGTCTCATGTCAACCGCAGTAACGGACAGGCACGGCCAATAGGAGTTGCACCTACAGACGGCAAGGGAAACACGCAAACACCTTGGAACCTCCATGACAAAGAGCGCCCACCTTTGCTGCCAGTTCCCTAACATCGCGCGGTTAAAACCTTCAAAGTTCACGTCCTGCTTGCAAGGACCTGTTCGTTCAAGCACAGATGACACCAACTGCCTTCAAGCAGACGCAAGGGCTGCGAAGCGCAACGTTCACTCCCTGGCCGATGCCTGCGTACTCAGCTGATGGCCTGCACACCCTGACAAGTCGGAATCCCGGACTTCCACAGCACGAGAGGACACCTGTTTAAAATTCGCAAGTACCAGCTGCTAGCGTTCGGCAGCAACTCGAAATCTGCAGGACATAGTACTGCAAAATCACGCTCACAGCGCAGGCATGGCCTGAGTCGAAGTTGTGGCATGCTAGCAAACGCAGATGACCAGACACTTGACATCAGCACCAGTTCGTCGAGCACAAATAAGACCTCGCACCGGCACCCAGAGCATCGCGCAGAGACATACCCATGCTCAGTTTCAAAAGCCAGCGGCTGTGACGTGATCTTGTTTTTGCTGCGAAGTGGCAAAAAGACAGACAGGACAGACACAGAGAAGCAGAAACAGACAAACAGTGAAGGGTACCTCACGCTTCGTGCGCGGTGCGATCCGATAGTTCATGAAAGTCCCACCCGCCCGCGCTGGGTGAAGGGATGGCGCGGATCTGCTGCAGAAGCTGACTCGTTGCACCCATGTGTGCTTCTCTTCAACTGGAGTTCTTGGAGCAGGGTGCTGTCCGTGCTGGGGGTCGAGTGCCCGACAGGCAGGCTGTGCCCTGGAAGGCAGGCAGACAGACAGGCGAGCAAACAGCGAAACGCTTGAATATATTTGCTGTGTCGCGCAGGGCAGTAACCCGTGACGACGCAAACGACACTGGCAGCACACGAACCCTCAACCCCTACACACTCAGAGGTACAAGGTCAGTAACAAGGCATGGGCGACCCTTTCCCTTTTGGCAGCTAATGGACCAGTTCTTCGGAAAGGGCACACGCCCTTTTCCCTGCAGTGTCGAGCTTTACTTCTGCACGCACGCCAACAAACTGTAGGACCCCGCCTACCGCGACGCAAACGACCCAGCCCGCACTCTGCAACGCGTGGCGCCTCGCAGCGTGGCGAGCTCTGGCACTCGCACGACACACAAGCAAGATGCTGCAAGAGCTGCATCGACGGCAGACGCAGTCGCAACACACACGTGGCGTACGGCGGCAGCACACTCCACTCAAATTCTGCTACCCTGGGCCAGTAATAAACATGGAGCCAACACGACACCAAGACGGACCGCTTTTCGCTTCTTGCACGGGTGGACGGGCGGATCTTCTCGGTACTGAAAGTGCAGAAGTCGCACCAAGACATCTCGCTGTGATTCCCAGCCAGCCAGCCCACCAATCCCACCCAGGGACAAATGTCCCTCAAATTGAATCAATCCACCAATATAGATTGGCAAGATAAAAATGGATTATGTCCAAAATCTGACTCCAATATAAGTTGCGAAATTATCAAGGAGTATAACCAAGCTGCGAACAGACAGAGACACGATGTTTTGACCTCGTCTCGAGGAGATGCGTGCGATGGCCCATGGGGCATCCAACCTTTGTCGGATGCACAGCCGATGCGAACCGCAACGACTGATCCCCCACAGACGAAATTTCAGGGATTCGGGCGGGCGGGACTTCAGAAATTTCTACGACCTGGTACCAGGTCTAAGCCGGCCGGCGCGGGAGCCAAGATTTCACAACCAGTGAAAAACCGAACGCGCGGCCTGCAAATCGACAAAGGAAAAACTTTCTCGAAAAGAAAACAATTGAATAAAAGGGCCGAAATCATAAAGGCAGATTTCAGCCAAAGTGGCTTGCAAAATAAATCACACTTTGATGGACGAGTCCACCCCGCGTGATTCCCAGCCAGCCAGCCCACCAATCCCACCCAGGGACAAATGTCCCTCAAATTGAATCAATCCACCAATATAGATTGGCAAGATAAAAATGGATTATGTCCAAAATCTGACTCCAATATAAGTTGCGAAATTATCAAGGAGTATAACCAAGCTGCGAACAGACAGAGACACGATGTTTTGACCTCGTCTCGAGGAGATGCGTGCGATGGCCCATGGGGCATCCAACCTTTGTCGGATGCACAGCCGATGCGAACCGCAACGACTGATCCCCCACAGACGAAATTTCAAGGATTCGGGCGGGCGGGACTTCAGAAATTTCTACGACCTGGTACCAGGTCTAAGCCGGCCGGCGCGGGAGCCAAGATTTCACAACCAGTGAAAAACCGAACGCGCGGCCTGCAAATCGACAAAGGAAAAACTTTCTCGAAAAGAAAACAATTGAATAAAAGGGCCGAAATCATAAAGGCAGATTTCAGCCAAAGTGGCTTGCAAAATAAATCACACTTTGATGGACGAGTCCACCCCGCGACACACGATGCAGCACAGAACACAAAAGCTTGACCACAGAATTCCGACATGAAGAAAGCTCATCTAGCTCAGGGCACGTGGGCAGGAAAGGCACAACACTACAATGCCTGGCAAATGCACAGCTGCCGTGTGACACACATGCTATGGCAGTTATAGCACTAACTCAAGATGGACATGTCAAGTCAGAGAGAGGGCCGGTGAGGCACACAAATCCTTCTTTTAAGCGAGTTAATTCGAAACATCGGCAGGCGGTGGCAAATCTCTCGTCGCGCTGGTCACCTAAAGCGGGATGTGTGAGACCACAAGCGAGATCTGCCCTGTACTTGAATAAGCAAACCCAGCCCTGCACTCCGAGACACTCGTCGACATGTTTTGCCGAACGGTGGTCGGTCCTGGTCGACAGTCCAGATCACGAAGTCTAGACAACTACTTAACTACTTGTAAAGCACGACAATGCGGGAGGCGCACGTGTCCCACTGGAACCTGACACGCTCGCCAGGCTGCCAGGTGTGGTCGCACATCAAAAGCCACCTCATTTTCGACGGTTGTGGAAGGTGGGTAAATCGAAAATTGGCCGAAGTCGTGCTAAGAGAAGTCAAGTCTTCTTCGACGTGCCCCTTTCGACTAGCATTAATTACATCACAAACACCTTGCCAAGGAGTGCAGTACGCTCAGCTCTTACTTTGACGATGCACGCACGCGCGCAGCATATGCACCCCGCCACCCCACCGATTTGGGGGGCTGGGCGGACGCAACACAAAAGCTGATTTTGACACGTCGAAACTCCGCACAAGACGCTCCAACCAACTTCGATCACCAGTACAGGCGAGTCCGACATCCCACGGCTAAACAGGCACGCGGGCGGGCTCTCACAGAAGCTTGCATCCGTTTCGTTACGCGTCATGTCACTGCATGCACATGTCGCACACGCAAGGAACACACCAGAAAAGCTCCGCAAATCCAAGTGATGCGGTTTGTTTCTTCGCAAGCTTGAGTGCAAGGCAGCATCGTCAAACAAGCAGGCACTTACTTCATAGTTTGTTGAATTTTGGATTTTGTTGTGATTGCTGTCACACTGTCAAAACATAATAGCACTGACGTGCATCTTGCAGAAGCATGCTTGCTTGCACAGCCAGGACACCAACGCTTTTTGGCTTGCACACTCATATTGTGGAAGCCAATCTTCTGGCTGCATGGACCTAAAGCAGCAGCTTCACGACCAGGAGATCTGGTGTACAGCGAACGAAGGGCATGTACCTTCATACGACTCCTCCCAGAAAGGAAACCGAGCCATCACAGAAAAGACAAATAATTCACACCACCACCTTCGGCAAGCATTCGCCCGGCAGGCCAGAGCTGCTAGGAGACACAGACACGAAGCCCTGGATCAAATCAGCACGCGATAGCTGCATCATCCCGACCATGTTCAAAGCACATGTACACACATGCACCAAGGGACAAATAGCGTTGTAGTCCTGGTCACAAGCCACTTGAGCGCCAACCTGACGATGGCTTGTCAGCCCAGCCGGAGCAGGTACCTAATTCAACTCGTGTTCAGGCACGCCAGATCTGCAACACAGACTCTCCAGAAGACAACGACACTGACCGCGCGTAGGCCAGCAAACACATCTCGCAGGCTATCTGTTGCGAACATGAAGACACAAATTGCAACGGACAGAATCGAACGCAGAAGGCCTGGTTGTTGCGGCGCCGTTGCAATTTTCGAGTTTTGCAAGATTGCACCTGCGCCAAGACGACCCAATCTCAACCACAACCTGATGTATGAGTGCAATCAGTTGCGCTCTTCGCCTGCGTCTTCCAAAACGCTGCCCTTTCGCAAGCCTGTCAAGGAACCAATCTTGAATGCGACGTTGCTTTCTGCATCCCACAGCACTGCTGGTGCTTTTGCTCATCACAACCACGCCTTGCTTGAGAGCAACCCCAGCTTGCCAATTTATAATTGCACACACAAGTCCGCAGAGAATTGCAAGCATGGTTCCAACGCAGCGGCTTGAATCAGCACAATCACACGCTTGCACTTGCACCTTCTTTACTGACTGCACAATGCACAAACGTGCGGGCAGAGAGCTGGAAGCGGGACATCACAAGCTGTCGCGAGCCTATCCAATCACAAACGACCCACTCCAGCTTGCAACGCCATTGACATCAAAGATGCAATTGCACATGCTCGTTTGTTCGTAAGATGCACGGATGCTGACAGTGTTTCCTCGTCGAGAAAGAACGCACTCTCTGAGCCTGTACCGTCATTTCCACGTATTCGAGCAGTTACTTGACCTGGCTGTAAACTTTGGCAAAGTTGAGACCAACACGGCCCAGCTCGCACCTAACAATAGCACAGACACCACAACATTCACACGTTTTTGCAACCACGCAAATTGTCGCCAGCCATTGCGTCAACCTGGCATGCAGTCTTCCGAGGCGTCGCAAATGGGAGCCTTCACGTCAAACAGCTTGCAGTCTGAACGCTGCCACAAAAAAAGCGATGGAGCCATTCTGCTGAATCGCATTGCAAAGACATTCACACTTCAAACAGCAGAATGGAACACCAATCCGAGCACATTCTCAACTGTCACCATGGATCAAAGTCAAGTTCTGCTTTACCAATTTCAGACAAGTGAAGCTCTTCTTTTCAAACCGATCAACTCAGATGTAATGGCGATGAGATCTTCCCTGTACTTCAACAAACCAAACCCCAGCCCTGCCCACCGAGGCACTCTTTGACATGTTTTGCTGAATGGTGGTCGGTAGTCCAGAGCACAAAGATTAGACAATTCCAGTACGACAATTAGGGAGGCGCACGCGTCCCCCTGGAACCTGACAGACTCGCCAGGTCTAGTCGCACATGTTCCCCCCCATGGCCTCATTTAAACGTCTTCCCATTGAGCGCCCTCGAAAGAACCGCCCAACGTCTGTGTCCTTGCATGCGAGTCGGGAGACACGACTTCGAAGAGCGATGATCACCATGGGGAGTGTAAACACTGTGCAGCACAAGCCCATGCTCTGGATCAACGCGAAACTATTGACAGTAGATGCAACTGCATATGTGCAGTATGATCACACGTTGCATGGAAAGGATGTCAGGAAGCCAAAGTCCGACTGACAGAGCCCCTCTCTTGTGAAACGCAACTGGGATGCATGGCTCAGTACAGAAACCATGAAAAGCATCCTACATATTACAACCTCGACGCGGCAAAGCAACAGGATCGAGGGAACCTAAAACACAGCCCTGAGCAGCAAAGCTACAAGTCAGAGCATTGCCTCCGAGCAGCGAAGCTACAAGTCAGAGGCAAAGCAAACAACGAGAGATTGGCCCGTACCCAGTACTCATTAGCACTCAGGAGAAGCAGCCAAAGAATCTCAGAAGACCTCGCCAGCAGCCAAGCACCACCATCGTGTACTCGGAGAAGAAGAGGACAAAGCAGGAGCGCCAGCCACCCAGCTCTGAAGGAGTCGCGCATGAGGGCCGCCGCGACCAGAAAGTCTAGCGCAGAGATCAAAGCATAGCCACACAGGGGAGGCATCATCGGGGCTCGGCGCGCTCCTGGGCGACCTCCAAAGGCACTGCTTGAACAAACCGATGCAGTCTTTCGGCAGCGGTAGCGGCAATGCGAATCGTGGCTAATTCCCAGTCACGAGCTTCATCGCAGTGCTGATGCCATTGACGGCGACAGGATCCCGAAAGTCTGCGGCCCATGCATTCACCAGCCGCCACGTCAGCCGCTCGGTTCATCTCTCGCAGCTCATGCGCACAGTGTCCCGACGGCGGCCGCCATCGAAGATTCTTGCCGTGCGAGGGAACCCATATGAAGGAAACCTGACAACCCCGAGTCCCTAAACCCCTAAGAAGGGAGCGGGCACTCTGCATCAAAAGCGGCAGGGACCCAAGGGCTCCAGCATCTCCCATGATAGATTGCATGGCAGACAGACAATCGGTGACAAGAAACACCTGAGTTTTCATGCCAGCCTGCCAAACACGCGACAGCGAAGCAAGTGCAGCATGCAATGCCAAAGCCTCCTGCCTGTAAGCTGCCTGATCTTCAGAGCCGGTGCCAGCAGCAAACCGCTGAGAAGGCTTACCAACCACGACAGCAAAAGCTCCAACTGATCGCTCGGACGACCCATCTGTGGCAATGTACGCCCATGGGTGATCCCCATGTTCGCCAGGCTGCAATGCGAGCAGAACAGCCGCATCAAGAGATCGGTCGAATTCCACAACATCAGACGAAACAGGAGCCGCAGGCATCTGAGGAGTGGGTCGCGCAAACAGTCGTTCCTCGGCACGGGTAGCAGGCATCGGGTGCCCATGCCTGAGGTCGGCATTCGACGCACACACCCACGTAACATGAGGGCGCGAAGGGCCCGCCGCACCGCAACTGCACGTCATGCGAGCATGCTGCACCGGAAACTTGTTCCCCGCATTGAAGAATCAGCAAGAGCCCCCGCTTGCAGCGGCCGCCCGGCGCATGTAGCGGCCGTCACTCTCTTGCAGGGCGATGACGTGACCCTGAAATCGGAAGCGGGCGTCTTCAGGCGGGGGTCCCAAGTCCAAGCCACGCGCTAAAGTCGGGTCAGCACGATGAAAGCTTTTCCACACTCTCTGGCAGCGGGCAGTGTACATCTGCCTATAGGACTCAAAAAGCCACTCCCGGATGACCGCAAAGTGTTCCCAGCCGACATGAACGCTACGGACACTGCCTTGATCATCTCGACGACACAAGAAGGGGTCTTCCTCACGAATAGAAATCCACCAGCCGAGGCGGGTCAACAGGGGAGAGGCGGCAGGCAGCAACTGATCCCAGCGAATGTCGGCTCCTCGCCTCGGGAGTTGGCTGGCAAACGCAGGGGGAGCGCAAAGCAGACGCCAGATTTCGCGAAGAACAGCAACCTCAGCAGCGCACTGTGGTTCAAGCATCCAGCCGAGCAACTCGAAAATCAAGACCTTGGGTGCCTCAAAAGAGAAACTGTCGTCAAAGACACGAACAACCTCAGCACGAATCTCAATCATGTCTTTAGCCGAGGGGAGCGCGAAAGCCGCCGCCCAGGTCAAACAAGGAAAAACAAGCGCACTCAGGAGAGAGACATCCGCATGCGGGGGCTCCTTTGGGAGAGAAGGAGCCGGACGGGCATGAGCTTGCGGCCACGGAGAGTACCGACCAGGCACCTTTGCGATTGACGGGCTGCTATAATTCGCTGAGACCGGCATATCTTCGCCGCTGCCGCAAGGAAGATGCACTGTCTGGTTCCGAGTGGTCGCAGCAGCTGTGCAAGGACTATCGGCGTCTGGTCATTCAAAACCACTTTCACAAGTGCACGAAGTCTTGTTTCAAGAAGTTTCCTGTCCGCACGTGTGCGTGTGTGTGGGTGTGTTTGTGTGAGCGATGTCTTTTGTGTGTTATGGTGTGCGTGTGTGTGTGTGTGTGTGTGTGTGCTTGTTTGCAACGTAGCACGTGTCGGCGTGGGTAGCAGCTCAGGAAGTCTGCCAAGGGCAAGCGTGGATGTCGCTTCGGCTGCTTTCACTTGGAACTGACGACTGAGAGGAATGACGAGGGCGAGGAGAAGGTGCGTCTCAAATGTTACAAGGGCTGGCCTCGAGTTCCCCAAGCCGGGTTCGCTGCTCTCCCTCGTGACCACGATGCATTGCCACAGCAAGAAGCAGCGAAAAACGAGTCCCCGCACGTTTTCCAGCCTCAGAGAGATCACCCCGCCGAGGGCATGTCGAATCCCACGGCACAGGTTTGCATGAGATGCAACGTGGATGTGAAGTATCTCGGACGATGTCTTTGCGAGTATGATCTGCAGACACTGCATGCCGACGGGGAGCACGAGTTACTGGATACCTGTTTACAGCGTCTGCTCGTTGACATGTTTCGAGATATGCAGGACGGTCGCTTTTTACTCATTACTTCGTATAAGATTAAGCGGGTAATGCGATAGAAATGTTTCCTCACATCGTGTCGAAGTCTTTGCCGATGGAAGGATGTCCAATTTTACACTGGCGAGTATGCCGCGAAAAAGTTCGAGGTTTCCCGATCACTGCTGCCCGAACTCTTTGCTGGAATTCAACGCTTGGAGCAGGAAGAAACCGAACGTCGGCGTCAAGAGCAAGGTGATGCTGCGGAGGCCGAGCCAGCCGAGCCTGCTGCGCGGTCTCAAGTCACACAAGCTCGTGCGTTGAGCATCTTGCGCCGTCTGGCTTTCGGCATGCAGCGCTGCGTTGCTAAGTCCAACGGCGAGATGGCGTATCAACTGTTGTTTCAACAGGAGCAGCTTGTGAGCTACAGCGGGTACAACATGTTCTTCCGTTTCGTCCCGTACGCCATGATGAAGGGTCGTCAGGTGGCGCTGGATGCATTTTCCGAAGGGCGGCCTGATTTGCGCGTTGTTGCTTTGGAGGCGGAGACGAACCCGGAAGCCACAGGCGAGGTTCCGTTGCAGGAGGTGGCGGAGGTAGAAGACGATGATGTCGGGAACCCCCTTGGCAAGGGCCGCCGACAGTCGCAGCCCGTGGCCTACAACCAAAAGGACGATTACGTGCATCGCGGGCCCAGTGCTGTATTGGCATGCATGTCCTTGGTCAACTACTCTCGCTACGTGCGGCGTGTGCCTCGCAGCAAGGCTGGGAGAGTGGACTTCGTGCGGTATTTCCCGTTCATACTGATTGCCCGCAGACGCCTTTAGGCGCTCGCCAAGAGGCAGGGGCGCGGCATCGACGGACAGCTGGGCAGCCAAAGCAAGCTGGCTGTCATATCGAATGCGGCTTGCGGCCTGCAAGACTTTCTCGCGCCAACGTTGGAGCTCGGTCACGACCTCACCTCGCGCAGCCCTGGCCATCATGGAGCGCAGACGACTGCCCAGGTCGTGGCCCAACAGAACGATCAAGATGTGGGGATGCATCGAACCTCGTCCTTGAGTCTCCAGAGGGCCGCAGAAAGCGGCAATGTCACCGAAGCAACCTGGGAAAGTCGATGCCGCGAAACCATCTTCGTAGAGCTGAGCCTTTCCTGCACGAAAACTCGCTCGAGTAAAGGGTGGCAACGTTCCCAGCACCTCTTCGAAAAACAAAGTCATCATGAGATCGAAAAACCTCGCCTGCGACACGGGATCGGCTGCCAACATACGCCTCATGGCGGCCAAGGACGGCAGCGAGGGCTCTTCCAAGTCCCATCGCAGATCGACGTCGAAGTTTTCGACCTTCCCTTCCGCGCCTTGAAGGTGCAGCTGCAGCAGCAAAGAAGCACGGGAATCCGCCAAATTCGGCGTCACGAAGACGTGAGAAGTCCCGTAGTGCCAACCAGCCGCATGGCCTCGAAGTCGAATTTGACTGCGGTGTCCTTCCGTGCCCAAGACGTTCGCGCTCGCCTGCAGCACGCTGCCAAGCGCGCGCTTCAACGACACGTCAACATCCGGCG
Source organism: Symbiodinium sp. CCMP2592 (assembly GCA_905221615.1). NCBI lineage: Eukaryota > Dinophyceae > Suessiales > Symbiodiniaceae > Symbiodinium > Symbiodinium sp. CCMP2592. Next base: position 196,869 of record CAJNDT010005890.1, on the reverse strand, counting down.
ACCGCAATAACTCGCGAATGTCGGCCTTCTCGCCGTGCAGGGCCATGGCCTGCAGCAGCTGTTCCGTGGTCACCGACGCAATCTTCGCACAGTGTCGACTGAAACCACTCCGCTTCACGTAGGCTTTCGATGTCCGCATGAGAGAAAGTCTGCGGTTCACATCGTACATGACAGGCAACAGCTGCTCCTGCTGCGAGCCCCTTCACTTTCACAAATCCGCCAGCTTTCGCAAGACAGCGTCCACTGGCGGAATTATTTAATGTCGATTCTTAACTCCAAACCCCGTCTTGAATGTAACACTGCCAGGACACGGACATACTACTTTCACATATCCGCTAGCCGGCGGAAATATTTAATATCCATTCTTAACTCCGAACCCGGTCTTGAATGTAACACTGCCAGGACACGGACATACTCCACCGAGGAAGGGCCGGCGAAGCAATCGTGTCGCCATAAACCAGCTCTTCTCGAAGCAACAAATACCGAAATACCTCGCCCGCCTCCATGCCCGTCTCGCGCTTGACGAACGGAACGCCGTCCCCCCAAGGAAAAAGCTCCGGGAACGCCATCGCCCAGGTGGCCGGCTGAAACATGTTCATCGGTTCGTCACGAGAAGGTACCACGAGCTTTTGCGGCCGCACTTCAAACATCTGCTTCTGGGCTCGTCGCTCCTGCTCCACACCCTTGGCCATCGACTGCACCTTTTGAACACGGCGCAGCACTGCCCGCTCCTGCTGGCCCTCGCGCCCCAACAAGCCCACAGCATGCGGCCGATCCGGATCCACCTCGTTCTGCACCCGGCTGCGAAGGACGGATTCCGCATCCGTGTAATATTGCGGAGGCCTGCGACGACATAGTTCTTCTACATCGCTACACACTCGCAACCAGCGATTGCCGTCATCCGACTGATCGTTCAATCCAACGATGCTGGATACCAGATGGCCAGAATCCGAATCAGCACCTGAACTTCGCAAGACGGCGTCCTCCAAGTTGCTGGCGCCGGCAGCTGGACTTCGCAAGACAGCGTCCTCCGAACCGCCGGCGCCGCGACCAGGATCCGGATCAGCAACTGAACTTCGCAAGACAGCGTCCTCCAAGTTGCTGGCGCCGGCAGCTGGACTTCGCAAGACAGCGTCCTCCGAACTGCCGGCGCCGCGGCCAGGATCCGGATCAGCAACTGAACTTCGCAAGACAGCGTCCTCCAAGTTGCTGACGCCGGCAGCTGGACTTCGCAAGACAGCGTCCTCCGAGCTGCCGGGGCCGCGATCCAGATTCTGTTCGTCTGGCTCGCCCTCCTCATCTTGGCCTTGCGCATCGGCCGGGCCCTTTTGCAAAAGTTCGCGGGCCAAGTAACTGTCAGCGGCCGTTTCCAAAACGCAGCCTTCCAGTGCGTCGACGTCGTCACCAGGAGTTAGGCCGGCCTCCAGCGCGACCGACCTGTAGTAAGGCGACGTCTCGCGCAGCTTCTCAACAGCGGCAACATACTCCTCTCTGGGAGCTTGCAAAAGCTTGCTGGACCGCAGTTCCTGCTTCTTCTGCCCAACCAAAACGAACAAGATGCTCTCGGCCATGTCTTGGTCTTTGGGAGGCAGAGTAGCCTGGATGGCGCTAGGCCCAGCCTGCGGCAGGAAGATCGTGTTACCGATGTATCCCTTCTGCCTCTCGTCTCGCGGCAGTGACAAAGGTTGCAAGACGGTCACCTGCATGCAAACCCGCACGATGGGAAGCAGCCGTTTTGTTCCAGCCGAGAGGTTGCTGAGCTCGGGCAATACGCGTCCGATCCAAAGGTCGTTGGCCAGCGCATGCCTGGGAAGCGTGAGAATACTGCTCTTCAAACTCCTGCGACAGTCTCTGCAAACCGTACAGGGGTCCGTGAAAGATGCCGGCATGCGGCGGCGATGCAGCAGCAGAAACTCGCCTTCAATGTACGGATGCTCCACAGCAGAGGCCTTCAGTTCGGAAAGAGCTATCTGCGGCCAGCGCTCCGCATACCGAGCGACGCCCAACAATCGGCAAAGACGGTGCTGCTGATTCGGGGCCAGCGTCTCGGCGCCGGCAGGTACCTCGATTGTCGACGCATCTTCATCCGGCCTCTGAAAGAGAACCATGGAAAACAACTCGTTCATCCAGAAACGGCGAGCGCACACCACGCAGCCTCCTTCCGCTCGGCCACCGTCCATTTCAAGAGGGCATCGCAGCTCCTCGTCGAAATTGGCAGCGATTGCACGCTGACGACTCATCCCAGGCACCTGACTGTGATCGTTCCTAACACGTTATTACGCACGTCGACCCTTTACCGTAACCGAAAGCAAGAAGGCGCAGCATGCGACAAGAAGCCATCGGACCGGCATGCTCCACCATCGCCAAGATTTTCTTGCGGTATTCAACGAAGGCGAGCTCCACATCCAGCGGCCGCACGAGATGAGTGTCCACGACGTGTTGCTTCAGCTCCGATTGCTTCCGGCAACTGAAGTCGCATAAGCGGCAGCAACACCGTTCGCACATCACCGAGGCATCGTCCGAAAAAGTCGGGAGCAGGCGACGAGCTACCGCCTCGCTTACGGCAGGTACGCTCCGAGAGCAATTCAGCAGCACAGCGACGCGATCCAGCTTCAAAGGCAACGACACCTCGGAGTCTCGCAAGATCCCGAGCGCTTCCCGCCCCGCCTCGTCCGCGTTCCGAAGCAAGTCTTCCACGGGCCAGAAACGTTGCTTCATACGCCTGCCCTAACACCAGCCGGGGACGGCGAACAGCACTGCCCGCTCCACGGTCGAACGCCAGAGAATGCCGTCTAGTGCCTCCGAGCCATCACCTTGCGAAGCGAGAACTTAAGGAGGCCCCAGCCAGCCTCAAAGTCCACAGTGACACCAAGGATTTCAAGAGACGAAGGTCTCTGGAAGCCAAACTCAGAGGCAATTGCATCCGCCCCTGCAGCTTCAGCCTGGCTTGCGACCACGGCGCATTTAGGCAATGAAACCGCCAGACCACAGGTAGAGTCAAAATGATTAGACCGAAGCACCGCGGCCCGGAGCTCGTCCGGAGCATTGGAATGGCTCCACATTGAACGATCATCCAAGTACACAATCCCAGAAACGCCACCTCGCAGCGTGACCTGTGCCCAGATATGACTGATGGCAGCCGCCAAGGTAGGGGAGAGAGGACACCCCTGGGCCAGCCCGAGGACAGGACGGAACCAGGAACTGCTAAAAGCCCCTCTAAGTTGCACGATGCGAAGAGCCTTCTGGTAGAAAGCACGCAGGATGGGCCACAACAGCGCAGGTGCACGCAAGTGATCAAGGAAGATCTCCAAAACGTTGTGCTGAATGGTGTCAAAAAAGGAAGCAATATCCTGCTGAATAACAGTTTGTGCACCTTGGTTCATAGCCAAGCTAAGCTGAAGCAACGCACTCTGGACAGAAGTACCAGGCAGCCCTCCCGCATCAGCCTGAGAAGCCCACGAGGAGACCCAAGACGCAAGCTGCTGATTGATCACAGGCGCCTTAGGAATAAGGACGACGCGGGCCTGGGCCCACATGGAAGGCACATCTCCCTGACGCAGGCAAAGGTTCCAGAGGCGGGCCGCCCAGCACCACCACCGCATCGGAAGGATGAGCAGTAGGTGAGGATGCCACTGATCGGGCCCGGGGGCCTTTGCGCACATAGCCCGCATGGCCTGCACCAGACCCTCTGGTGTGATCTCCAGACAAGAATCCTGGGCGGCAGGGCGTGGCACGGATTGCAACATGGCACGCACCGCTTGCGTGTTCACAGGAGCAAACGCGCGCGGAGCAATTTTGTTTTGCAAAGCGGCCGCAGCAGTTTTGACAGCCACCGCAGGATGAGGGTTATCCCCAGGGGCCGCAGCATCAGGAGGCCGACTTTCCCACGCAATCTGCTCATCAGCTCTGCGTTTAACAGAAGCACGAACCCTGGCAGTGTCAGCACGCATCCTTGCACGCCAAAGAAGTTTCTTAGCTTCCTCCTCCTGGTGCGTATAGGCAGCAACAAGTTCCTCCACCTGAGGCAACAGAGAAGTCTCACTGCCAGCAGGAGCAAAAGCTAACTCGGGGACTATGAGGCGAATCTGCCTGAGGGATTTCCGGATTCGGACAGCCAACTGCTCATCAGCCGGGCGAAACGTGAGAACCCTGAGCCTTTCCTGCAGCTTCAAAAGAAGTCGCAGGCCCTGGGATCTTTCGGGACGTTTACCAGGCCGCAGGACATTAGCAGGCTCGCGAGGATGCCAGGAAGCTCCACGAGCCACACAACCGAAGGCAGCAGGCTCACACAGGAGCTGCTCTGCCACATCAGACAGAAAGGCCCAGGCACCATCCAAGTCCATCTGCACAAGAGCTTCCTCAAGCGGGGCAGGGTCCACTTTGTCACAGAGAGTTGCGACCGCAGCCTTGTCAAGATCTGCACGGGCAGGGCGGCGCCGAGGGCCAACAAGCGGGGCAGGAGCATCAAGCGCATATGTGTAATGCACCCCCAGATGATCGGAGAAGGCACAATCGAAGGAGTCAACAGCAGAAGCACACAGACGCCGATGGTTCAAGGCGAAGTCGATGCGTCGGACACGAACACCGTGCTTGTTGGGGGGGCCTGTGGAGGGCAGAGGCCGACCGCATGCACAGTCATCTCCAGCAAAAGCCAAGCCCTGGGCCAGGAAGTAACCAAGGCGACCCTGTGTCTGCACAAGATTGAAGTCGCCCAAGATCACATACCTGAAACCTGTGGCCTCGGGACTAGACAGCACATCCTCCACCTGGCTTTGGGCGACGGCCTCATCGCAGGCCTGGCCGTAAAACGCCACAACCAAGATCGTTTCCGTGGTGCTGGCAGACGACACTTCATGAGCGTCGTGGTTGTCAGCAGGGGGAACCTTCATGTCAAAAAGACCGGCAACATGCCGCGTGAGGGCAGGACCACGGCACAATTGAACGTGCTTGAAGGGAACCTCACTAACCAAAGCAACACGGCACCCAAAAGGCTCCGGGACACTAAGGGCAGCCTGGCGACCTCGGGCCTTCCACTGGTTAAGGAAACCCACCCCAGCAGTCTCAGGCACATCTACTTCAGACAGAGCAATGATATGCGAGGGATCGCTCTGCAAAAGATCTGCAAGTGCACCGACAGACGAGGTGCCTCGTTTGTGAACATTCAAGCAGGACAGGCGGATCACACTGCCGGCAAGGACGCACGCAGGTGCACCAAAGCAGAATCAAAGACGATTTCGCCTTGCTGCTCCTTGGCACTGGCAGGAGCCTGGTCATGAAGCTTCCTGTACTCTTCCATGCTTTGTAAGCGTGTCTGGGCCATGCGCTTTGACTGAGAACTGGGACAGGCCTGCGCCTTGTCACGATGCTCCCGGGCCACTTTAGCATCCTGGAACGGAGCATTGCACCTAGTGCATCTCCATGCCGGCTTGAATCTCAGCGGGTAACGGTCGATTTTACTAGAACGACTGCCTGCCAACCGAGGCCAAAGGAAAGGAACGAAATCCCGGCTTTCAAGCTCTCGAGTAACCGGCAAGAGCTTGGCAACAAAGTAGGCATTGCGCTTCGTTGCCGAAGCCTTTCTTGCCCGGGCCTCATTATCTTTATACTGAGCTGGGCGGCGAGTGCGTCGGTGCCACTTCGCCCAAGACAGACGAGGATGAGCCGCCGTCTTGTGATCATTACGAAACCTGGTCAGAGTGTTTTCCCCAACCTTTTCGGCATCAGCAGCGGCGATGCCCATGTCACACCACTTGCATTTCCAGTACGCAGGTTCGTCCTCGACAAGCAAACGAACACATGATTCAAGGCGTTTCACAGGGCAGGGACGCTGCCCTTGGTGACACGCGGCGAAGTGACTGCAGAGGGCCCGACTAGCCTGCTTTTGGCTACGGCATTTTTTCCGGAAAGGACACAACCGACACCGGGCAATGCCATCAGAACAGGATCTCCCACGAGCTCGCAAGGCTTGAACGAGCGGCGACTGCGGGAGAGTTTTGCTGGCGGCATGCACTTTGACAGTCTGAGCATCCTCCAGATCATCCTGAAGGGAATCAATTCTGACGGAGTTGGAAGCACAGGATGCACGAGAGCTCGTCCAGGCAGCGCCAGGCTCGCCTCGGGACCTTTTACTGCCTGCGACAGAAGAACCCGAAGAAACCTTGCACGTGTCACGAGCAGCCGCAGTAACCCGCAGTTTAAGATCACGCTTGCAACCAGAGGACCGAGGCTCGGTCCACACCGTACGTGCACTGGGCGCAGCATCGCGCGTAAAGACACTGCCGACAGGGGAGGGATGTGGAGGGCGGGAAATCGAAAATGGGCCGAAGTCACACTAAGCCGTGCCCGACCAATCGATGTCAATGTGACGTTTACATTGAACATAACAAGCAACCATGTCTAGCCCACAAAACACACTAGCTCTGTGAGCCCAGTTGCTGCCATGCATGCGCATCGACTCAAAACACTTCAACTTCAACCAAGTGCAGTACGCTCAGATCTCACTTAGATGCACGCAGGCGTGCACCCCGCGTGTTGTACAACTGTTCAGGCATGCCAGATCTGCAACACAGACTTTCCAGAAGACAACGACACTGACCCAGCCAAAACATCTCGCAGACGATCTGTTTTGAACATGAAGAAACATTGCAATTGACAAAATCGAACGGTCTGGTTGTTGCGGCGCCGTTGTAATTTTCCAGATTGCACCTGCGCCCTGATGTCCCAATCTCAATCACACGCTTGCACTTGCACCTTCTGTACACTTCTGTACAATCCCACACGCTTGCGCTTGCTCTTTCGTTACTGCACAACACGCTGTGCAGGCTGAGAGCTGGACTTCACAAACTGTCGCGAACCTTTCTAATCACAAACGACCCACTCCAGCTTGCAACGCCATTGACATCAAAGATGCAATTGCACACGCTCGTTTCTTCGCAGGATGCAGGGAGGCTGACAGAATTTCCTCGTCCAGAAAGAACGCACTCAGCCTGTACAGTCATTTCCACGTGGCTGTAATCTTTGGCAAAGTTGAAACCAACACCGCCCGCACCGAACAATTGCACAGACACCATTCACACGTTTTGCAACCACGCAAATTGTCGCCAGCCATTTCGTCAACCTGGCATGCAGTCTTCTGAGGGGTCTCAAATGGGAGCCTTCACGTCAACAGCTTGCAGTCTGAAGGTAGCCCAACGAACAACTCTATGGCGTTCTACAAAACTGATATGACTTTCCAAGAAGACAGCGACACTGACTCAGCAAAAACATCTCGCAGCCATGAAGAAACATTACAGTGACAAAATCGAACGTCTGGTTGTTACCCGCCCAGCCAAGCTCAACCACAATCTGATCTTTTGCTCGTCACAACCAACGCCTTGCTTCGTTGACAATTGCACCGACAGCAGAGAATTGTAAGCATGGTTCGAACGCAGCGGCTTCAATCAGCACATTCACACGCTTGTACTTGCACCTTCTGCGCAATCCCATACGCTTGCTTGCTGTTTCGACACTGCACACGCAATGTGCAGACTGAGAGCTGGACTTCACAAACTGTCGCGAACCTTTCTTATCATAAACCCACTCCAGCTTGCAACGCCATTGACATGCAATTGCACATGCTTGTTTGTTCGCAGGATGCACGGATACTGACAGTGTTTCCTGTAAAGTTGAGACCAGGGCCCTGCTCGCACCTACAATAGCACACCATTTAACACGTTTGCAACAACGCAAATTGTTGCTTGCCATTGCCAAGCTGGCATGCAGTCTTTCGAGGCGTCGCAAATCGAATTTCGTCAAAGCTTGCAGTCTGAACGCAGCTACAAAAGAAACAACTCTGTTGCAATGGCGACTGTTCAGACGCCAGATCTGCAACAAGACTTTCCAAGAAGACAGTGACACTGACGCTGCATAAACATCTTGCTGACGATCGGAACATAATAACAGCAGTGAGTCTGTTTGTTGCCTGTTCGTTCACAACTGCACCGACAGCCCGCAGAGAAATTGCAAGAATGGTTCGAACGCAGCGGCTCAAGCACATTCAACATTCACACTTGCATCGCACCTTCTACACAATTAGACAACGATCCATTCCAGCTCAGCTTTTGGGCGCAGTCTGTTCATTGTTGGAGCCTTTTGAGCAAAACAACAGTGGATGGACCCCAAACCAATGGCAGCAAAAGCTTCGATTGTGCTTGTTTCATTTTGTTAACGTAACTTGTTGCTCCCCGTCTTGACTGAAGCAAAAGCTACTCAGCCTGTGCGTGCTTGTGGTTTTGCGTCATCTGCGTTGTGTTGTCGCGCTTGTGACGTTGCTGCGCAGCACGTCTCTGCTGCACGACGACGCATGTTGATGCATGTGCAAGCCAGCAAATTATGGCGCATAGTTTGGCGGTTGCTTGTGGAGCGGGCGTGGTGTGCACCTTCTGGTCCGATAAATTCCGCGCCGCCCCAAACACAACCAGTTTGGGGACTGAGAAGAACATGATGGAAACCCCCGCATTTGCTGCAGTGCATTTCGCAGGACGCTCAAAAGTTCGCTGCTCGGAGCCACCCAAGGTAGAGATGCTTGCGGATGACACGCGGATTTTCCACGCTTCAAAGCTCGGCCTGTCAAATTCAAGCCTTGAACCCAGGCACACGTGGTGGCGCTGCAAAACCGGGTTTGCTTCAGCAGCACTGGCAGACGACTTCCCCTTCCACCGCTTCTGCCGGCTTTAATCAACCACAGCCGCGGCTTCGTATTGCACCACCAAGTCAAGAACCCGAAGATCCGCTCGCCAAAGCGGCAGCGCTCCGGTCATCGGTCAACGGGTTTCCTGCAGGCCAGCCTCCTTGTCCTAGTGTGCAAATTCTCAGCTCGCTGATGGAGCAAATCCATGGACAGCAAATGGGACGAGCAGCTTCCACGGAAATCCCTAACCATTGATTGGCAAGCACACTTGCATCGTTGTTTCACATTTCAAGAATGAAAAGTCTGGATGCACGGACGCTGACAGTGTTTCCTGCAAAGTTGAGACCATCAAAAAGTTGAGACCATCACGGCCCAGCTCGCACCTACAATAGCACAGACACTACACCGTTCACACGTTTGCAACTACGCAAATTGTTGCTAGCCATTGCGTCAACCTGGCATGCAGTTTTTCGAGGCGTCGCAAATCGAAACCTTCACGTCAAATAGCTTGCAGTCTGAACGCAGCTGCAACGAAACAACTCTGTTGTAATGGCGATGTCTGCAACAACTGTTCAGGCACGCCAGATCTGCAACACAGACTTTCCAAGAAGACAGCGACACTGACGCAGCAAAAAAATCTTGCAGACGATTTGAACATAGTAAACAACAGTGAGTTTGTTTGTTGCCTTTTTGTTGACAACTGCACCGACAATCCGCAGAGAAATTGCAGGCATGGTTGGAACGCACGGCTCAATCAGCACATTCACACGCTTGCATTCGCACCTTCTACGCAAATAGAAAACGATCCATTCCAGCTTGCAACGCCATGAACATCAAAGATGCACTGCACATGTTCGTTCGCAGGATCATGGATGCTGACAGTGACCTCTCGTCGAGACAAGAACGTACTCTAAGCTTGTACAATCATTTCCACGCATTCGAGCAGTTAGTCAACGTGGCAAACTTTGACAAAGTAACCAACACGGCCCATTTTGCACCTATTTCAACAACGGGAAATTGTTGCTAGCAATTGGGCGTCGCAAAGAAAAGTTTTCACATCAAAAACAGCTTCCAGCCAACATGCAGCCGAGGCTTTATTTCAATAACGACAAATGTGAACATTTATCCAGCCGAATTATATCGTTGCTCCGCCGATTCTGATGTTCGCCATGGACAGCTTCCCGCACCCTCAACAAATCATCAAACTTTATTCCATTCAATACAATTGTTTGCGATTCCGGTTTTTCTTGCAACTTCTTCAAACAGAATGCCCGCTGCACCACATGATCAATGCACTGCAGCAAATGGACGCAATCTGTTCATTGTTGTGATGTAGCCTTTTGAGCAAAAAAACTAGTGGATGGACTCCAAACCAAGGCAACAAAAGCTTTCGATTGTAGTTGTTCCATTTTGTTGACGTCGCTTATTGCTCCCCGTCTTGACTGAAGCAAAAGCTACTTAGCCTGTGCGTTCTTGTGGTTTTGCGTCAAATGCGTGCCGTGTTATCGCGCTGTTGTGACATTGCTGCGCAGCATGTTTTTGCTGCACGACGATGCATGTTGTTATGGCGCATAGTTTGGCGGTTGCTTGTGGGGCGGGCGTGGTGTGCACCTTCTGGTCCGATAAATCATTTTCCGTCCGCGCCGCCCCAAACATAACCAGTTTGGGGACTGGAAGGACGTGATGGAAACCCCACGTTTGCTGCAGTGCATTAATCCCTTGGGTGCAACTGGCATTCTGTAAACAGTTGCACAAGCAGGTAGAGATGCTTGAGGATGACATATAAGGATTTTCCACGCTGTAAAGCTCGGCCTGTCAAATTCAAGCCTTGAACCCAGGCACACATGATGGCGCTGCGAAACCGGGTTTGCTTCAGCAGCTCCGGGCCCGCGAAAAACTGGCGGACGACTTCCCCTTCCACCGCTTCTGCCGGCCTTAATCAACCACCGCTGCGGCTTCGTATTGCACCACCAAGTCAAAAACCCGAAGATCCGCTCGCCGAAGCGGCAGCGCTCCGGTCAAAGGGTTTCCCCGCAGGCCAGCCTCTTTGTCCTAGTGTGCAGGATCTTCGCTCGCTGATGCAGCAAATCCATGGACAGCAAAAATGGGACGAGCAGCTTCCACGGAAATCCCTAACCACTGATTGGCAAGCACACTTGCATCGCTGTTTCACATATATATCAAGATTGAAAAGTGTTAAGAAAATTGCTGCATCGCATGTTTTCCAGATTGCATTCGCGCCCACATGTCCCGATTTCAATCACAACTTGAGTTTGTGCCCAAAACCCTGGTGGAACTCCTCCGCTGTGCTTGAATCCCCCTTCACGTTCCCATGTGGGGTTACACCCCCCCATTTTATAGTATATTTTGGGGTCGGGGCCAGATTGGGTTTTATGAAATGGGGGGGTAACCTTCGACAGCGCCGGGAAGTTCTTATAAAATGACGGGGGGTAACCCCATTTTGCATGGGTTTTGAGGTCACGCCCCCCCATTTTAGAAAGGATCTGTTCCGTGTGTACCACGGGTCGTGGTTGTCACCACCTGATTATATGAGGAATGGTCCCGTGCGATCTGAACTGGCTTGAAACCCCACAGTCTGCCTAATTATACATTCGGGTTGAGCACAGAATATGGCCGTGCTAACAAGGAATTTGCAGGGGCCGACGTACTAGTGGGGCCATTTTCTTCCAATGTAAAGTTTCGTGGGTTTTTGGGCATCAAGCCCCGCCCGGCTCACGCAGTCCCTGCGCCCCATAACAAGAGACAGGCCCCACCGCTGCTGCCACCCCGGTTGTCCAAGGCTTTGTGGTCGCTTCTGGTCCTGCTGTTGCACCGTTGTGCTTGTTGCTGCTGCCGTGATTGTTGTTGTTGTTGCGGCTGCTGCTGCTGCTGCTGCTGCTGCTGCTGCTGCTGCTGCTGCTGCTGCTGCTGCTGCTGCTGCTGCTGCTGCTGCTCAAATCAAGAACAACGTCGACATGACTGTAAAACTGCATCACTGAACACTGACATGTCCGCGCACATGCAGAAAGAAGCGGTGGTGGTGGTGGTGGTGGTGGTGGTGGTGGTGGTGGTGGTGGTGGTGGTGGTGGTGGTGGTGGTGGTGGTGGTGGTGGTGGTGGTGGTAATGGTGGTAATGGTGGTAACGGTGGTAGTGGTGGTAGTGGTGGTAATTTTGGTGGTGGGTGGTAGTGGTGGTAGTATTGGTAGTGGTGGTAATGGCGGTGGTGGTGGTAGTGGTGGTAGTCGTGGTAGTGGTAGTGGTGGTAGAGGCTACATACGAATCTCACGAAGCTAGACTGGAATCTCCCGTTGCGAATACTCGTGGAATGCGCTACCTACAGCACAGGCCCTGCAACTAATGCTAGACGGATCTAATAAGGTCTGCCGAACCAATCCAAACCACCAGGTCCTTATAAAATGGAGGGGGGTAACCTCTGCCGAACCACCAGCACCGTCTATAAAATGGGGGGGGGGTAACCTCTGCCGAACCACCAAATCCTTATAAAATGGGGGGTGACCCCCCTCTTTCTTATTGAAAGACAGCTTCATAAGGGGGGTCCCTACCCCATTTTATAGGGGCTATCTGGAGGGGGATGTGCTTGATACAGCTGGACTAGACATTCCAGATTCAGAAGCCAAACGCGATAACGTTTTGGAGCTTCATCGCGCTCATGCTCCGGGGCACGCTGCTGACGCTGCTCCATGTCCTTCCCCTTCCACCGCTTCTGCCGGCCTTAATCAACCACAGCCGCGGCTTCGTATTGCACCACCAACTGAACAACCCGAAGAGCCACCCGCCGAAGCGGCAGCGCTCCGGTCAAAGGGTTTCCCCGCAGGCCAGCCTCTTTGTCCTAGTGTGCAGGATCTTCGCTCGCTGATGCAGCAAATCCATGGACAGCAAATGGGACGAGCAGCTTCCACGGAAATCCCTAACCACTGATTGGCAAGCACACTTGCATCGCTGTTTCACATATCAAGATTGAAAAGTGTTAAGAAAATTGCTGCATCGCATGTTTTCCAGATTGCACATGCTATACGATATAGTGATATAATGTACAAGCTACATGTGCAGAGAGAGACCGGTGTACTGCCAAGCCCAACCCAAGCCGGTACACCCGACACGCAACGAAAACCTCAACCCCCCTCTCACCTCTCAATCTAGCGCAACACAACCTACCCAAGCCCTGCTCACTACATCTTTTTCGCTGGGACTGCACTGCTCAAGTGCAGAAGCCAACACACACCACACCGCAAGAGGGGGACGGCAGTCCACTTCCCCTGGGCGGGCGGGTGGGAACTTTTTGAGATTCAAGATCGGAACACTTCAGCAGCAGTTGTGACCACAAGGTCGACCCACGACCAACACTTCTCTAGAGCTCTGCTGCAACTGTACACGCAAAAGTATGTGCGCAGATAGAGAGGGTTTATGTCACAGTACGGGCCAGTGACAAAAGGCACAACCCAGGTTTTCTGTGGGCGCGGAGAGAGGGAAACAGAAAACTTGGAGCACACCTGATGTGAAACAGGATTTCTTCTGCGCACAGCATTTGAGCAGCTGATTATGGCTGCGCATGCAGCACTTAAGTTCAACATGCAAACACGACGTAAGCTTCCGCGGCACATGCACACGCAAAAAGCTAGCCGTGACACCGCACACATCACAATGCACTAAAGAACTGCTAGCCAATCCCACTTTGATGCACGCCGCGCATGCACCCCGCAAGACCTCTGCACGCACCGAGTAAAATGAAGGTGGCAGTCCGCGTGCTTCTGTCCTGCATAAGAATCTCCCCGCATGCAATCCCCGTTTTGTGCAGCTTCTCACGCACGGGCAAAGCAGGTCAGATATGGTCAGATGCATGCAGCCCCGCAGCCCCATCAGACATCTGCAACACATGGGCCGCTCCTGATCCACTCCACCTATATGATTACAACGCCGCAATGCTACGGCCAGCTTTCGGCTGTTATGGCGGTGGCTGCTTCAGACCGCCACGCAGGGCAGCCGCTGCTTTCTCAGTTGCCTCTGCAAGCCTTTGTTCGATGCTCCGAGCGCTCTGCAGGTTTTCGATTGCCTAGTAAGCGAATGCAAGGCACAAAATAATACACACAGTACTCGTGAACCTGTAGGGAAAGGCAGCCAGTCAGGCACGCGAGAGCCGGGCAGGATATCTCGCAGCGTCGCATGCTCAGCAAGATTGAACCGTTTCGGCGCGAGGAAATCTGTAAGCAGTGGGGGCAAGCGATTTCCTTTGGGCTGATCTCCCACGCAAGCACGATTTCGCAGGGCTTGAAGCTGCGAAGTGCTCACTCTGCAAGGCTTCCAGCCAAGAGACAACGCGAGGTCCTCTACAATGTATGACCAATGTCTGCACACACTAGCTGGAAGCAGAAAGCGATTGTCTCCACGAACTGACGGCTCATAGGACAGCTTTAATTGGCCGAATGCAGAATTGCTGGACCAAACAGCCACCCTTGTCGCGTTGGCTTCACAATCGCCACCAACCATGAACGACGTGGCATGAAACGCAGTCTTGAGGCGCCCCAGTGCAGGATAAGCCTTGCTCCAGACCGAACTGTCAGCGCTGTCTACCAACGACCACACGACTCCACGCAGTGTGAGCAGCCTACACTTCTCGCATAACCAGTCCAGCAAGATACTGTTGGCATCATTACACAGGCCATCCAGCATAAACACCACGTACAGCATTGACCTACACTCGAAGAGCTCTGCCAGAATTCCGCGCTGCAATGGCTCATGCAGGTTCAAGCACAACGGCGCCTTCACAGGCTGTACGGAGTGCCGCACAGTTACGACCTGTAATTCTCTAGATTGCAATTGATTCGCCAGCCGTGGCTCAGTCACAGAAATCTCCACACATAATGGCCGCACATCCGCCACAACACGACCCTCCTTCTGCAGCGGGGCGGCCGCCACGATTCAAGAACGGCAAGCATGTTGGCCGTGCCCCCTCTTTCCACATCGCATGTACGCATGTAAGCCTCGCTTACAGCGACAAGGCTCGCCACTCGCTTCTTCCCAGCAGCCATGCGCAAGGTTGAAGTTGTAGCAGAAGGGAACACCGTGCTTGTCCTGTGCCGGGAGCCCCACCAGGTCTTTGGGCATGCGGCCTGACGCCTTCTGCTTCAAACGCTTGTCTTTCCCTGTCCCGCGGTCAGGGGAGCCCGAATCTGCATCTTCGAACTTGCGGCGCTTCTTCTTGTTTGCAGGCTCAGCCGCAGCTTTGCAGGTAGGCAGCAAATGGAAAACTACCGCGGCAGCACTGGACAATCTCGTAAACACAGCATCAAGAGGCTTCATACCCGAGGCGTCCTGCTGAATCTTGGAGCCAACCTCGTCAGAAACCAACTTCCACAACTCCTGATCGGCTCGCAACACTGCTGCAATGCAAGGTGGCTCAAAACCGGGCGGAGCCGGGCGGCTCAAATGTTGCATGAACTCTTGGTGGATGGCATCGAGGGTCCTGAAGCTGATCAGACCAGCCTGATCTGCAGCCAGAGCACGCCGAGTCAAGGCCTGATCCCCCCTGACTTAACCATGGGGGGGGAGGAAAATGCAGACTACATTTTCCACACCCCTCGGGCCATGTGATCTGTAAATGTAGGATTTTCTATTCCAGCCCAGGCCCGGCTGATGCTCATGATGCTCGTCTCTGGCGGGTGCAGGTTGCTTACGCTCGTCCTCAACCCTATAAACCCGAAACCCCGAAACCCTACACCCTGAACCCTAAACTCCTCAACCCTAAACCCTAAAGCCCGAAACCCTACACCCTGAACCCTAAACTCCTCAACCCTGCACCCTGAACCCTACACTCCTCAACGCTAAACCCTAAACCCCGAAACCCTACACCCTGAACCCTACACTCCTCAACGCTAAACCCTAAACCCCGAAACCCTACACCCTGAACCCTAAACTCCTCAACGCTAAACCCTAAGGCCCGAAACCCTACACCCTGAACCCTAAACTCCTCAACCCTAAACCCTAAAGCCCAAACCCTACACCCTGAACCCTAAACTCCTCAACCCTAAACCCTAAAGCCCCAAACCCTACACCCTGAACCCTAAACTCCTCAACCCTAAAGCCCGAAACCCTACACCCTGAACCCTAAACTCCTCAACGCTAAACCCTAAACCCCGAAACCCTACTTCTGGTGGGTTCAGAATTCTTGCAGACCTACCATCTCGGAACCCGTTCCCCCCCCCGGCCCTGCTGGGGTGCGCTGCTAGGTGCTGCTACGGCTACGGCTGCTACGAGTGTGGGGTGTGCATGGGTGTGCAAAGTAGGTGCCATTCAGCTGCGCTGTCACGCTTTGTCTGGCATCGACACCGAGCGCATACATGTTGGGCCACTTGCCCCTGGAGCAACAGCGAGTGTGGCAGCCAGGAGCGATCACATCCACTGCTGAATGGCACTCTCTCTCTCTCTCTCTCTCTCGCTCTCTGTCTCTCTCTCTCTCTCTCTCTCTCTCTCTCTCTCTCTCTCTCTCTCTCTCTCTCTCTCTCTCTCTCTTTCTCTCTCACTCTCTCTGCTGTACCCTTTGCCTCTTGCATGCGTCTGCCCAAATTCCAACCGAACCCCCACCCGCCGGACCCTGCATGGCTTATCATGGCTTTCTGCTCCAATACCCTAAACCCCTTGACCCCCCCTGCCCAACCCCCAGACCTGATAATGTAGAAAACACCTTCCTGCATTTATGTACCCCCCCCCTATCCTGCATTTATTAAGACAGGGGGGATAAGGCCTGGAGAACCCGGAGCTCGGATCCCAAGTCGACTCGCCCTGTCGGTTCCTTAACCTTGAAGACGAGCTGGTTGTGCTCCAAGGTCAAAAGCTTCTTCTCCGACTTGACCGAAGTCATCTCATCCTCCCTGCTGATGCAAGAACTCAAAGGCACATAGCTGAGGCATGCCTCATGAACCATTTTGACGAACTTGTCGACGAGAGTATGCGCCGGTTCTGACGCATGCCGTATCTGCACTCCGGCCAGCCGCGCCCGCTGTTCAGCGAGTCGCCTATCCCTTTCTTGCGGTGGCATTTTGCAAGCGCCACCATCTTCCGGCGTGCCAGAGGCCTTCTGTGCGATAGACTGCACAGTGAATGTTATGGCTTCGAAGGTGAGCTTGCTCTGCTGCCCTATGCTAGCGTCGGGCTTGCCAAAACAAGCTTCCACCAAAACACCGAACTTGGTCTCGTCAATCTGGCCTGGCTGCACGGAAGCTGCGAAGGCCAACGACGCAAAGGTCTTGACATCCTGCTTGAGCAAAGCATCGCTCTCTGAAGAAACAAAACCCAGCTCTGTCAGCCGATGGGCAAAAGCTGCTTCGCTGTCGATCAAACCAGCCATGGCCGAGAGAGCTACGAGACTAAACGCGCACAACTGACAAGAAAAGGCTGCCAAGCACGCGCAAGCAAAAGATGCACATGCAGCCAGTACAAGGACGCGAGCTCACATAACTGTAATGCTGTCATACGCAACCGTGCAACCGGGCATGGATTTCCTGACGTCTGTCAACAAGTCACAAAGGGAATACTCACTAAGTGGAAAGCGCATGCCAAAACGAATCATCGACAGCATCGTCAAGCAGAAGCACGCACACATTATAAGCGCACTGCACAGCCAAACCATGTCTGGGTGCACCACCCGGCACACTGCCAGAAAGCATCAGACAGGCATCATCGCCTGACCAGAACATCTCTGGATTTCATCAGGCTTCACCGCCCGACCAGTTACACCACTGGATTTCAGGTCTCATCACCTGGCCAGAACATTTCTGGTGCTGCAGGCATCACCGCCCGGTTGAAATAACTATGTAGCTATGCGAACAGTCACGCGGGGAGTCATTCAGAGTCGGGCGCCATCGCTACGACACACTCCCGCGTCTCCAAGAAACACGTCTTGCACTTTACAGAGGAAGCCACCACGCACATCTCCTGAACAAACCTGTCACTAATGCGCCTGCCGCACTCTAGACGATCAGAGCCATCCCGGCCAATGTGGTAGATGCCGGAATAGTCGTGTCGATACACAACACGCCCAGGAGCCGCTCGAAGGAACCTTGGACGCAACTGTGGCGAAACCAAACGCAGCAAGGATGCCTCATCATCCAGGGGCTCGAAATCACTATCCGATCCAGAGCTGCAGTCGCTTTCTTGATCACTGTGCTCAGTGCTCAGACTCAGTTTCGCCATCGTGCGCTCCATCTGCGTCGAAACGGTCTGATGTGTCAACAGCTGCACGGGGCTCCTTACTTGTAGAAGGTATCTGCGCATGCTTGGCCTGCTCGGGCTGGACTGGCGCCGTGGTAGCGCAGATATCATGCCACTGCGCGTGGCATCTGGGTCAAATCGCCCCTCACGCACATCATCCAGCATGCGCACGAGCAGGCGCAACGGTGCTGCTAAAGCGTCTCTCGCGTAGGTCTCAGCCGAACAGGCTGAAGGATCCAGGTGGTATCCCAGAAGCCTTCGAGAGGCCAAATCTATTCCATACTTGGCAGCCCAGGACAACAAGGTCGCCTTTAAGGAATGCGACGTATAGCGAGGCTGACTCTCGTCACCGACTTCCAGCAAGGCACGCAGCACGGCGCCACCTTCAGTGGAGGTCAAGCCAGAGGCAGTGGGCAGACCACCCGCGCTGAAGCAGGGGAGTAGCGGCACGGCCAAAGATCCATCACGAGGAAGTCCCAACTCAGCGCGCACGGCAAGCCAAGCCTCGAACCATCCAAGTCCAGTCAGCGAGACCATGGGGGCGACCACTGGCAGAAGCTGTCTTTTCTTCTTCACGCTGGTGGCCGTCTTGAAGTGTCGCACGGTCAACTCGATGAAGCCTTCAGACGAGGAAGCAGGCACCATATCCACGACCCATGACGTGGCACGTTGACCATCACCAAAACGACATCGCGCGTACAACAAGATCAGAAGCGATCCTGCCCAAAGCCGATCCTGAGGGCTGGCTGCTTGCACAGCAGCTTGTTCCAATGCGCGGACATGTGCAGCAGTCAAGGGCGGCGCCTGTTTAATGGGTCCGCTCTTTGTAGCAAGCGTTGCCGCTATGCCGCTGATTCGCTTGCTTACGACGCCACAGCCTCCATCGATGCCAAAAAGCGCTGCTGAGAACCTGACAGCTTCAACAAAGGATTGCGCTGCTGTGGCTGCAGCCTCCTCATCACGTAGATAGCGAACGTAGCCGCACAGCACGAACTCGACATAGGGAAATGGAGCTTCTCCGCAAACTTGACACCACGCCATGAACCT
This sequence comes from Symbiodinium sp. CCMP2592, assembly GCA_905221615.1. Classification (NCBI taxonomy): domain Eukaryota; class Dinophyceae; order Suessiales; family Symbiodiniaceae; genus Symbiodinium; species Symbiodinium sp. CCMP2592. Next base: position 177,928 of record CAJNDT010005890.1, on the reverse strand, counting down.
ACGGACACTGCCTAAGCGCTTTAGCAATGTGGCAGTGGACTTCACGCCAGTAATGTCCTCCACAATGCAGCATGCGCCATTGAACAAGGCGCCAGGGTTTGCCGAAGCGACGTGGCCACCCACAGCTTCCTCGATAGCAGTGCGCCCAACCCAGGATGCATCGGGCTTCACCAACAAGACGGTCGCCCGTTGCGAGACGACAGCTTTTCGTCTGGCGTCCTGATCGTCATTCCCAGGCCGTGCACTCATCTGACAGCGACGAAAACACGCAATAGTCACACGTTGCTTCTTGCAAGGTTGACTGCCAACTTTTGTGGGAGCGAGGCCCGCAGAAGGCACGGGCACCGGCACAGGCCTTTCCCAGCTCAACGACGCGCTGGGTGATACGAGCCGAGCCAGACTAATTTTACCCAAGGCGAAGCCCACGGCACCGTGCTCCCATGGCAATTTGTGCGTAGGCCGCGGAAGCTGTTGCCAGCTGACTCGAAGCGCCTCCTCAAAGTCAATCTCGGGGCAGGCACGAGAAGTACCGAACATGGCAAAACAAGAAGACACCAAGTGTTCAGCCACACAGGCAACCGCTAGAGCACTCTCTAACACCTGCTGGCCTGGACATGCATCAACACGCATCATCATGCATCAAGGACACGTGCTGCACGGCAATCACAACAGTGCGACACAACACGGCACGCAGCTGCCGACGCAAAACCACAAGCACGCACCTCTACAATCTCGCACTCACTCAACACAAGCGGCCTTTTTGGAATGATGGGACGATGTCCGAAAGCCTAAGTAGAAGCCTCCAGGCTCCAGGGACAGCAGTCCCACTCCACCCTCCTTTAAGGGCGGGCGGGTGGGAAAATGAAATCAACTGGCTGCACAAGCTGTCGACAGCAGCCCACCTCTAACCACACAAACACGATCGGACTGCTGGACAGCTGTGCACACACAACTATATAGAAGACGTTCGCGCGAGATAGAGAGAGTCGCAGTCACGTGAAATAACTGCGCAACGGCTTATGTCGCCACACGTGTGACAGATAACAGCAGCAACTTACGCCTGCAGCAGTTGAACCAGGTGTCTACACGTCTTAGGCCGGTTTGCGCAAGAAGGCATGCAGAGCAAGCGTTTGACTCGCAAGCACACAAGCAACATGGTCTCGATCGCATAATTTACTTAGATCTATAAGCCTGCTGATGCAGCAATGTAGCACCTGCCCTTTCTATCCTCTCATGCTCTTGTGTAGCCAACCTAGATACATCTAAGAACTAGCCGAAACGCAAGCTGGGCTTTTGCAAAAATGCTGCGCAGCAGCGACCGTCAATCCGGGCGGGCAGGCGGGGCTTCAAAAAGTGGCCCAGCACCCACGATGGAACATCTTGGGGGATCGCACAACAACCACACATAATGCGCAACACTGAACTCAGCTGCATGTACCAGTTACTTGCACGCGCACAATATACTATGTGAAAGAAGGACGGCTGCAGCGCCGGGTTTCTGGCTTGGCTTCGCGGTGCACGGACTCGTCTGCACACAGAGCAGCTTGGGCTCTTCGCATTCAAACCGCCCCCTTACAAGCCCCCATGCAGCATGCACACTTGTGTGCTTGACTTGACTGCTTCCCAGATTTGGGTGCTTGCTGTGTTGATCTTGCTGTAAACATTGTAAGGAAATATGCATATCGGCGGGATCCTGGCAGGGGTGCGCAAACTCCAAAAAAACAGAGGCGTCACTGATACAATCGAAGGGCATCGCACCCTTGCAGCACGCAGAAACTGGCCGACAGAACGTGGACACAGCCACACAACATCTGCGGCACACAGGAGCAAAAGGCACACGCTCTGCACATGACAGGTGGTCTGACACACCGTAATCAGAACAGCCATTACATGTACCTTTGGGCAGCACCATCGAGCACATTGAAATCCCTATGAAATCTTCAAGCACTCGCACCACAATATTGACCGCCTGACAATTGTCCAGCCAAATCACAGCATGTGACTTGCATTCAGTCCTGCTTCTCGCCTGGTACACAGCCTGCAAGGCAACGCGTCCGTAGTTGCCTTGCAAGCATGTTGGGTGACTTGGCGGTTGACCGCACCGCAGCTTCAGCAGGTTTAGGGTTTAGGTACAGGCAAAACAAAGCAACCAGCCGTTAATCGCTGTGATGCATTGCACTCGGTCTGCGCCTACACTTGCACACACTCCTTCTTACTTTTTAATCACGCTACACATGTGTTGGCGCACGTAAGTCAGTGCAGCATGTACACGAATGGGCAGGGGGTCCGAAAACCCTTGAGCAGACGTCAACTCAATAACTCACACACAAATATAAGCATCAGCCTGCTACCTTCAGCAGACACACAAGGAAGGGGCGTGTAGGTGGGGCAGTCAAGCATGGCTGCAACACTTTGCTATGAGAGGCTTTGTCCGGTGCAACAGTTGCTGGTGATTCACTGCTAGACAGACACATCATGGCACGGACAGAAACAGTGTGGCCCAAGCAGCACAATCCTGGATTTCATGTCCAAAATTGTTGTAGCTCGCCAGCAGCTAGCCAGCAACTCCGACGTGACATAGGACGGCGCAGAAACGTGGCCGAAACAAAGCGACATGCGTCGCACTTGTTGACCAGGTGCCCCTCCCACTGAGGTGCGGACAGACGTTTGCCAAGAAGGAGCGCAAGGAACACCTAACTTTGTTTTGCAGAAAGCTTCACTCACGCATAGCTCCCAATGATGCGAGACAACCCTGCGCCGTGACGAAACTACGAGCCAGAAGCACTGGCACACTCTGACTCCCATTTCATCGAACGCTATGACACAAGCGCCTTGGCCTTGCCTGTGCAGATTCAGCATTTTGCCAGGTTTGGGTCACGCTCCGCGCTTCATGTTTGCAGGGGGGCAGATTCATGAAGGCCAAACGAGCAACGGCAAATCGCACCAGGCCGGAAGCACTCGCACAGTCTCACTCTTCCATCAGGTGGGTAACATATGGTAACACGTTCCGCAGGCATCATCGCCCGGCCGCCAGCATTCAGCTGTGGTCGCTGAACAATCATCCCACTCATGTCTCAGGGTGAAAGCGGGAACAAGACTGGAAGAAAAATGCAATCAGCGGTAACCTGCTGCAAAGCTAGCAATGGCACTCGCACGATACAACAGTCAGACTGACAGTCACGCAGCAACCAATTATGTGTTCGGAGCACGCACTGGCCGCATCCCAACCATTCCCAACCCACCCCAGTACGAGCAAACCAAGCTACAGACTCTACAGTTTTCTGTACATTGTACATCGCAAGAATGGACAGAAAAGCCCTCTTTTGTTCGCTCCCGTGCACAAGTAATACGTCGCTCCGTAACTGTCTGCATCAAAAGCAATACGCACTTTGGCGCTCTAGCATTGATTCAAGCCTTGCGTCCTTCGAACGTCCGCACGATGGCTTTGCGTATGCGTTCAATGCACACGGTCATCACGACAATTCGGCAACATCACTAACAAAAATCAGTTCTTGTTGCGAAATTGCAACGTCGAGGCTTTTAAGATCAGAGGCTAGACAAGCGGCACTTATGGGCAGCCAACGCCCGGGTCAGCACAGCTCGTTGCCAGCAGCACCGCACACTTGTGACAGTGAACACCTTACTCACTTTACACGGTCAAACCTCAAGCCTCAAGCCTTAGGGCAACACAAGGCGGAACAACAACATAACTGTGCTACAAGGCAAGCGCAGACGCAGTGCGAACATGTCAGTCCACTGCAACGCCAAATCGCTCGACGCTCACAGAACCTGCTACCATGAACCCCACTGGCCATTGGCAGACAAGCAACTTTCAACAGCCAACAAAAATCAGCTGCTGATGACAACCAACCAACCGCCCGGCTGCCCACCGATATCATAGCGCAGCCGGTCAGGAGTCGTCTCTATGTTCTTTTCTACACTCACAAGAATTGCCCTCCCTGCCCACACTGCCCTGACACACACAGAGCCCAAACCCTGACCCCACTCGCAGTCGCTGTCCCCGGGGCAGGCCACTCACTCCACGCGCTACGAACAAGCACGGAGGATGCCTGCGCGCATGCACGCATGCATGTCTTCGTATCTACAGGCTTAGTTCTTTGTCTGCTTGCTGTTTATTCATCTACTTAGATACTTGCTTGCTTGCTTCTGCGTCTATGGATTTATCTGTCTGTAAGCACACATCGAAAAGATTCAACATAGATGTACATATAGTTATGCATGTAAGTGTGTATGTATATATATATATATATATATAGATTACCCCCGCCACCCATGAACTTCCGCGAGGCTCCGCGACACCGCCGCCAATCCTCCTACGTTTGGGCTTCTGGTGTGTGATCTAATTATCAAGTTCCGAGGGGAGAGCATATGTATGACGGCAGCCGGCTTCATTCTTTGCGACACTTCACGCAGATACTCCGAGCGATAATAAACGATGAAAGTTTCTAAATACCCGAAGATAAATATGGGCCCGAAAAGCAACCCCAAACTAGCCTTCACTGTAGTCTCGATCAAAGCCCAGCAATATGTATGAGTGACCGTGAGCCTTGCTTGACTCCTGTTCCTAAACAGCAGTATCCCTACCACTACCCCTGCCATTCGACCTTACATTGGCCCCCATGGTGACAGGAGTATCCTGTTTCTCTCTCAATCTAGCGCAACACAACCTACTCAAGCCCTGCGCACTACATCTTTTTTGCTGGGACTGTACTGCTCAAGTGCAGAAGCAAACACATACCACACCGCAAGAGGGGGACGGCAGTCCACTTCCCCTGGGCGGGCGGGTGGGAACTTTTTGAAACTCAAGATCGGAACACTTCAGCAGCAGAAGCGACCACAAGGTCGACCCACGACCAACACTTCTCTAGAGCTCTGCTGCAACTGTACACGCAAAAGGTATGTGCGCAGATAGAGAGGGTTTATGTCACAGTACGGGCCAGTGACAAAAGGCACTTCTTTTTCACTCGAATAAGATGCCTTTTAGATCAATGTCTTAGTTCATATGGTCAAGATGTTATGTCGACTAATTACCCCGTTCCACATCCCCATATTACCATATCGATCTGAAGGTTAAGACAACGACATAATTACGTCTCTAGTTTCGACATGTACAAACTACCCACCCTCCAGCCCATGGACGCCGTGACACTTCTAAATACTTCTAAGACGCAAGTGCGCACACGCTCGACGCTCTTTTGTTCGTGGGATGCGCAAATGCCGACAGTCTTTCCTGGCCTAGCAAGGACCTACAAACTTCCTGGAGGCGATTGGGGCGGCGCAGTACGCTCAGATCTCACTTAGGTGCACGCAGGCGTGCACCCAGCGCCTCCAGGCTCCAGGGACAGCAGTCCCACTCCACCCTCCTTTCAGGGCGGGAGGGTGGGAAAACGAAGTCAACTGGCTGCACAAGCTGTCGACACACAGCCCAACTCGAACCTCACAAACACGATCGGACTGCTGGACAGCTGTGCACACACAACTATATAGAAGACGTTCGCGCGAGATAGAGACAGTCGCTGTCACGTGATATAACTGCGCAACAACCTTTGTCGCGCCGGCTTTGTTACAAAGCGTTGTCGCGCGGCAATGCTATATGAGGGACCTTGTCGCGCCAGCCTTGTCGCAAAAAACATCTTTGTTACAAACTTTGTCGCGCGAGGGGTGCCCCGGCCCTGTTACAAACCAAAAGGTTTTGACCCGCTGCCATATATGAGTACTATATATACATATGAATACACAAACGCAGAGACACTGAGGGCACCACACAGCAGAAGAACTGCAGGCAACATCTGAGAGAAGATCACCCAGCCCCTGCGTCGTCAGCGCACCTGCAAACGGAGTCACCAGCGAATCAGCCAGCTGTATGTTGCTGAGGAGCGCACAGTGAGAAAACCATCTGCGGAAATGCAGCAACATTACGACATTACGATGGTTTGCCAGGTTGCAGGGGATGGGTCAAGTTGCAATGGCCCGGCCACTCGTTCCGGGATTGTAAACATGACAGCCACTGCCCTGCCTTGACCGGACGAAGTCCCTGCAGCGCGGAGAAGTAGACTCTCGTTGCTCGCCATTGCACTCAGCCCAGCAGAGCCAGGCTCCCGCTGGCTGCCCAGCGTTGCGTTAGCAACACGCAGCAAGTTCAAGGTCGAATTGCCATACCTTACTAGAGCCTCTGATAGGGGTGCCCCGGCATAGACCGTGTTGAAATCTTCCAACGCGTGCAAGCAAACGGGACAAGTCTTGGCCAGCTCAGCTGCGGCAGCATTGTAAATCTGACAGCACAAAGCAACGTCACATGGAATCACCGCCAACGACAACGAACCAAACTAGCAACGTCAACCTGACGCGGCAGAGGGAGCTGCACGTCACTCGGCCATGCAACTGCAGCTGGAAAACAAATACAGAGCACAAAGGCTTTCATCGTCACTGGCCTTAAATGACGGTAATACTGATGACCCAACTGGCAAAGCAATCCTGTCTTCAGTTCTCTCACACGCAGACCACCCACTCTCCAGCCAGCAGAAACGGTGACACTCGAAGATGCATCTGCACACAGGTTCCTTCTAGCCGCTAGCTGCTAATCCAACATCACCCGAAGCGCTTGCACGAAACACTTGCCTACCCCACGTCATCTGCTTTTTTCACTGCTGCGCAACCAATCCACGGCTACCGCTGCACCACACAAACACACACTGCACGCCTAATTTCAATGAGTTAAGCCACATGGGGCCAAGTCGCAAGCGGACTGCAACCTTCATTTTGTGCCACGGCGCAAGGAGGTCTTTTATTGCAACTGTCTCAGACTGAACGCCAGCTGCACTCAGAAGACTAATGCACTGCAGCAAATGCACGCGGTCTCTTCATTTTCCTCTCAGTCGCAAGACTGGTTAAGTTGGGGCAGCGCGGACGGAAAATGATCTATCGGACCGCCCATGCTCGGCACGAATTGTCCATTTCAGAATGAGGGAAGGTACACACCACCCCCCACCACTTCAAGGGCGGGCGGGCGGGGCAAAACAAGAAGACACACCACACAAAGTGTTCAGCCACACAGGCAACCGCTAGAGCATTCTCTAACACCTGCTGGCCTGGACATGCATCAACACGCATCATCATGCATCAATGACACGTGCAGCACGGCAATCACAACAGTGCGACACAACACTGCACGCAGCTGCCGACGCAAAACCACAAGCACGCACAGGCTTAGTAGGTTTTGCTTTCAGTCAGGACAGCGGGCAATAAAGCGACGTCAACAAGTGGAAGTAGGCTTATTGCAACTGTCTCAGACTGAACGCCAGCTGCACTCAGAAGACTAATGCACTGCAGCAAATGCACGCGGTCTCTTCATTTTCCTCTCAGTCGCAAGACTGGTTAAGTTGGGGCAGCGCGGACGGAAAATGATCTATCGGACCGCCCATGCTCGGCACGGGTTGTCCATTTCAGAATGAGGGAAGGTACACACCACCCCCCCACCACCACTTCAAGGTCGGGCGGGGCAAAACAAGAAGACACCAAGTGTTCAGCCACACAGGCAACCGCTAGAGCATTCTCTAACACCTGCTGGCCTGGACATGCATCAACACGCATCATCATGCATCAAGGACACGTGCACTACAAGGCAATCACAACAGTGCGACACAACACGGCACGCAGCTGCCGACGCAAAACCACAAGCACGCACAGGCTTAGTAGGTTTTGCTTTCAGTCAGGACAGCGGGCAATAAAGCGATGTCAACAAGTGGAAGTAGGCATCCAGCAGAACTCTGCCAACCGGCTACCCTTCTCCCCTCTCGTTCCCTCTTCCTAAGCTGCTCTGCAGCCCAGGGTGGGTGGGTGGGAAAGAGGCAGAAACACGAGGCTGTATCTGCCTGTGACAACGGTGCAGCCCGATCCTATATTATGCACAAGCTCCAAACAGCAAGCTGCACCAACTCGCACACGGGCATGTTCGGCGGGAGAGAGGGATGGCGTTCGTCTCTCTGTTCTAAACTCACAGGTACCCCCGACCCGCCAGCCCACACTGCCGTGACACAACACAACATGCAGTCGACGCGCCCTCGGACTCTTGTTTTTCTACGAGGAGTGCGCAATCGAAATCCTAAGACTCTCGTTCCGAGAGTCTAGCATGGAACCTCATCAAACTTCCCGGAGGCGAATGGGGCGGCGGTGGGCACAAGAGAAATGTGAGCTACTTCTGCCCGAAGCCTAACACACAACACCTCAGAGGCAACTCGAGCAGAAGGCTAGCAGAACTAAATATGTAGCTGCGGCTGTGAAACGAACACCGAGACGACTTATGTGCTCCGCTTCGCTCTGCACAGTTTAGCCAGCCTACCCCAACCAACCGTGAACACCCGCACCAATGTGCAGCACAGTTGCAGTGCTGACATCTACGCACTGCAGCTGCACAACTCAAGAACAAGGAACATAGCAGGACGAGGAGGAAGAGAGGGTGGGTGTTCCTGCCGGGCCTACCACTGCCTACCACAAAAGATCTTCAAGCACTCAAACCAACAAGGAGAGCAGAAAGCCTGCACGCAACTCGACCCTCTCTCTTTTCCCAGGAAGCGAGCATACTGTCAGGCGGGAAAGGATAAACACGGCGCCGCCAGATGCTACAGTCTAGTTAGCCTCACACGTTCTTATGCAGTGCACGACGTGGCTGTCTCACCTTTTTCATTGGTCGGACGTAGGTCTGTCAAAGTTGGCCAGAAGGTCCAACAAAGCTCGGTTCAACTTACCAGTGCCACTAGAGTGGAACACAAAACCAATGCAAACCTGAAGCCCAAGCTGTACAATGTACAAGCAGACTCAGATGAGCTCACGCCGAAGAGGCAGAACAAGATGTAGGTCGTGCCGAAGTCACCGAAGGACCGCGTCACGACACCAAGTTTCATTGGTCGGATAAAATGCCAACCTCGCGGGCCAAGAAGGTCCAACTAGGCACGAGTCGCTTCGTCAGAACACCGTGAGTTGTTTCATTGGTCGGACATGCCTGCAATCCCTAGGCAGCAGAAACTCTTCCCCGGGCGGGCGGGTGGGAAACTCAAGACCACTATACACAGCAATTGTGCCAGCACCGGAGCTGTGTACTCAACACCGATACACAACATCCAAGCACTGCTGGCATCAACACAACTGTACAGTACTGCATGTACATGTGAGAGACGGGTGTATTGCCAAACCCAGCCGAACCGCTACACCCGACACGGGGCGGGCGGTCGGGCGGGTTCTTTTCAACCGAGGTCGGTTCGGCACACGACACATAACACTTGCAGCAGCAAGAAGGGCCGGTGTCCTGACCCAACCGAACCGGCAAAACCAACACATGCACTCACAGGCTTCGGGAGCTTTAATTTGTGTTCGAACAGCAGGCAACAAGCGACATCAACAACTTGAAGCAAGCGGAGAAAGACGCTTCAAACAGCCTTACTCACCACGTACTAGAGACGTTTCTGCCCAAGTGCTGTACTGCGCCACTTCGGACACGTGGATTGAGCACACATCAGCTGCTAAAGTGCTGCAGTTCACAACAACGGATTGCGTGGTCGCAAGACGCAGTGTCTCTTCTGACAAAGCAAATCAAACGACTAAAAACAAAAGCACATTAGCACATGCCCACAGATGCCAGCCCCCGCTGCACGCAAGGACCTATCTCACCGTGCTAGACGATCCCACTTTGATGCACGTGCGGGTGCACCCCGCTACACTGCTACACCGCGAACACCTGCACTTTCTTTGCAGGGCTGCGGCGGGCGGGTAATGCAAAATGTCCCTGTTCTTACTTAACCAGCCCGGCGCCCAACCCCCTGCTAAGCAGCAGGTGCAACTGTGAGCACGCAACACTGCGAGCAGTCGAGCAATCGCACTGCACCGGCCATCCAAGCGAACATGCACAGTTACCTTTGGCTGGCTACGACGATTGTAACATGACACTGAGCTGTCTCGGAGCTCCGCCCACCGCAGGCTGCACTCGACATCTTTCCATGGCACTCTCAGGCTGTTGCACCAGCCACGGCATTCAGCGTGTCTTCAATGTACCGGCACTCGGCCTCGCGGGGGTTGCAGAGCATTTGAATCACAGACGAATGAAAACGTCGTCACACTCCTGCACTTGCCACACGTACATTGCACTGTCGATGTTTTTGGCGACAGGCTGCACTGCTTTGTCACGCGCGACGAGAACGATGACACTTGTCGCGGAGCAAGCTGTGAGTATTGAGTATGACTGCGCCGCACAAATGTATACGTGGGGGGGGTCCAGTCCAAATGACGGTACTTCCATGAACAAAAACACGTGCCTTTCAATCTACCTGCAGCTCACGCAGCATCAACCGAATGAGCCCTACGCGCGGAACACTTTTTGCTGGGAGTGTACTGCTCAAGCGCAGCAACACGGAACCTTCTAGGTTGCGGGGTCGCTCGCAGCTTGGCAAACAATAGTACAAACAAACGAGCGAGCTCAGGTACACATGCGGCACTAACAAGAAACATGCTGAAGTCAACAACGTGCACTGCAGGCGGCCAGGAATTTCTTTTTCACGCGGACGTATCCGTCTCAGGGGTTGAATCTCAAGCAGACTGCCGAAGGAGCAGACAACATATCCCATAGGACTCGTCCCATAGGACCGGCCCCCGGCATTAAAGATTCCTCACCCAGGGCGGGCGGGTGGGACAAAAACTACAAGCTTGCAACAGCTGCAAGCAATGCTATGGGACGTGCTCCGTACCACCAACCTCGTCCCTGTATGTGAAGGCGGGACGAGGAAGAATTCAACAACGGCTCATCTGGAAAGATGATAGCAAAGCTGACTCACGACTGGTCAAACAATCCCTGCCCGAAACCTATAAAGAGCTATTGATTTATCAACAGCATACAACACCACACAGGCGGCTATTGCAGTCCACTTCCTCCACGGGTGAGTGGGCGGGAACTTTAAGGAGTTTAGGTCACAGTACGGGGCTAATGACTTTTTGCACGCCCCGGCATCTTTGAAGGAAATGTTTGCACTTGACACGTGTGTTGCGGCCGCAAGAGAATGGCCGAAAACGAATGAGCACCATACACCGAACGATCATCGCCGAAGCACAGGCCAAGCAATCCTCCCCAGATTGGCCCGACTCAGTTGCATTTTGAAGTGAAGACAAGCACATGACACCAACACAGATCACAGTTCACAACTTCAAAGAGTGTTGCTGCAACTGCGAACTGATAGCTCCACAGCCGAACCTGAGGACACTCAACACGCGCTGTAAGTGGCCAGTAGCTCAACCTACCCCGGCTCCAACCTACCTTCACGCACAACGTCAGGTAAATGACAAGTGCTTTACGTCGGTCCTCCATCAGCCTGGATTGCATCTCCAGCACACGGCTCCGGACCTCCCGGCGGACAGGCTGCCACACACTGACGATTGCACCATCGACAATCAACACTTCGAATGTCCTGCTTCTCTCGCGCATCCTGCACGTGCTCAGCATCAGCTACCTCGATCATCAGTCTACGCAAACAAACCAACACAACACGCCGTTGCATGCAACTAAATCCTACTTCGAAGCTCTCTTCGGTGCACTGGAGGGACAGACAGACAGATAGACAGACAGACAGACAGACAACGCGAGCATCAATCGGTACTGAGTTGAACACCATATCAGACAGCTTGACAAAGCCAATGGAGGGCAAGACCCGCACATTGGCCTCAAGGCGCAGCAATTTAGGGGTTGCGCAAGAAAGCAGTCACGGAACAATTAACAGACCCTGCACACCCTGCCTGCGCAGGAAGACTCTGGCTTCCGGTTCGCAGGAACTTTACAGGCACTGCCTGAAGCCTCTTGAATGTGGAAATTTCGCTTTGCAAAGCCACCTCCCACATCACCGTATGTTACCGTGCAATCCTACTCTACGTCAGTGTTGATGGTGGGGGACACAGGAAGCACCAGGCTTAAATGAGTGAGCTCTGAAATAAGCATGCCTTGAGACGATGAAGCACCACGGCCGTTATTGAGTCCATGTCGGAGCAGGCCTAAAACCCACTGCTCACTGCTCAGACAGGTCTTCGCACGAAGCGAACGCACAGCACACCGGCCTGGGTTAGCATATCTGACTCCCGCTTGGACCTGCACAAATTGTGGATTCTGAACGCCGAAACGACTTCCTTCTCGGCTACTTGGGGCTTGGAGACATGGAAGCAAAGCCGGCATCTACTTTCTAGTTCATTTAACCAGCCGTGCTCGTAGCCTGCTCTCGAAATAGCCGCTGATGTTAGGCATGGTAGGATTCGCCTGCCTTCGCCGCCTCAAGTTGCGGATAGCTGCTTCGTTTGAAGGGTCTCAGCAGCACTGCACGATCGTCCATCGCTCACTTCTGGAGTCTGGAAACCTACTGGGGGTGGCATCCTACCTGGATCGGCTACTGGGTTGACCACCAGTTTGGCTTCAAGTAGAACATTGTCCGATCGCAATGCAGCAAACCCCACGGTGGGAGCACCTCCCAGAAATGGGAGCAAAAAGGCATAGCAGCTAGCTGTTTCTGCACGACATCTCACCACTTTCGGTGCGAAGTTGCCGCAGAGAGCCTGGGCTGTGGAGGATTGAACACCCTTGCATATGACGGCAAGCACCCGTGGGATCCCAGCACACTCCAGCAAACCCTGAAGTGCACACACACACACACACCAACATACACCAACAAACACCCTTAAGAAACTACATAGCATAGGACCCTCTTTTTTGTATCTTACGTGAAACCAAGCTTCAGCAAACATCAACTCCATGGCTGACACAGAAGCGCCAGCTACTGCTGACAAGCTTCTGAGACGTACATCCGCATAGAAAAAACCACAAAAGGCTCCAGGCTCCAGGGACAGCAGCCCCACTCTACCCACTGTTAGGCCGGACCAGGGCGGGTGGGCGGGAGAACAAAGACAACTGGCCGGCCACACAACCTGTCGATCGAATTAGCGGCCCAGCACGAACCACCCAACCGACCCAATCAAGATCGGACAGCATGCTGGACGGCTGCGCACACGCAACTATACACAAGGCACGCGCGCGAGATAACTCATGCTCTTATGTAGCTATCAAAGGAATGCAAGCCGCAGGCAACTTGGGAAGTTGAACAGCAACTGAACAATGCTTGCAGAGCTGCACTGCACTGCATGCACAAACTATACGATATAGTGATTTATTGCAACTGTCTCAGACTGAACGCCAGCTGCGCTCAGAAGACTAATGCACTGCAGCAAATGCACGCGGTCTCTTCATTTTCCTCTCAGTCGCAAGACTGATTAAGTTGGGGCAGAGCGGACGGAAAATGATCTATCGGCCCGCCCATGCTCGGCACGGGTTGTCCATTTCAGAATGAGGGAAGGTACACACCACCCCCACCACCACCACTTCAAGGGCGGGCGGGCGGGGCAAAACAAGAAGACACCAACTGTTCAGCCACACAGGCAACCACTAGAGCATTCTCTAACACCTGCTGGCCTGGACATGCATCAACACGCATCGTCATGCATCATGGACACGTGCTGCACGGCAATCACAACAGTGCGACACAACACGGCACGCAGCTGCCGACGCAAAACCACAAGCACGCACAGGCTTAGTAGGTTTTGCTTTCAGTCAGGACAGCGGGCAATAAAGCGACGTCAACAAGTTGAAGTAGGCATATTGTACAAGCTACATGTGCAGAGAGAGACGGGTGTACTGCCAAGCCCAACCCAAGCCAGTACACCCGACACGGCCGCAATCACGCATGGCTAAGACACGTGGTAAAGTAACTACGCAAGCGGTCAGGTTAGGTCTCTCCCGCCTTGCGGAAGGCCTTACCTGCCACCCCACCAGTTTTTGGGCGGAGGGCGGGTGTCTTGACAGAAGGATGCTACTTGCAGATGCTCAAGCTCGAGAGGCAACTGCACAGAGGTTGTGCTCGCAAATGTCACTGCGTACACTCTGCACACTACGCTCCACTTCCCTTGGGCGGGTGGGCTGGAACTGTTTGAAGTACAAGATCCGGACACTCCAGCGGCAGTTGACAACACGGCCGACCCACGACCAACACTTGTCTCTCTGTTCTAAACTCACAGGTACCCCCGACCCGCCAGCCCACACTGCCGTGACACAACATGCAGTCGACGCGCTCTCGGACTCTTGCTTTTCTACGAAGGATGCGCAATCGAAATCCTAAGACTCTCGCTCCGAGAGTCTAGCATGGAACCTCATCAAACTTCCCGGAGGCGAATGGGGCGGCGGTGGGCACAGGAGAAATGCGAGCTACTTCTGCCCGAAGCCTAACACACAACACCTCGGAGGCAACTCGAGCAGAAGGCTAGCAGAACTAAATATGTAGCTGCGGCTGTGAAAGAACACCGAGACGACTTATGTGCTCCGCTTCGCTCTGCACAGTTTAGCGTCTCTGCTGCAACTGCTGCAAGTGTACGCGCAAGGTGGTGTGTTGGCTAGATAGAGGAGGCGTATGTCACAATACGGGCATGTACGACAAAAGGCACGACTCTATGAAGAGATCCCTTCACTCAGGGATTCTTACGCAGAACAGAAGCACGCGGACTGCCACCTTCATTTTACTCGGTGCACACAGAGGTCTTGTAACATTGATAAGGGAAGAGACGGCCCAGAGCCACCACAGAGACGTTTTAGTCCATGTAAAGCTAGCGGCCCTGTTCAAGGTCGCAACGAAGACCTGAACCCCCCCGTCCCCCAACAGGATTTTCTGAGGGAGTGGAGGGAGGGGAACAGAAAATCTGGAACACACCGAATGTGAAACACACTTCGCAGCAACGAATAGAATGGCTGCGCACGAAGACATGTCAAGCTCATGTCAACATCTGCACAACCAGCACACAACATGCAATACTCAGCACACACTCTCGCCAGTAGCACTAGCGGCACAAGCAACAAACCACCACGCAATTGCCTGCTTCCGAATCCCACGTCGATGCACTTCGTGTGCACCCCGCAGCATGAGAGTCCCTCGTTCACAATCTCTCAGCCACACGGGAACAAGAGCGGAGCCCGAGTGACGTCAAATGCAGTCGTTGGCAAGCCTACTAGGCTCACAAATGAAAATACCACCTGCAAGCACGCTGCGGCGACTTGGACACGCTGGCAGAAAACACAGACAGGAGGAAAAGCGACTTTAATGAACTGCTTTATGTAGCCGACCTAAATACATCTAAGAACTAGCCAAACCGCAAGCCGCAATCACATTGTTCTGGCTTTGCGAAAATGCTGGGCAGCAGGGCAGGCGGGCGGGCACTCAGCACCCACGGTGGAACAAACTTGGGTGATCGCGCAACACGTGCAATGCACTTGCAAAGCTGAACTCAACTTGCACGTACAAGTTGCGTGTGTAATGTACAAGCTACATGTGCAAGAGAGAGACGGGTCTGAGACGGGTGTACTGGCCAGCCCAACCCAAACCAGTACACCCGACACGACACCCACCATTCTCATGGCAATCGAGAAGCTGTGAACCACTTTGGATATTTCTTTTTTAGCCTTTTCAAGGCTCCTGTCATATGCCTGCTGGAGGTCCAGCAGCGCAGCCTGCATGACAAGAAAACGAAAGCACAAACTGCCCCTCAACGAACATTTGCGTAGCACCAATGCCAGGAGCCTGCCTTCTCAAACGATTCTGCGCTGCGTTCTATCTCTGCTGTTACCTGCACACAGTTGGCTGACCCCGGAGACAATACCCTAGACACTGCGAGCCAGGCCTGCTGCACCTGTGCAATCAGCTCTGTATCAATGATATGGCTCCAGAAGCTACCAAATGCTACCAGCCTACCAGCGTACAGACTGCATGTTACTGGTACGGCTGGTAAGGCAGCGCGATTACTCGAGATCTTCAGAACACTTGAGAACTTGAGACAGCATTGCTGCGTAGACACTATCCGACGCACAGGGTATAACACTGCGAACAAGCACACGACACACACACACAAAAAACACACACTGGATGCCAAATCAACGCACGTTGCACCTCCTTTTCTACGCCCATTTGCTGCAGAGCTGAAAACCCTTCTTTGAGCAGCAAGCTTAACATTAGCAATAGCAAAAGGATCGACACTGAGACACGAGGCATGTGTCCACGCTCCGCATGTCACCACTTGTTCTTACATAGCACCGGGATGCTTAAAAGTGCAATAGCTCCGCTCCGCACAACGTAGTCCTCAATCCGGAGGACAAGGAACGTAGGCCTCAAGCATAAGCCTGCACAACGCTCTCTGCGTAAGAATCCCGGAAACGGCAGACAAAAAGTCTCAAAAACTTTTGCTTCCAGGTGTGATGAGCGAGAAATGCCACTTGTCGAAAGCAAGGCATTGCAAGCAGAAAGCTAGCCATTGACAGATGAAGCCTTACAGGGCCTTGCGAGCGAAACAATTTGCCTATACATCTGTCCATAAGCAAGCCGCTGGCACGCCTCCCACGTACTTCAGCCAGCAATGGCAAAATGCTAAAGACTGCAGGCGGCACCCAGAACAACTGCAGGAATTCACTTTACTTAGTTCCGTATTCGATAGATGGTTGCGTGCACCCCGAACCGGACCAAATAGCTTGCATGACGATAATGGCCCTGCCCTGAAGCCGGCCAACCCGCAAATGCAGTGTTGTCTTGAGTCTAGAGTCCCTTCGTCTGAGCTAATGCTAACAGGCCAGCATCTCAACGCCAACACCCATTGCGGAGACTCCTTGCGCCTCTGGGAACAACTCCTGCGGAGGCTGCAGCTGGACCGCAAGGATTGGCTGACCGTTGTCAGCGGCTGACACTTTGTGCAGGACCTCCATACCAAACAACAACAACGACAATATGGAGCATCTCTTTATCAAACTCTGCAAATCACCAGTTGGGCACCCAGGCCATACCACAGCACAAAGCCAGACAGCAAAGTCATGCTGGTTGAGCGGCACAAGGAATCCTTCCGCGTAAGCCGTGCACTAAGAAATCGCTGCCTACCACAACACACACCAAACACGTGCTGCAAACACAACCAGAAACCAAATCACCAGCCACTCCGCTACACTAGCAGCACTAGCAGCAGCACAGGCTCAAAGAAGCCTCCACGCTCAAGGGACAGCAGTCCTACACGTCCTACTCTACCGGAATTCCAACACAGAACAGAAGCATGCGGACTGCCACCTTCACATTACTCGGCGCGCACAGAGGTCTTGTTACATTGGTAGGGGATGAGACGACCCAGAGCCAACACACAGACATTTCCGCCCACGTAGAATCTAGATATAGTCCAGCCTCTTCGAAAAGTCCACTGGGCGGCAATTGCGCCATCGCCTTGCAACTTATTGTTGCGAACAATTTCCGCCCACGTAAATCTTGTCTCTCTGTTCTAAACTCACAGGTACCCCCGACCCGCCAGCCCACACTGCCGTGACACAACATGCAGTCGACGCGCCCTCGGACTCTTGTTTTTCTACGAGGAGTGCGCAATCGAAATCCTAAGACTCTCGTTCCGAGAGTCTAGCATGGAACCTCATCAAACTTCCCGGAGGCGAATGGGGCGGCGGTGGGCACAGGAGAAATGCGAGCTACTTCTGCCCGAAGCCTAACACACAACACCTCGGAGGCAACTCGAGCAGAAGGCTAGCAGAACTAAATATGTAGCTGCGGCTGTGAAACGAACACCGAGACGACTTATGTGCTCCACTTCGCTCTGCACAGTTTAGAAATTGAGTCCAGCGTCTTCGAAAAGCCCAATGGAAAGCATTTGCGCCAGCGTTTTGCAACGTATTGCTGCGAACAACTACGGGTGGTTTGCACACGCCTCCTCAAGGAGCGGTAGACGACGTTGCACGAGCTCAGAAGGCCCACAGCCGCGCCAGCGCACCAGCAGCACGCCACGCCCAGCAGCTCGGCGAAGGTCTCGTCAGCCAAGTAGCACAACAAGCACTAAGCACAGCCACAAGACCGTGGCACACACGAAGGAGGCAGGCAAGCAGCGCTGCCGCACATAGCAGCACCAGTGAGGTGTTGCACAGGCCACAAGCAGTGGCACGTAGAAGAGAGCCAGCAAGGCCTGCGCACATCAAGCAGAAAAACAGCCAGAACTGAGAAGCCGCATGACAGCAGCAGGACACGGGAACCCAGGGCAACACAAAGAACCCACACCCACGGGAAGGGAGGGAGGTGGCACAGCAAGTCCAGTCCAAGTGGCCGCTCACCCGGCCTCAAAGCAATGCCACGGTGGCACGAAAGTCTTTCTTTCAGCCGCAGCTGCGGCGATTCTGACAGTCTTGACCTCCCAGGCGGTCACCTCTTCAACTCTTGCAGACCAACGGGCCCGCCACGAACCTTGCATTCTCCTTTCCGCCCATGTAAAGCTAGGCAAGCCTGGCACTAGCTGACCCTGTAACAAGGTCGCAACGAAGACCTCCAGTGTCCTGCCCAACAAGCAAGGGCTCCTGCGCGCCGATTGTAAGTGTGTTCACTGTGCTGCAGAGTGTTATAGCTCGATGTCAGCGAGAGCCGCCAAACAGCACCCGCCTCTCCCGCCTGGCGAAGTTGTGCTGTTCGGTCGGCGGCGGCTCCAAGGGCTGCCGGCCGCTGGGGCGAGGCAAAGTGTATGAGTCCTGCATGCTCTTTCTGGAGCACATACCTTCGCTAGTGAGTGTACGCCTACTTCAACTTGTTGACGTCGCTTTATCAATCGTGCTATTTGCTGCGAAAAGTGTGTCCGCATGCAGTAAGTAGTGATCCCGCTGTCCAGACTGAAAGTTAAACCTACTAAGCCTGTGCATGCTTGTGGTTTTGCATCGGCAGCTGCGTGCCGTGTTGTGTCGCGCTGTTGTGATTGCCGCGCAGCACGTGTACATGATGCATGATGATGCGTGCTGCTGATGCATGTCGAGGCCAGCAGGTGTTAGAGAATGCTCTAGCGGTTGCCTGTGTGGCTGGACACTTTGTGTGGTGTGTCTTCTTGTTTTGCCCCGCCCGCCTGCCCTTGAAGTGGTGGGGGGTGGTGTGTACCTTCCCTCACTCTGAAATGGACAACCCGTCTGGCCCGTCCCCAGCATGGGCGGGCGGGCGGTCGATAGATCATTTTCTGTCCGCGCTGCCCCAACTTAACCAGTCTTGCGACTGGGGTGTAGCGCGACGAGTGTACGCAGTGACATTTGCGAGCACAACCTCTGCGCAGTTGCCCCTCGAGCTTGCGCATCTGCAAGTAGCACGCTTCTTTCAAGACACCCGCCCTCCGCCCCAAAACTGGTGGGGTGGCAGGTAAGGCCTTCCACAAGGCGGGAGAGACCTAACCTGACCGCCGCCTGCCAGTGTCCTGCCAAAAGGCAAGGGCTCCTGCGTGCTTGTAAGTGTGTTCACTGTGCAGAGTGTTATAGCTCGATGTCAGGAACAATGAAGAGACCGCGCGCGTTTGCAGCAGTGCATTAGTCTTCTGATTGCGGCTGGCGTTCAGCCTGAGACAGTTGCAATAAGTGTGCATGGTTGCAAGACTTGTTTGTTGCTCGAGCGAAAGCGAAAGTGACATGCAACTTGCTGTTGTGTCAAGTTTGTTGCGTAACCCCAGCTGCGCCTTGTTACGGGCCCCCACCCCTCAGGATTTTCTGAAGGAGTAGAAGGAGGGGGACAGACAATCTGAAGCACAACGAATGTGAAACAGTCTGGCGCTCTTGCCCACGACTCGAGCAGCAACGAATAAATGGCTGCACACGAGGACATGTCTAGCTGGTGGGATCAATACGCACCGCTAGAAACCCCAACCCACCCAACCCCTACTTACTAGGTCAGAGAAAGCAGCAATGACGAACCTTCCCCTGCGGTCTCCTTCATGTTGAGATGCGGTGGCAGAGTTCTTGGGTCTCACCGGGCGATATTGCAGCCGGATATCGAGTCGACCCAAACGCAACCCTTACACTTTGCAGGGCGCAGCAGGTAGCACACAAACACTCCTGCAGCCTACAAGCCTTGCAGGCAGAGCCACATGCTTGCAGCGCAACAGCAAACAAGTAACATGTTCCATGTTGTTCAGGCACATGCACAAGTACAGACGCGCGCATGCCCAAGCATCAGCTACGCACATACTTCCCACTTAGATACACGCATGCGTGCACCTGGCTGCAAGCTGTGGAGCAGTGCACATCACAACTCACGAGGAAGTTGCACGTGAGTATTCGCCGCATGTACTTAAGTCGAGTGTCAGCGCACGCAAGCGCACACAGCGAGCAATATAGCTGCGTCGACAGGTTGAAGTCGGCAAACACACAGACTCTGTCGGATCCCTTTTCTCGCCTTCGCGGGCCGACTCGCTTGCTGATCGAAACACGACCTTTTTGTTGTCCCAGGTGCAAGAAGATATTGATCTCCAGCATTCAAGTTGCCTTCACTTCTTTCATTGTGGTTTAACTGAAGCGTGAAGCCAGGGCCTGACCGCACAAACACATCAAACATGGCCACACTGCGTCGAAACTGCACCCGCGACTGCCTGATGCACGACAGAATGCAAGCGTCTCGGCAATGCACGCAACATCTTCTGCTGAGCTTCGGCCATATCTGCTTCGGCTGCACGCTGGATTGTGATCTCAGTCTGGCAAAAGACGCACGACATCGGGAACTAGCAGCTAGCAGTGGAAGCACGACTCAAGCCGATCCCGACTAGCATCCATTATTGCACCTGCGCTAATGCATCAATCTCCTCGGCACATACATTGACACTCAGCAAAACTTAAAGATGTTGAACTCGTTTGCAGCTCTTGCTACAGACCCGGCGCGTTTCTTGCGAGCTCTCTTCCGGCGGAAACAAGTTCAAAGTGAAGTCACTGTGTGTCACAACATCGCCCATTAGTGCATTCCTGATACCTGCCAACAGCATCGCGTGAGCCGTTTTCAGCGCCGAGAATCCTAGAGATGGCGACACCGACGTCAAAAGCAGAACGAAGCTGAGCTCGATGAAACGGACACTGTCGACACACATCTAACCTCGCTACCTCCTTTGCCTCAGCGCTGCAATAAATCTACTGTCATCGACCGGCAATGGCTCGAGCGGCGCATTTAGCACACCCAACAACCTCTTACCAGGACTGTGGTTTGAGGGCGGTGTACTTATTACACTTACAAGTAACTTGTATTGAACTTAGCACATGAACTTTTAAGTGACTTATAAGTCCGATACAAGTCCACCGTAAGTCCAGTGACCGTCCAAACATTTATGTTTTTTCATTTAAGTTACTTAGCACCAAAAGCTATAGCAAAGGACACAAACTCAGCAGTTTTTCTCCCAGCTTAGGGCAAGTCTTCGTCTCCTGTCTCCACACGGTGTCTGCCGACCAGCCACGTGCCACCCAAACACTCAGTCGCCAACTTCAGCAATGGACCACTGACGGTTTTCCAGTCCACGTGCTGGCCAGTGGGCTTGTCCGTCGCGGTTTGAAAGAACTCAAGCTGCAGGTCCGGAGACAAGGTCTTGACCTTGTCCAAGCTGCCCAAGTTCCGCTGCACCGCTTTCTGCAGAGACTCGCAGTCTTTGCAAAGAAACCTTTTTCCGTGCACTCGGCCTGCAGCCTTGACTTGGCGGCAGAGAGCACACTCTGGGCCCACAGAGGGCTCTCTGCAAGCGAGAGCACCAGAGCCATGGCAGCGGACCGACTGGAGAGGCTTAAGGGAGGACGAGCTGGGAGCCGAAAACAAGAGGGCAAAGGAAGCATCTTTGCATTTCCTACGACGTGTGAGAGGAGAAGCAAGACGCGACTTTACGAAATCCAGGCATGCAGCCCAAAGCCCCGCGGACACCCCGCGGACACGGTCTTTTCCCGCGGACACTACCTGATCCCTGTTATCTCATAGATCCTTATATAAACTATGAGTGCGCGGACACCCCGCGGACACGGCCGCATGTATCATGACGTCCGACCGCGGAGATTCACCGCGGACATACGCGGACACCCCGCGGACATGGTGAAAGTGCTGCGGGCACAGTTCCTCGACTTAGCATCGCAAAACTGCGGAGCTTTTGGATCCACCGCTCCCAAAGGGAGAGCCGAGCGGAGTGCGAGTCCTGCTCCGCTTGCAGAAGCTGCACCTGAAGGTGCGTGTGCCGAACGTTTGCATGCGGCACGCACCTCCTGAGCTGCAAACAGTTCGAACGCATTGATAAATACGTTCTATCCTCTGTGCGGCACCATGGCCGTTAGCACGGCCCATGCTCACAGCATGCTCTATACAGAAAAGCCAGCCGTCTTTCCTCAACACTGGCAGTGGGCTCGGTCAACACAGCCAGCAGCTGCGGAGACACGAACGATAGCATGCCGGTGTAATCCTGCATCGGTCGGCGTGCGACCCGGGGCTGCCACGGGATTCGCGGCGGCAGCTATGCCACCTATGCCAGCGACAACGCGTGTATGTATACTTAGACGGTTCCGCTGCTCCGAAGGAAATGATTTGAGCCAAAACACAGCAATGTTCAACGGCAAACGCAATATGCAGGAAAGCGGTTTGGTTGGCAGTATATAGCCCCCCAAAACACGATAAATTCATTAAAAAATAAATTCAATATAAGTCCGAGCTAAGTTCCAGCTCTCGTACTTAGCTTGCACTTATAACTTACGGCTAAGTCCAACACAAGTCTATAAATCTCGCAGAACTTATAAATCACTTATAACTAGGATATCCTACTTATGACTCAGATGTAAATTATTCACAACCTGGATATAGTGAAACCACCGTCCCGGTACCCATCCTATCAAGCGCGGCAACAGCCACAGCAACAGCAGAAGAAGAACGCATATCATTCTGCGCACAGCGATACCACCAACATAACAAAGCTAAACGCGAAAGAGAACTGCATGTGTTGTCACATTGTGACATGCAGCGCGAAACCGTTCTGCACAGAGGAACTCTGCACCTGGTGGAATCAAGCCGCCCTGCAACGAGCGGGCTGGCACGGACAAAGTCAAGAGAAAGCATAGCCAGCGCATGACTCAATCAGAAGCAAGCGCAAAGGGTTTTACAGTGAGGCGACGAGAGCCGGTATCGAACGTCCAACTGTCCAACTGCTCGACACTGCACCTATCCTCTCAGTCTGCGACGAGCATCGGAACACCTCTGCTTGTCAAATGAAGGAATCACACTCCTGCACTTGCCACAAGTGATATCTTGAAAGTACTCTGGACAGCCCAAACACACACCACAAGGAGAGACCCAAACAGCCCGGGCAAGACCGAACAACTCAGCCGCCTGCACGCACTTCATTTTGTCACGTTGGCTGAATCATGTCTTCGTCACTCGGCACGACACTATGGACAAAGACCGCTACCGGGATCCTGTCGTGCCGTCAATCCAAGAAACCCGAAGAAACCAGCCAAGCCCCCCGCCAAAAGCAACCCCGGCAAACCCAACCGAAACAGAAAATCCGAAGACGAGGCACCCTTGCAGCGGCACCCACTCTTTTCTGACTGGTGGATCGCACAGAGCTCCAATACTCTGAAACAATGAAGACATCAGCTCCGATGCTGATAAATCGCTTCAGCTGCTGCTGAAAACCACTGCCCCCCTGCAGACACAGGGTGGGAGGGTGGGAAAACAAGACTGCCGTCCGACAGCACTGCAGGCACTCGAGCAAGACCACTCGAACTACACAGTGGCACACGGACAGCTGTAGCAATCACACATGTCACGCCACATGCAACAGCAAACATGCCTTGCCTAGAAGGACACAAGGCACTCTCGGATCCCACTTCGTGCCCAGCAAGTGTTCACCCCGCGGGATCCTGTCGTGCCGTCAATCCAAGAAACCCGAAGAAACCAGCCAAGCCCCCCGCCAAAAGCAACCCCGGCAAACCCAACCGAAACAGAAAATCCGAAGACGAGGCACCCTTGCAGCGGCACCCACTCTTTTCTGACTGGTGGATCGCACAGAGCTCCAATACTCTGAAACAATGAAGACATCAGCTCCGATGCTGATAAATCGCTTCAGCTGCTGCTGAAAACCACTGCCACTCTCGAAGAGCAAGCAGCAGCAAGAGCGCCAAGCAGCAAAAAGCCAAGAGAACCTACACCCAAGGATCCCTGCATTTGAGCGAGTCTTCTTTGCGAGTCTTCGGAATGTGCAGTTTGCCCTTCGCCTTGGCCTCTCTGATCGAGCCATAGAGATCGGATCCCAACTCAAGCAGGTCGGACAGCAACACGCCACTAAACTCATCCACCGAAAACCGCAACCGCTTGTGGTCGCTGAAGCCGGTGAAGTCACCATTAGTGAGCCTGTCCGCCTCGACCTTCTGGAGCCTGGGAAGCCACCTCAACTGCAGCTCTGACGATCTCATCTGTAGCTGCATGGCGAGCTCCAACAGAAATGCACAGAGAGGGAACTTCGTCGTCAACAGCTTTGATACGGCAAACGTGTTTCCACGATTGTCGGTGCTGGCCGAACACGCGCAGCCGAGTTGTTGACCACTTGGCACATCAAAGAGTACAACTGCAGCCAAGGTTGCGAGAAGCTCCAAAGACGCAATGGCACGGTAAGACTCTCCAGCCAGAAACAGCCACTTGCCCGTCCTGTGCGAGATGCGTTCTGCGAACCAGCGACACTCTGACAGTGGGATCCTAACGCGCTCCAGAAAACACGCAAGCACAACCAGCTTAAGGACACGAGTAACCCAGAACAGGCACTCCGCTCTCTTTTTCTTCCCGGTGTGGACTTGAAGATCCAGGCTCAAGACTGGCATCAGCTCGACGGCTGACAAAGAACATCAGCTGCTGCTGACAAAAGACTGCCCCCCTCCCTGCAATCACAGGGCGGGCGGGTGGGAAAACAAGAACACTCCAGCAAGCCTGCTGTGAGCACCTGGGGGGCAACCTCCCCAACAATTGACATCCCAAGCACAACCTTGAGACAGTACTACCCGAACAAGCAAGTTCCAAGTGCACCGGACATGCAACACAGCATGAAGCAACGAAGCACACCTCAAGACATGCACAGCGCTCACGGATCCCACTTCCTGTCCCTGGCAGGCCACCCCGCTTGCCGTTGTCTAACGCGAAGCCACCGATCCACACCTCGTCGCCTTCTGCACGGGCATCTGTCCGAAAGAGCTCACGTTCTGTCTCGCAGTGCTCGCCGACTGCCGCATTTCTCCAAGCCTTTCAAGTGACGCCTTCAAGAACTTCAATAACACGATCACCAGCTTGGGTAAGGGACGACCATGGAAGGCTCCCATCGCCGCACTCCAGGCATACAGCGGCCCCAAGAGCGGACGGAAGTTGGGCAGCACAGTGAACGCATACGAAAGCCTGCCCAGCACTGCACGTAAATCTGCCATCCGAACTTCACCTGCATCCACAGTGTGCGAAACCCACGTGATTATCCACTGTGCCCTTCTTTCAGTGAGCCCTAAGGCTCTCTCAGCAAGCGACTGCTCGAAGCCGACCCACTTGCACACGTGGCCGCCTGAAAACTTTTTCCAGGCAAAAGGTAACCCTAGTGCAGAGTAGTAGAAGATAAGTGTGACCAGTTTCTCGATGCCGCCTTTGTCGCCGACCAACCACAGGATATCGTCGACGTAGATAAGCTGCATCCATCCAAACTTGCCGAACCAGACGGCACCAATGGTAGGCTGCTGACGAGACACCGAACGTTCCAACGCAGTTCACCCAGATTACATCATCTTTCTTTGCGCCTGTGCGACAGCAAAGATGCTTCCAGTCACGCTTCGCAATCTTTACGAGGCGATGGGCTCGCGCCACGTCCCCCGAGAGGGAGAAGAACGCAGTAGGCAAAGTCTGCATAGCACGTCTGAGGTCCCCTGCTCCAGGACACCGTATCTGATCCCGGACTTTTATCGCACTGTTGACGGACAGGCCATGAGTGGCATCATGTAGCACCCTGTAGGAACCATCTTTCTTCTCGATGGCCCCGAGCGAGGCGACGGACACTTCGCCTAGCTCTGCGCAGGCAGCATCCAAGTCCGTCTCGTACATGGCGCCGTACTTTGCTTCGATCTCAAACTGTTTTTGCACTTCTGCTGCATGTTCCTTAGCCGATACGTAGTTGTCTCGCAGTACCATTCCATCAGGACCATCTTCGTAAGACCTCCATCGGTCCTTGGCAGTGAAGACGGCAGGCACACGGGGCAACTCCACACCAACACCCAGGCGCACCCCTTTCGCGAACGAGTCTTGGCCCGTGTAAAATGCTGAAGAATCCGGATCGCCCGCCAGTCGCAGCAGCTCCTCGATGGCCGCGAGATAGAAGGGCTGACCCGGGGTTTTCTCCTCTACAGGTAGCTGGCATCCCGCTGCACGAAGCTCCTCCCAGATGATGCCTCTGCCTTCCTTCAGCATTTCGTCACTGAAGGGAGACTCCGAAACGACACCTGCAGCAAGCTTAAACGCCAAGTCACGCACCTTGAGCTTGGAACCCACAAAGTGATGCAGCTTTGTCGCAAGGCGTTGATGGAAGGACAATTTCACATTCTCGCATGCATCCTGCCGGGCGGCGGGAGGCCAACGACCAGGGGAGCACAGACCGCAGCCATCGGTGAAGGGCTTCCGCGCACCGCCAGAAGCACAGAAAAGCGGTGGTCCTGTCCCTCGTAAACCAGCGAAGCGAATGCCTTCACCTCCTTCTTCATACTCCAGGCCAAAGAAAGCACGGCTAGGGAAGATATTGCTCCAAAGTTCGTCCTCGTCGCCAGATGCGGCCTCATCTGCCTTGGCCACAGATTTGCGCTTGCCAGGAGCAGCAATTGCACGCTGCGCAACAGACCCCCCCTTCAGGCAGCAGCGGGCAAGAAGGGGGCTCGGAAGAGACTTGCATTCAGTCAGCAGCCCCCGCATCAGGAGGAGCCTTACGAAACTTGCACTTCTGGAAGGAATGCTTCCCGAAGCAGCGCCAGCACACATGCGCAAAACGGCAAGAAGGATCGCTGCAACCAGATTCCTTGTTGAACTTAAAACAAAGAGCCTTGCCATCGGGAGTCTTGTTAGACTTCCCCCACTGCCGCCCCCAATCTGGGGCAGCTTTGCCGCCGCCTTTGCCCTTGCCACCTTTTCCCTGACGCAGCCAAGGCACCTTCGCAAGATCGGGCATGTCCACGGGATCCTCGACCTTGCCCAAGGTGAACGGAACAACAAAGTGTGTGGTCAAAACTTCGGGTGCTTCACATGCCTTTTCAAGAGCAGCACGCAAGTCTCTGCATTGACCATCACGAATGTAGCGATATGCGGCTTTGCGAAGCTCCTGCTCGTAGCTCAAGACTACGTGTAGGGACCATGTGGGGCCTTGCCCTGAAGCACTCCGAAGTCCAGCAACGGTAGAGCCCAGGACATGATCCGATAGCACACGGAAACAGTCCACGCAGTTGTCAGGAACCCAAGCTCGCGTGGAGTGCCGGGTCTTTACGAAATCCCATGCCAGGCCGATACGACGATGGCGAAGTCGAAGCTCTTCTGGTGATCCCGGTGGTATAGTAGACGCCCGGCCGGGTTTGATGCGCAACATGGCGGTGGCAGGATCGATAATGGCGCTGTAGGCCTCCCCCTCCACATCCTCGTAAGACGTGACATCCCGGAGATCCTCGGCCTTCGGAACACCCTCTTCAAGCTGCTCGAGCTTGGATGCAACCAACGCTTTGCTCGGGGCCTCGCGATCCTTCAGAGTGCGGTTCAAGACCTGCTCGACCCTGGCGCGCATGGCACAATATTCGGAAGACTGCATGAGCCGGTTTTGTGTGCCTTGCTTCGCCTCTTCTTTGTTCTTGGCCTGGTAGGCCAGCTGAGAGCGAGCCCCTTCCCAAACGGCAAGCAAGGGCGATCTCCTTGCGCATAGCAGGGCTTTCGGCTGCGTCGAGCTTGAAGGAGGACTTCAACGCTGCCCGCACACCCTCGCGGGACTCTTCCAATCCAGCAAAAATGCGCACGGAAGTGAAGCCTTCTGCGTAGATTGCCTTCTGCACGTCCGCACTGACACCCGCCTCCTCCATCTGGAAGCGAAGATCCGCATCTGCTGAAGCGAGCACATCCACCGTCATGACGCAAGCACTACAATCAAGCAAGCGAGACGAACGAGGAAGACTAAGAGACATGGAGCCACAGACACTTCTGCAACAAACATTGGCATCCGCCAACTCCCGCGAATCCTCGCAGCATGCACACAGCGAAGACACGCTGCTGACACTCGAGGCGCACACCTGCGCTCTGTGTTGAAAGGAAGTAATCCATCGCGTCTGGCGCGACAAAAGACGCAGGCCATACAGGCAGCCCCTGCTCGTTGGAGCAGTAACGGCACCCTAGTCTTCACCGTCACTCGCACTGCCCGAGTCGTCTGCTTCTTCAGCCTCCGACACAGTGGATTCCCCAGGGCGCCAACAGTGCTGGCAGGCCAAGTTGTACATGAGCCCCTTCAGATCCCAAACAGGTTCTGATTCTTGCACTTCCAGCATAGAAACACCACAGCCACCTCTGCGGTGGAGCCTGCGCAACCGTTTCTTGCCGACGACGGTAACAAAATACGGGCTCTGCGACTCTGCATCATCGACTTCTTCGGAAACCTCCACAGAGACCGAAGGGGTTGGACCGAGTGGCTCTGGCACCCGCGAACACCATCTTTCAGGCAAGAGAAAATTTGAGCACTGACGCTTGATCAAGCCAGAAGCGACACCGCGAGCACGCAAGTGGGTTTCAAGTTCCTCCACGCCAGCAGCACGAAGATCCCAACGATCTGGACCGCAGAAGTAGTTAACAAGCTTTTCTTGCAGACCAACCACAACCTGTTGAGCTGTCCGTAAGTACTCGTCGGATGAGGAGATATGCCACCGACCAACATAGTCTCGTAGGTCCTTGCTCACCTCGATAGCGGCTAGCAGGCTGTTGAACCAGTTCCGCTCCGAGTGCTCTTTCCAAAAAACAGCGGCCGCATCGCAGAGGAGCAATGGGTTCTCGGACTGCAACCATTTGGAGCCTTGTCGACGGGGAACACACAGGCGACGCAGCAACTGAACACTCAAGCCAGCAGAGTCAGCATACTCCGCCATCCGTCTGCAGGCACCGGCCCAATCAGGCTTGGGCATCGGGAGGAAATAGTCTCGACCAAATGACATCTCAGGCTCGGACCAAACCTTCCAGCCCACACTGAGCCAATCAGGTGCCATGAAATATGCACTATGACAGATATAGATAGGAAGATGGCGAATCCGCTTGCCAGCCCCCGTAGTCTTTGTCTTCTCGAGCACACCCACCAGGCCCAAACGATTCAACCGCAGACTGGAAGGATTTAAACCACACAAGTCACTGGTGCGACACGCAGTCCACAGTTTAAGAAGCTTGCAGAAAGCTAAACCACGTGCATACAGAGGGGCTTGAACGTCGACAACCATGAGCTCCAAGGATCCCACCAACATCAGGGGTAGCAGCGGAGCTTTCCTCGTCGGGGGAGCGCCAATCTCCAAGTCATGCGTGGCCTGGTTCACAAAATTCCGAAGAATCTGTGACGCTGAAACACGCTCGGGCCCAGGAACACAGCCGACTTTCTCCATGAAAGCAAACGCCGAGACAACAGCTTCTGGCACAGTGCGACCGCAAGGTTCATCGACACGCTCGCGCAAATAGTCCAGCACGATGCCCACGTGTGAAGGCCAAGGACAACCGCAAGCACCCAGGCTGAAGTTACGCACCTTGCGCCACTCGCGAACCTTCTTGCGAATTGTGGAAGCCCTCATAAATCCCAGGGACGCTACAATGATGTCCTCGGGGGCAGAAGCCAGTTGGGCCTGCGCCGCAATGGGCAGAACTGCTTCGGAAACCAGCTCCGCCAGCGCACTTCTCCAATGAAGGAGCATCTGCTTGTCTGTAGCTTCGCGAGACTGCCCCTCTTCAGCTTTTGCAAATTGCTTGGAACTTCGAAGAAGGAGCTTGCCATTGCGCCGACAAACCCCAGACTTTGACCGCAACCAAGATAGGTGTCGCATAGGCCCGGGTCAGCTGCCACAGAATGAGGAATGCGGCGAGCCAGGAGCACCCGCTGCCAGGCTGGATCGACAAGGCTACGACGCTTGCAAGCGGCCGCAGCTCCGCACTGCACTGCAGACCACAAAGCACGGGCCACATCGCCCAAGTGAGGTTCTCCAGGGGCGTACTGCGCCACTAAGCTGGCCATGTCGTCTGCGCTGTCCACTAAGAAAGCGAGGACATTCGAAGGTGGGACCCCGCCACCAGCACAACCGTACTCAGCTCGAAATCTGCGTGGCAGCATGGCCCAAAGCTCAGCAGAAGATTCATTGCCGCACATGTCAGAAGCAGAGAAGAGAGCACAGAAAACAAGACTGCCGTCCGACAGCACTGCAGGCACTCGAGCAAGACCACTCGAACTACACAGTGGCACACGGACAGCTGTAGCAATCACACATGTCACGCCACATGCAACAGCAAACATGCCTTGCCTAGAAGGACACAAGGCACTCTCGGATCCCACTTCGTGCCCAGCAAGTGTTCACCCCGCGGTAGCAAACGCAACCGATAGCCATCACGACTTCACACAGCCCAGAAATCATAAGTCAGGCCGAGTCGTACATCTTCATTCCCCTCCTTCTGCCCAGTTTCTTCACGGGTGTGGAGGGCGGGAGAAAGCAGATTATAGGTTTCGGGGTCGCTCGCAGCAAACACTGATACAAACGAATGAGCAAATTTCCAAGCTCAGGCACACATGCGGCACTAACAAGAAACATGCTAAAGTCAAAACGTGCACTGCAGGCGGCCAGGCATTTCTTTTTCACGCGGACGTATCCGTCTCAGGGGTTGAATCTCAAGCAGACTGCCGAAGGAGCAAACAACATATCCCATAGGACTCGTCCCATAGGACCAATGGCTCCCGGCATTAAAGATTCCTCACAAAAGGAGGGCGGGTGGGACAAAACTACAAGCTTGCAACAGCTGCAAGCAATGCTATGGGACGTGCTCCCTACCTACCACCAACCTCGAACCTGTATGTGAAGGCGGGACGAGGAAGAATTCAACAACGGCTCATCTGGAAAGACGGTAGCAAAGCTGACTCACGACCGGTCACACAATCCCTGCCCGAAACCTATCCCCCATGGCATTTTCGAGGGATGTGGAGGACGGGAAAATCGAAAATGGGCCGAAGTCACACTGAGCCGTTTTTGGAAGCGCACAGCAGGAGGCGTTGCATGTCGTCCCGTCCGCACCAACAAACAAAAGGTTGGGCGGACGGCGACAGAAACCCCCACTGTTTGAAGGGCGGAGAGGGTGGGTGTCAAAATTCGCAAGGAATCGACACTTCACAGACAGGCAACAACTGCGGCATGCAGCAAACAAGTTCTCCCATGTCATTACGTGCACCCGTGCACTGACACGACAAGTCATTGTCAATGTGAAGTTTGCATTGAACACAACAAGCAACCATGTCTTGCCCACAAAACACACTAGCTCTGCGAGCCCAGTTGCTGCCATGCACGCGCATCGATTCGAAACACTTAAACTTCAACAAAGTGCAGTACGCTCAGATCTCACTTAGATGCACGCAGGCGTGCACCCAGCGCCTCCAGGCTCCAGGGACAGCAGTCCCACTCCACCCTCCTTTCAGGGCGGGAGGGTGGGAAAACCAAGACAACTAGCTGCACAGGCTGTCAACACACAGCCCAACTCGAACCGCACAAACACGATCGGACAGCTGTGCACACGCAACTATACAGAAGACATCCGGGCGAGATAGAGAGAGTCGCAGTCACGTGAAATAACTGCGCAACATGGCTATAACTCGAGGACGGTTCATGCGCTATACTTAGGGTTGGTATACCCAGCTCACCCCAGCGAGAACCGACCGCTCTTGCTGTGGCAACTATCACGCACACATCAAACGCACCTGAGACACAAAGCGAGATAGAGAAGGAGTACATCAGTATGTCAGAGCACAGGCCACAGGGCGAGCGGCCATTTGCCCGGCCCTGCAGGATCCCATGCAAGCGGTGTCTTTGACTGAATTCCATGATGCACGCTGCGTGTGCACCTTTTTTGCGAGCGTGCTACAGTATAGACATAAACACATCTGCACGTCACGCGGCTGCTAGAAGAGCTGCTCGAACGCAACGCACGTCCCACAAAGCTGACAATCCAGACCATCCGAACCCCGGAGCCAGAACCAGCAAAGCCAAGCACGTTGCTACTAGCACTTTACTTGTTACTGTCTGGAAGCTAAGGATCGCAAGGCTGTGTGTCGGGCAGTTGCGCCGTCTCTTGAGCTCACGCCCACACTCTTCCTGCGCTGCTTCTAGCTAGCCTCTGCACACATCAAGGAACAGGAATTTACCTGAATGCCCCCAAGCCTTAAGCCTTGCCTAGAATCACGCCGTCTGACGTGACCGGGCCTGCAAGCAAGAATGAACATGCATTGCTGACAGTTGACATAATATTGTGCCAGCACCAGCACAAGCATGTCTCCGTTTCACACCTTGCGCTATTTCCTGCAGCGCCACTGTGCCACTCTTTTTCGAACCGCTCACAGGTGGTTCCCAGGCCACGCCACACTGACATCAGCGGGCAGCGGGCACTTGCACAACTTGAAGCAGCGGTGGAGAACCCGGCACCGCGTTGGTGAACGTTGTCTGGCCCATCTTCTGAAGGTCAGCGCAAGAAATGAGCGGACGACAAGGTCCTGCGTGACGGTCTGAGAGTCTGGCTAGCACACAAATGTTACGGGCACGCGAAAGCGATCGGAGCCTACTCACACCACCCGTTTCCGTACCTGGCCTGAATACCGCGCTCCGTAGCAATGCGGGACATCAGCTCCAACAACCATCCAGCCTGGTACAGCTGTGACGGCGGAAGAGCACATCCAACCCCCACTACTTCACAGAACAGATCTACCAATCGGGCAGGGCTGCGAGCTCAAGGCTGCGTTTTGCAAATTATTTGGCGCGGGCGAAGCAGCACAGAACTGAACTCCACACCTCGACGGAACACTGACACAGCCCGGTTAGAGCAGTTCGGCTCGCCTAGCCGACACGCAGCAGGTCAATCCGGGCCGCACCGGCTGGCGAACTCACGCTTCGCGACAGCGTCGTTTGGGTTGATCTTCACGGACAAGGCACATGGGCCTGATAAAGCCATCAACACAAGAAGCACCAGACATGACCATTGACATGAAGTTTCGTGCGACGCGCCCACCTGTGTAGTCAGAAGTGGCATGGCAAGAACCTGCAGCAGCAGGGGCTACCAGACATATTTGTCCAGTCCTCTACGACTCTAGGACTCTAGGACTCTAGGGTCTAAACTCAAACCGCTGACACGGGCAGTCTTGCAGAAGCCAACTCTCAGACTTCAATCACCAGCCTGCGTTGTCCAGACGCCACCCAGTGGGGCATGGCCGCAGAAAGTCTTCTTCACATTTGTTCGCGCATGGCCAAGCAAGTCCACAAGAAACTGATTTTTCCTGCGAACATGCGCAAGCGTCAGCACGGTTAAGGACTCGGGAAACCCCAACCACCCAGCCCTCTACCAGGGGTCGGAGAACGCAGTGATAACCTCACACGTTCTTACGCAGCACACGAAGCGGCTGTCTCTCCTTGCTTTCATTGGTCGGACATGCCTGCAATCCCTAGGCAGCAGAAACTCTTCCCGGGCGGGCGGGTGGGAACATCAAGAACACTATAGCACAGCAATTGTGCCAGCACCGGAGCTGTGTACTCAACACCGATACACAACATCCGAGCACTGCTGGCGTCAACACAACTGTACAGCACTGCATGTACATGTAAGAGACGGGTGTATTGCCAAACCCAGCCGACCCGACACGAACATTCCCCTGCGGTCTCCTTCATTTTGAGAGGCGGTGGTATAGAGTTCTTGGGTCTCAAAGCACCGGCGACACTGCACCCGGTCATCGAGTCGACCCAAAGCCAACCCCTACATCTTGCAGGGCGCGGCGGGCGGGAAAAGCAAACTGTCCCTGCTTTAACTTCGACCCAAGTTGCGTGAAGTCGGCCCTCCCCAAGCTCACGCACCGATTCGTGCGAAGTCGACCCATCCGCAGAAAGTGGACCCACAGACTGGGATCCGCAACTGCACGCCGGTATTGGACGAGCACAGCCCGACATGTCAAATCTGCGCGTGGCACGAGACTCTTCGCACAAAGTGAAGCAGACGTGCACTGAAACTGCAAGCGCACGCCCCATTCTAGTGGGAGCTATCCCAGCCTCGAGACGAGCGGAAACTGCATGTACACCGCGCGAGGTAGTGGTCAGAAGCGGCACAGGTTTAGCCTAGCTCGTAAATCGCATCACCCGGTGAATGCTACAGTCAAGCTTCGTCGGTTGGGGGTCGCACATCCGCTGCTTCAGCGCACCGCAGAAAGGCTAGTGAAAGGGTTGCCCTGTGTGCCTTTGATCGGACTTCCCATGTACACGCCGGTGTCCATGCATATCTGGAATCGGGCTTGGCGTGTAATTGGGTTTTCAATATCGCCACACAACGTGCTCCCACGCTTTACTTCGGAATCCCCATGTGCTTGCCGGGGTGAGATGACTTCCAACTTGCCGGTGTGAGAAGACTTCCAACTACATGTTCTTACGAGCCTGTATGCGCTATCCCGACGCGCACGCCCACTTTACACGAGATGGGACGACTCAGGCCGACTACCTTGTCACCAGCAGGTGCAGCTGTGAGCACACAACACTGCGAGCAGTCGATAGCATTTCTCAAGCCGGGCGTACCAGCCGGCAGCAGCTCCCAGGACTGCCTCGAGAACAGCTATTCAGACCAAGTTTCCATGGTCTGGATTGCCTGCGCTCGCGGCCTTTGTTGGAATGCGGGAATCTGGTCCAGACATGTCCAGACCCACAACGTTGAAGTTAACAATCCAGACCCCGAGGACTGCAACCGCGATTCAGACTCAGCTAAAATGGGTTGACTGCTGCCCCGACACTGGCCTGACACGCCCCGCTCTACTATTATATGGGCCTTGGGTGATTTACGCAGTTAACGGAAGCGCTACAGCAAGGGCGCCGACCCGTTCCCCCGCTACTTCCTGAAGTGCCCCCCTACGACGAACACATTTTCGCGGATGCGATTCCGTCTCGGATTCACAGTTTACGCTGTATAGGGTTTGGAAAATAATTATAGGGTTTAGGGGTTATAAATCTTGTCGGGCGGTTATAAGACTTCTACTTTGGTTTGGGATCCTAGGGGTTTTAGAGTTTCTGTGTTCAGGTGTTTCGGATTTCTGTGTTCAGGGTTTCTGGATGTTTTTGGCGTCTGGCTTCACGGGGTTTCTGGGTTAAGGGGTTCTGGCTTCAAGGCTTCTGTTCTGGGTTTAGATTCTGGATGATGTTTCAATGCTTGGGGGGTTTAGAGCTTCTGGGTTTGGGATTTCTGGGTTCAAAGTTTAGGGTTTCTGCGTTTCTGGTTTTATGTATCTGTGTTCAAGTTGTAAGGTTTCTGGTTTCAAGGCCTCTGGGTTTAGAGTTTCTGGATGCTTCTGTTTCGGGCTCTTGGGTTTCGGCGCAATGCTGGGTTCAAGCGTTGGGATTTCTGGGTTTAGAAACTGGTTGTTTCCGACTTTCGGGTTTCTAGCTTCCAGGGTTTCGGCACTCTCTGGCTTCCGGGGTTTAGGGTTTCCGGGTTCAGGGGCTCTGGGTTCAAGGGTTCTAGCAGTTCTGGGTTCAAGGCTTCTTGGGGTTGGAGTTTCTGGACGCTTGTGGGTTTATTGGTTTCAGCAACTCGGACAAGCGGGCTTCTGGTTTAGGGTTTCAGGATTAAAGGACCCAGATGGTTCGGATGGAGCTCTGAAAATTAGGCGTCAATGCAGACTCACCCGATCCCGGTTTTGTTTGATAGCATTCAAACGTGCATATAGAGAGGGGTCTGGATTGGGGTCTGGATTGACACCTGTCGGGGTCTGGATTCAGGGCCCCCAGCACTTCAGACCCCAGCCGCCATGCTTCCCCAAGCGGGCTCAAAAGTTTCTGGGTCTGCTGAGGGGACACAATGAACTGAACGACCACCTCCCTTGTAAGGTTGAACCCGACAGCGGGGGCGAAGTAGGGGTTCTCGGAGGAGGAGGTATAGGTAGGTTTAGCTCCGCAGAACTGTGCATGCGGCGACACATCTCGCTAGCTGCTCGGCTCAGCTTTCTCTGCACGCCAACAGGCATCAGCTTTTCTGTCTGATTATCCTGTTGCCACTTCTACGTAGCAGCCTGACAAAGGAGGCCACCGGATCCTCAGAATGCTCACGTAGCAAATATCTGCAATGAAATGGATGCAGTGGCGAGCGTGTGGTGCACTCGCAAGATGCGCTGTACGAAGGCATACCCACTTCAAAGATGCAACTGCACACATGCGCATTTGTTCGTGGGATGAGCAGCTCGACCTGAAGCAGTGGATATCCCTGAAGGGGCATGTCAGTCGGACAGGATGAAACTACCGAATAACCTCAAATGCGCAGCAACGCAAGAGCACTCCTTCTCCTCGCGAATTTTTGAATACATGGTAGCATGATGCAGCATAACATATGCTGCGGCTGCGGCATATTCACACAACGGCAATTACATATGCCAGAATCGCAACCCGCACATCAAAGCACGGGCGAATGCTAACACTCACATATGCCAGAATCGCAGCCCGCACATCAAAGCACGGGCGAACGCTAACACTCCCCAGCTTCCCGACTGGAGCAAACAAGCACACAAGCGCAGGGCACAGGCTGCAACTGGCGCAACACGCAGGCAAACCTGCACACTCAGAAGTGCTAACAAACACCGACAGCAAGCAGCTACCGGACCAGCAATCACCCCTGCAGACAGACAAGTCCCGCTACGATGGACGCGGTCCACAACACACGGCACCTGGCAAATAAGCTGCAAGCTCAGGACACGCAAGGCTGCAGCGATCAACGAGGGTTCCCCGTGTGCCTTGGCTTAGCCCACCAAACCCCAAGGCAAACACCCCGTAGCTCCAGTCTGAGTCTCTGGGCAGAGCCAGAGCTGCAACTACTCAAACGCTTCGCACACATGTGGTACATTCCGATACGAGGCTTAGTGTTTCGCTGCGCACTACCCAGCGCTCTTCGAAACGGTTGGAACTCCTCAGGGGTGCTCTCTTTCAAGGCTAAGTCGGATAAAAGTACAATTTTTGCAAGGGAACTTCAAGCTGTAGATTACAATACGAAATATGGGGGCTCAGAGTCTCAAGGGTTCAGGATTTGCTGCATGCACACCGGGCCGCCTGAGAAGAGTATGTGAATACCACGACATCTGGAGTGAAAGCGTGGGTTGCAGAGCCAGGTCGCGAAATGCTTGAGCCTAAGCCTCACTGAAACAAGTCATTCCCAAACCGTAGTCGCCGCAGCCAACCCTCTGCTCAGACACAGATGCCACTGGCAGCCAGGCAAAGCTGCACACTCAAGCATGGCAAACTCGAGAACGGCTAGCGGACCCCATCCCGGCGCGACCCGATCGCGCGAATAGAGCTGCGAAACAGCATATCAAATCATAGCTGCGCTAGGGATCGGGACTGCGTTCGGGACGTGACGACTTGAACCGAGTACTTCTGCTACGAGGAAAACATCACGGTCACGCGTGCGCTGTGTCACTCCCACGCATCTTCCTGTAGCAACGCTGAGGTCACGAGTCCAGCGAAGTTCGCAGCGCGGACGCCGCTGACACGACGCTAATAGACTTCGCCGGCACAACCCGTTTGCTCCAGCGGCTTGGACACAGACAGGCAGCGGCTCTGTTGCCGCACCTACAGTTCTGTTGAAAACAAAGCCTGCGGGCGGCCCACGATTCCCCCAGAACGAGCAAGACTCGATACCAACGCGGAGCTGCAACAATCTGCGACGCCAACCCTTCAGGGCCTGGCGACTGGCTGGATCGTTGCCTCAGCGATATGGAAATCGGCAACATAGTACAGAA
The DNA here is from genome assembly GCA_905221615.1 of Symbiodinium sp. CCMP2592. Lineage (NCBI taxonomy): Eukaryota > Dinophyceae > Suessiales > Symbiodiniaceae > Symbiodinium > Symbiodinium sp. CCMP2592. Next base: position 140,005 of record CAJNDT010005890.1, on the reverse strand, counting down.
CACTGCCAAATATCAACTTGCCTGCAAATAACGGTGTTGGGCAAAGCCCTTCATACCAACCAGGAGCCGAGCAGATGCCTGCAATCAATCGCACTCACGTCCTTCTGCCTCTGGTTCTGACGCTTTCAAGGAGGGTCATGGCCGTCTCTCTGCTTTAAACTCACAGGTATCCCCGGCCCGCCAGCCCACACTGCTGTGACACAACATGCAGTCGAAGCGTCACGTCCTTCTCCCTCTGGTTCTGAAGCTTGCAAGGCGGGTCATGGTCGTTCATCTCTCTGTTCAAAAAAAACTCACAGGTAGCCCCGACCCTTCAGCCCACACTGCCGTGACACAACATGCAGTCGACGCGCCCTCTGACTCTTGTTTTGCTACGAGGGATGCGCAATCGAATTCCTGACACTCTCGTTCTGAGTCTCTAGTCTCGACATGTACAAACTACCCAGCCCATAGACGCCGCGACACTTCTAAGACGCAAGTGCGAACACGCTCTTTTGTTCGTGGGATGGTGCAAACGCCGACAGTCGATCTTTCCTGGCCTAGCAATGGACCTACAAACTTCCTGGAGGCGATTGAGGCGGCGGTGGGCCGAAAAGAAATCCTACGGCTAAAACCTACCTGGATCTAGCTCTAGGCTCTGGGCAGAGCCGGAGCCACAAACTGCAACTACACAAATGCTTCGCACACTCATGGTACATTATGACACGAGACGCTTGGGGTGCTGCACTTCGCTCCGCACTGTCCAGCGAGTCTAGCATGGAACCTCACCAAACTTCCCGGGGACGAATGGGGCGAAATGCAAGCTACTTCTTCCCGGAGCCGCTCACACGGAATCACACTTCACCCCTCAGGAAAACTCGAGCAAAAGGCTAGCAGAACTAAATATGTAGCTGCAGCTGTGAAACGAACACCGAGACGACTTATGTGCTCCGCTTCGCTCCGCACAGTTCAGCGTCATCCAGCAACACTTGGCAAAAACAAAGCTTGTGGCAGCAGCTGCACCTTCGCCGACTTGAGTCCAGTACACCGGGCACGTCTGCTCAAAATCCTGCAACGATGTCTTCCAACCAAGCTGGAAGTGCATCACGGCATAATGCAAAATCAAGTGACATCGCCTGGACGCATGCGATCTTGCACGGCCCTGGGAACAAAAAAGTCAGAGCGCACGATAAACTCTATTCGTCATCTTATGATCGAAAATGCGGCTGGCATCTGAAGTTGCAGTCTGCTGCAACAGCCTGCACCGTTCAAGACAATCACCAAAACGGACAGAACTGTCAGAGAGACAGAGACACTCCTTTTTTCGTTGCTCATCCAAGTCTGCAAGTCCTTGGCCCAAGCTTGTTGCTCACCGTTTCTTAAGCAATCCAAACTTGACAACTATGACTCTGTCTGCACCTGCAAAACGCTTGTTACAGCGTCCGTTGTACGAGAGCGGCGCAACGCAAGTACCATTCGGAAGAGCTTGCCAGCCCTGCACACCAGAACAGTTGCTCCAACATTGCCCGCGCCCGCACAACATTCCTACAAGTATCAGCTCCTGCGGACAGCCAACATACGCTCGATCACAATCAACTGCTCGAGCAGGAGAAGCTGCAAGAGCAACTGCAAAAGCCATGGAAGCAAGCATGCCTGCAAATCAGCGCCAGGACAGTGGCGCAGCCTGAACCTATGCACACCCCTTGACAGCAAGCTGCAAAAACTCGCACACGGGCATGTTCGGCAGGATAGAAGATGGTGTTCCTGCCTACCCCAACCAACCGCGAACACCAGTACGACGCGCCCTCTGACCCCTGTTTTTTTCAGGGTGCGCAATCGAAATCCTGAGACTCTCGTTCTGAGAGTCTAGCATGGAACCGCGGCGGTGGGCACACGATACAGGCGAGCTACTTCTGCTCGGGGCACATACACACATCACCCAGACGTAACCTTGGAGGTAACTCGAGCAAAAAGCTAACGCAAGCAGAACCAAACATGCACTGGCAATTGAGCGAACACCGAGACGACTTATGTGCTCAGTTTCGCTCCGCACAGTTTAGCGACACTCAACAGTGCTTCGTCGAGCCGCGCCATCCTCTCAAGTTCTCGCGTAGCTCTAGACGGGCTGGGCCCCCAAACAAACGACGCAAGACTTTGGAGGGTCAGACAAAAGCTTCCCGATTTCAGCATGCACAAAGCTCGACCCGACACGACCACGCCTCAGACCCACAGCTCCGCAAGGGTAGCATGTAGCATGCCACATCAGCTTGTCCAAACAGCATTGCTTATGTCTTCGACAGGCATTGGCCTACACAGCTACCACACGACACAAGACCAGGGCCAGGAACTCCGGCTCTCTACTTCGTCGCACAGCGACGATGGTACCTGCACACATCTAGTCCACACCGAAAGATGCACTGCTTTGCTTCTGCACGCGCCACGTCAACCGTCGCACATTTCCAAGGTCTCTTCCGCAGCACGCTGGGCTTTACCGAACTTGTTCACGAGCGAGCGCACCGTTTGGACCTCTGCCGCAACATTGGCGGCTGCCAAGGAGCGCTGGGCATCATAGTCCACGACTGGCAAAAAAGCACGCTTGACTCAACCGACTTCAGCCTACGACCACACAGTTCTACGGTTCTACGCAAGCCATCCTGGCGCTGGAGGGCAGTCAGCACTGCGAAAGCTTGTCATAAGACGGGCCAGATTCCCCAGTCTGTCGCACCGCAATAGCCCCAAGAATCCACGCCGCTTTCGACTACCTTGCACACGAGACTACCAAGAAAATCCGGCCATGTTCCGTCGCGGCAGTGGCAAACACTCGCCTGCGGCTCAACATAGCACCAGGGCCTGCCACTTGATCCACTAGGGCTCGGAGCCTGAACTCATCAGAGACTGCACTGCACAGTCGCTCAAACTACAGCAATACGCATTGCTCGCAAATGCTAAGCTCAACACCGTGGTGCAGCCTGTGTACACGTGCTTGTCCTGAAGAGACGCTTGCCCGCTCCCACCATGGACAGGCTTCTCGGTTGTACGTGCACCCGGACATGTGTAGGTCTTTGGGTCACTGTAGGTCACAAAACACACTGAAAGCTCATGCGCATTAACACCGAAAGCCATCGCCGCTCTGTTGCAAGATGTCCTGCACGAACGCTGCGGCACACAGCCGACCATCGACCTGCAACAAACCACGCCTGAGGAAGGTTTTCAAACCCAAGAGTTCATCACCCGGATCAAAAAACGGACCAAGCGACGATGTTGCTGGCGGAACGCCGTCAAAGGCTTCAGCTGCTCTCGCGACAGGCCGTCGGTCAGCTGCGCCCCAGCACCCAGGGCAAGCAACACGATCCCTCCAAGAAGCACCTGCATGTAAGACCCAATCGCCCAAATCACTCACTCACAGCCAATCTTCTGGCAACAACACAGATTTCGATACTCAAGAGTATTCCGTCGAGCCGTGCCATCCTCTCATGTTCTCGCGTAGCTCTAGACGGGCTGGGCCCCCAAACAAACGACGCAAGACTTTGGAGGGTCAGACAAAAGCTTCCCGATTTCAGCATGCACAAAGCTCGACCCGACACGACCACGCCTCAGACCCACAGCTCCGCAAGGGTAGCATGTAGCATGCCACATCAGCTTGTCCAAACAGCATTGCTTATGTCTTCGACAGGCATTGGCCCACACAGCTACCACACGACACAAGACCAGGGCCAGGAACTCCGGCTCTCTACTTCGTCGCACAGCGACGATGGTACCTGCACACATCTAGTCCACACCGAAAGATGCACTGCTTCTGCACGCGCCACGTCAACCGTCGCACATTTCCAAGGTCTCTTCCGCAGCACGCTGGGCGGGATCCTAACGCGCTCCAGTAAACACGCAAGCACAACCAGCTTAAGGACACGAGTAACCCAGAACAGGCACTCCGCTCTCTTTTTCTTCCCGGTGTGGACTTGAAGATCCAGGCTCAAGACTGGCATCAGCTCGACGGCTGACAAAGAACATCAGCTGCTGCTGACAAAAGACTGCCCCCCTCCCTGCAATCACAGGGCGGGCGGGTGGGAAAACAAGAACACTCAAGCAAGCCTGCTGTGAGCACCTGGGGGGCAACCTCCCCAACAATTGACATCCCAAGCACAACCTTGAGACAGTACTACCCGAACAAGCAAGTTCCAAGTGCACCGGACATGCAACACAGCATGAAGCAACGAAGCACACCTCAAGACATGCACAGCGCTCACGGATCCCACTTCCTGTCCCTGGCAGGCCACCCCGCTTTACCGAACTTGTTCACGAGCGAGCGCACCGTTTGGACCTCTGCCGCAACATTGGCGGCTGCCAAGGAGCGCTGCGCATCATAGTCCACGACTGGCAAAAAAGCACGCTTGACTCAACCGACTTCAGCCTACGACCACACAGTTCTACGGAAGCCATCCTGGCGCTGGAGGGCAGTGAGCACAATGCGAAGGCTTGTCATAAGACGGGCCAGATTCCCCAGTCCGTCGCACCGCAATAGCCCCAAGAATCCACGCCGCTTTCGACTACCTTGCACACGAGACTACCAAGAAAATCCGGCCATGTTCCGTCGCGGCAGTGGCAAACACTCGCCTGCGGCTCAACATAGCACCAGGGCCTGCCACTTGATCCACCAGGGCTCGGAGCCTGAACTCATCAGAGACTGCACTGCACAGTCGCTCAAACTACAGCAATACGCATTGCTCGCAAATGCTAAGCTCAACACCGTGGTGCAGCCTGTGTACACGTGCTTGTCCTGAAGAGACGCTTGCCCGCTCCCACCATGGACAGGCTTCTCGGTTGTACATGCACCCGGACATGTGTAGGTCTTTGGGTCACTGTAGGTCGTAATACACACTGAAACCTCATCGACGCATTAACACCGAAAGCCATCGCCGCTCTGTTGCAAGATGTCCTGCACGAACGCTGCAGCGCACAGCCGACCATCGACCTGCAACAAACCATGCCTGGGCAAGGTTTTCAGACCTTTTTGCTGTAGAAAAACTCAAAGCCCAAATTCAAGCGAATATAAGTTGCACGCACTCCGTAACTATAAAAGTCAATCAACTCATATCGTATCGCATCACTCGGACCCTTCTTTTCTTTCAGGGGGCGCACCGGGTTGCCCGGCCTTAGGCCGCGGGCTAGGCGCACTGCCAACATGCCGTTCGCATGTTAGGCCAACATAGAGCACAGCCTACGGAGTGACTCACAACGGAAGTTGCAAGATCGGCCCAAGGCCCAACCGATCTGAAGTCTCGACGGGTGCGGTGGGAGGGTAGTCGAGACCCGTCTCCCACTCTTGAGTGGCAATGTAACACAACGTGAAGCTTTCACATGCTCTTCAAGGAAATTTCTCACTCAAGAAATCACTGCACGAAAATACATTGCTTAAAGTGGGAGAGGCAGCACACGGGTTAGGGCATTAGGGTTTTTGAGTTTTCTTCACTCGCCGCCACGGCGGCTCGTCAAGAAAACAAAAAGGTACTAGCTGTCGTCGCAGGCTAGACAGCAAAGGTACCAAGAGTCAAACCAGGATCAAAAAACGGACCAAGCGACGATGTTGCTGGCGGAACGCCGTCAAAGGCTTCAGCTGCTCTCGCGACAGGTCGTCGGTCAGCTGCGCCCCAGCACCCAGGACGAGCAACACGATCCCTCCAAGAAGCACCTGCATGGCTACTGTAAGACCCAGTCGCCCAAATCACTCACTCAGAGCCAATCTGAATCTTCTAGCAATACAGATTTCGTCTCTGGCTTCTTCTAAAATCACAGGTATCTCCGACCCGCCAGCCCACACGGCCGTGACACAACATGCAGCCGACACGCCCTCTGGCCATTGATTTCTATCAGGGCGCGCAATCGAAACCCTGAGACTCTCGTTCTGAGAGTCTAGCATGGAACCGCGGCGGTGGGCACACGATACAGGCGAGCTACTCCTGCTCGGAGCACATACACACATCACCCAGACGTAACCTTGGAGGTAACTCGAGCAAAAAGCTAACGCAAGCAGAACCAAACATGCAATGGCAATTAAGCGAACACCGAGACGACTTATGTGCTCGGTTTCGCTCCGCACAGTTTAGCGACACTCAACAGTGCTTCGTCGAGCCGCGCCATCCTCTCATGTTCTCGGGTAGCTCTAGACGGGCTGGGCCCCCAAACAAACGACGCAAGACTTTTTTCAGCGTGCACGAAGCTCGACCCAACACGACCACGCCTCAGACCCACAGCTCCGCAAGGGTAGCATGTAGCAAGCGTGCCACATCAGCTTGTCCAAACAGCATTGCTTATGTCTTCGACAGGCATTGGCCCACACAGCTACCACACGACACAAGACCAGGGCCAGGAACTCCGGCTCTCTACTTCGTCGCACAGCGACGATGGTACCTGCACACATCTAGTCCACACCGAAAGATGCACTGCGGCTGCACGCGCCACGTCAACCGTCGCACATTTCCAAGGTCAATTCCGCAGCACGCTGGGCTTTACCGAACTTGTTCACGAGCGAGCGCACCGTTTGGACCTCTGCCGCAACATTGGCGGCTGCCAAGGAGCGCTGCGCATCATAGTCCACGACTGGCAAAAAAGCACGCTTGACTCAATCGACTTCAGCCTACGACCACACAGTTCTACGGAAGCCATCCTGGCGCTGGAGGGCAGTGAGCAATGCGAAAGCTTATCATAAGACGGGCCAGATTCCCCAGTCCGTCGCAGCGCAATAGCCCCAAGAATCTAGCCGCTTTCGACTACCTTGCACACAGACTACCAAGCAAATCCGGCCATGTTCCGTCGCGGCAGTGGCAAACACTCGCCTGCGGCTCAACATAGCACCAAGGCCTGCCACTTGAGCCACTCGGACTCGGAGCCTGAATGTATCAAAGACTGCACTGCACGTTCGCTCAAACTACAGCAACACGCATTGCTCGCAAACGCTTAGCCCAACACCGTGGTGCCGCCTGTGTACACGTGCTTGTCCTGAAGAGACGCTTGCCCGCTCCCACCATGGACAGGCTTCTCGGTTGTACATGCACCCGGACTTGTGTAGGTCTTTGGGTCACTGCAGGTCGTAATACACACTGAAACCTCATCGACGCATTAACACCGAAAGCCATCGCCGCTCTGTTGCAAGATGTCCTGCACGAACGCTGCGGCACACAGCCGACCATCGACCTGCAACAAACCACGCCTGAGGAAGGTTTTCAAACCCAAGAGTTCATCACCCGGATCAAAAAACGGACCAAGCGACGATGTTGCTGGCGGAACGCCGTCAAAGGCTTCAGCTGCTCTCGCGACAGGTCGTCGGTCAGCTGCGCCCCAGCACCCAGGACAAGCAACACGACCCCTTCCAAGAAGCACCTGCATGGCTACTGTAAGACCCAGTCGCCCAAATCACTCACTCAGAGCCAATCTGAATCTTCTAGCAATACAGATTTCGTCTCTGGCTTCTTCTAAACTCACAGGTATCTCCGACCCGCCAGCCCACACGGCCCCTCTGGCCCTTGATTTCTATCCGGGCACGCGATCGAAATCCTGAGACTCTCGTTCTGAGAGTCTAGCATGGAACCGCGGCGGTGGGCACACGATACAGGCGAGCTACTTCTGCTCGGAGCACATTCACACTTCACCCAGACTTAACCTTGGAGGTAACTCGAGCAACAAGCTAACGCAAGCAGAACCAAACATGCACTGGCAATTGAGAAGCGAACACCGAGACGACTTATGTGCTCAGTTTCCCTCCGCACAGTTTAGCGACACTCAACAGTGCTTCGTCGAGCCGCGCCATCCTCTCAAGTTCTCGCGTAGCTCTAGACGGGCTGGGCCCCCCAAACAAACGACGCAAGACTTTGGAGGGTCAGACAAAAACAACCCGATTTCAGCGTGCACAAAGTCACAAAGCTCGACCCAACACGACCACGCCTCAGACCCACAGCTCCGCAAGGGTAGCATGTAGCAAGCATGCCACATCAGCTTGTCCAAACAGCATTGCTTATGTCTTCGACAGGCATTGGCCCACACAGCTACCACACGACACAAGACCAGGGCCAGGAACTCCGGCTCTCTACTTCGTCGCACAGCGACGATGGTACCTGCACACATCTAGTCCACACCGAAAGATGCACTGCTTCTACACGCGCCACGTCAACCGTCGCACATTTCCAAGGTCTCTTCCGCAGCACGCTGGGCTTTACCGAACTTGTTCACGAGCGAGCGCACCGTTTGGACCTCTGCCGCAACATTGGCGGCTGCCAAGGAGCGCTGCGCATCATAGTCCACGACTGGCAAAAAAGCACGCTTGACTCAATCGACTTCAGCCTACGACCACACAGTTCTACGGAAGCCATCCTGGCGCTGGAGGGCAGTGAGCAATGCAAAAGCTTGTCATAAGACGGGCCAGATTCCCCAGTCCGTCGCACCGCAATAGCCCCAAGAATCCACGCCGCTTTCGACTACCTTGCACACAGACTACCAAGCAAATCCGGCCATGTTCCGTCGCGGCAGTGGCAAACACTCGCCTGCGGCTCAACATAGCACCAAGGCCTGCCACTTGATCCACTAGGGCTCGGAGCCTGAACTCATCAGAGACTGCACTGAACAATCGCTCAAACTACAGCAATACGCACTGCTCGCAAATGCTAAGCTCAACACCGTGGTGCAGCCTGTGTACACGTGCTTGTCCTGAAGAGACGCTTGCCCGCTCCCACCATTAATCAGCTTCTCGGTTGTACATGCACCCGGACTTGTGTAGGTCTAGGGGTCACTGCAGGTCGTAATACACACTGAAACCTCATCGACGCATTAACACCGAAAGCCATCGCCGCTCTGTTGCAAGATGTCCTGCACGAACGCTGCGGCACACAGCCGACCATCGACCTGCAACAAACCACGCCTGAGGAAGGTTTTCAGACCCAAGAGTCAATCACCTGGGTCAAAAAACGGACCAAGCGACGATGTTGCTGGCGGAACGCCGTCAAAGGCTTCAGCTGCTCTCGCGACAGGTCGTCGGTCAGCTGCGCCCCAGCACCCAGGACAAGCAACACGACCCCTCCAAGAAGCACCTGCATGGCTACTGTAAGACCCAGTCGCCCAAATCACTCACTCAGAGCCAATCTGAATCTTCTAGCAATACAGATTTCGTCTCTGGCTTCTTCTAAACTCACAGGTATCTCCGACCCGCCAGCACGCGCCGTGACACAACATGCAGCCGACACGCCCTCTGGCCATTGATTTCTATCAGGGCGTGCAATCGAAATCCTGAGACTCTCGTTCTGAGAGTCTAGCATGGAACCGCGGCGGTGGGCACACGATACAGGCGAGCTACTTCTGCTCGGAGCACATTCACACTTCACCCAGACTTAACCTTGGAGGTAACTCGAGCAAAAAGCTAACGCAAGCAGAACCAAACATGCACTGGCAATTGAGAAGCGAACACCGAGACGACTTATGTGCTCAGTTTCCCTCCGCACAGTTTAGCGACACTCAACAGTGCTTCGTCGAGCCGCGCCATCCTCTCAAGTTCTCGCGTAGCTCTAGACGGGCTGGGCCCCCAAACAAACGACGCAAGACTTTGGAGGGTCAGACAAAAACAACCCGATTTCAGCGTGCACAAAGCTCGACCCAACACGACCACGCCTCAGACCCACAGCTCCGCAAGGGTAGCATGTAGCAAGCATGCCACATCAGCTTGTCCAAACAGCATTGCTTATGTCTTCGACAGGCATTGGCCCACACAGCTACCACACGACACAAGACCAGGGCCAGGAACTCCGGCTCTCTACTTCGTCGCACAGCGACGATGGTACCTGCACACATCTAGTCCACACCGAAAGATGCACTGCGGCTGCACGCGCCACGTCAACCGTCGCACATTTCCAAGGTCTCTTCCGCAGCACGCTGGGCTTTACCGAACTTGTTCACGAGCGAGCGCACCGTTTGGACCTCTGCCGCAACATTGGCGGCTGCCAAGGAGCGCTGCGCATCATAGTCCACGACTGGCAAAAAAGCACGCTTGACTCAATCGACTTCAGCCTACGACCACACAGTTCTACGGAAGCCATCCTGGCGCTGGAGGGCAGTGAGCAATGCGAAAGCTTGTCATAAGACGGGCCAGATTCCCCAGTCCGTCGCACCGCAATAGCCCCAAGAATCCACGCCGCTTTCGACTACCTTGCACACGAGACTACCAAGCAAATCCGGCCATGTTCCGTCGCGGCAGTGGCAAACACTCGCCTGCGGCTCAACATAGCACCAAGGCCTGCCACTTGATCCACTAGGGCTCGGAGCCTGAACTCATCAGAGACTGCACTGCACAGTCGCTCACACTACAGCAATACGCATTGCTCGCAAATGCTAAGCTCAACACCGTGGTGCAGCCTGTGTACACGTGCTTGTCCTGAAGAGACGCTTGCCCGCTCCCACCATGGACAGGCTTCTCGGTTGTACATGCACCCGGACATGTGTAGGTCTTTGGGTCACTGCAGGTCGTAATACACACTGAAACCTCATCGACGCATTAACACCGAAAGCCATCGCCGCTCTGTTGCAAGATGTCCTGCACGAACGCTGCGGCACACAGCCGACCATCGACCTGCAACAAACCACGCCTGAGGAAGGTTTTCAGACCCAAGAGTCAATCACCTGGATCAAAAAACGGACCAAGCGACGATGTTGCTGGCGGAACGCCGTCAAAGGCTTCAGCTGCTCTCGCGACAGGTCGTCGGTCAGCTGCGCCCCAGCACCCAGGACAAGCAACACGACCCCTCCAAGAAGCACCTGCATGGCTGCTGTAAGACCCAGTCGCCCAAATCACTCACTCAGAGCCAATCTGAATCTTCTAGCAATACAGATTTTGTCTCTGGCTTCTTCTAAACTCACAGGTATCTCCGACCCGCCAGCCCACACGCCCGTGACACAACATGCAGCCGACACGCCCTCTGGCCATTGATTTCTATCAGGGCGCGCAATCGAAATCCTGAGACTCTCGTTCTGAGAGTCTAGCATGGAACCGCGGCGGTGGGCACACGATACAGGCGAGCTACTTCTGCTCGGAGCACATTCACACTTCACCCAGACTTAACCTTGGAGGTAACTCGAGCAACAAGCTAACGCAAGCAGAACCAAACATGCACTGGCAATTGAGAAGCGAACACCGAGACGACTTATGTGCTCAGTTTCCCTCCGCACAGTTTAGCGACACTCAACAGTGCTTCGTCGAGCCGCGCCATCCTCTCAAGTTCTCGCGTAGCTCTAGACGGGCTGGGCCCCCAAACAAACGACGCAAGACTTTGGAGGGTCAGACAAAAACAACCCGATTTCAGCGTGCACAAAGCTCGACCCAACACGACCACGCCTCAGACCCACAGCTCCGCAAGGGTAGCATGTAGCAAGCATGCCACATCAGCTTGTCCAAACAGCATTGCTTATGTCTTCGACAGGCATTGGCCCACACAGCTACCACACGACACAAAACCAGGGCCAGGAACTCCGGCTCTCTACTTCGTCGCACAGCGACGATGGTACCTGCACACATCTAGTCCACACCGAAAGATGCACTGCGGCTGCACGCGCCACGTCAACCGTCGCACATTTCCAAGGTCTCTTCCGCAGCACGCTGGGCTTTACCGAACTTGTTCACGAGCGAGCGCACCGTTTGGACCTCTGCCGCAACATTGGCGGCTGCCAAGGAGCGCTGCGCATCATAGTCCACGACTGGCAAAAAAGCACGCTTGACTCAATCGACTTCAGCCTACGACCACACAGTTCTACGGAAGCCATCCTGGCGCTGGAGGGCAGTGAGCAATGCGAAAGCTTATCATAAGACGGGCGAGATTCCCCAGTCCGTCGCACCGCAATAGCCCCAAGAATCCACGCCGCTTTCGACTACCTTGCACACAGACTACCAAGCAAATCCGGCCATGTTCCGTCGCGGCAGTGGCAAACACTCGCCTGCTGCTCAACATAGCACCAAGGCCTGCCACTTGATCCACTAGGGCTCGGAGCCTGAACTCATCAGAGACTGCACTGCACAGTCGCTCACACTACAGCAATACGCATTGCTCGCAAATGCTAAGCCCAACACCGTGGCGCAGCCTGTGTACACGTGCTTGTCCTGAAGAGACGCTTGCCCGCTCCCACCATGGACAAGCTTCTCGGTTGTACATGCACCCGGACTTGTGTAGGTCTTTGGGTCACTGCAGGTCGTAATACACACTGAAACCTCATCGACGCATTAACACCGAAAGCCATCGCCGCTCTGTTGCAAGATGTCCTGCACGAACGCTGCGGCACACAGCCGACCATCGACCTGCAACAAACCACGCCTGAGGAAGGTTTTCAGACCCAAGAGTTAATCACCTGGATCAAAAAACGGACCAAGCGACGATGTTGCTGGCGGAACGCCGTCAAAGGCTTCAGCTGCTCTCGCGACAGGTCGTCGGTCAGCTGCGCCCCAGCACCCAGGACAAGCAACACGACCCCTCCAAGAAGCACCTGCATGGCTACTGTAAGACCCAGTCGCCCAAATCACTCACTCAGATCCAATCTGAATCTTCTAGCAATACAGATTTCGTCTCTGGCTTCTTCTAAACTCACAGGTATCTCCGACCCGCCAGCCCACACGCCCGTGACACAACATGCAGCCGACACGCCCTCTGGCCATTGATTTCTATCAGGGCGCGCAATCGAAATCCTGAGACTCTCGTTCTGAGAGTCTAGCATGGAACCGCGGCGGTGGGCACACGATACAGGCGAGCTACTTCTGCTCGGAGCACATTCACACTTCACCCAGACTTAACCTTGGAGGTAACTCGAGCAACAAGCTAACGCAAGCAGAATCGAACACCGAGACGACTTATGTGCTCAGTTTCCCTCCGCACAGTTTAGCGACACTCAACAGTGCTTCGTCGAGCCGCGCCATCCTCTCAAGTTCTCGCGTAGCTCTAGACGGGCTGGGCCCCCAAACAAACGACGCAAGACTTTGGAGGGTCAGACAAAAACAACCCGATTTCAGCGTGCACAAAGCTCGACCCAACACGACCACACCTCAGACCCACAGCTCCGCAAGGGTAGCATGTAGCAAGCATGCCACATCAGCTTGTCCACACAGCATTGCTTATGTCTTCGATGTCTTCGACAGGCATTGGCCCACACAGCTACCACACGACACAAGACCAGGGCCAGGAACTCCGGCTCTCTACTTCGTCGCACAGCGACGATGGTACCTGCACACATCTAGTCCACACCGAAAGATGCACTGCGGCTGCACGCGCCACGTCAACCGTCGCACATTTCCAAGGTCTCTTCCGCAGCACGCTGGGCTTTACCGAACTTGTTCACGAGCGAGCGCACCGTTTGGACCTCTGCCGCAACATTGGCGGCTGCCAAGGAGCGCTGCGCATCATAGTCCACGACTGGCAAAAAAGCACGCTTGACTCAATCGACTTCAGCCTACGACCACACAGTTCTACGGAAGCCATCCTGGCGCTGGAGGGCAGTGAGCAATGCGAAAGCTTATCATAAGACGGGCGAGATTCCCCAGTCCGTCGCACCACAATAGCCCCAAGAATCCACGCCGCTTTCGACTACCTTGCACACAGACTACCAAGCAAATCCGGCCATGTTCCGTCGCGGCAGTGGCAAACACTCGCCTGCGGCTCAACATAGCACCAAGGCCTGCCACTTGATCCACTAGGGCTCGGAGCCTGAACTCATCAGAGACTGCACTGCGCAGTCGCTCACACTACAGCAATACGCATTGCTCGCAAATGCTAAGCCCAACACCGTGGTGCAGCCTGTGTACACGTGCTTGTCCTGAAGAGACGCTTGCCCGCTCCCACCATGGACAGGCTTCTCGGTTGTACATGCACCCGGACTTGTGTAGGTCTTTGGGTCACTGTAGGTCGTAATACACACTGAAACCTCATCGACGCATTATCACCGAAAGCCATCGCCGCTCTGTTGCAAGATGTCCTGCACGAACGCTGCGGCACACAGCCGACCATCGACCTGCAACAAACCACGCCTGAGAAGGTTTTCAGACCCAAGAGTCAATCACCTGGATCAAAAAACGGACCAAGCGACGATGTTGCTGGCGGAACGCCGTCAAAGGCTTCAGCTGCTCTCGCGACAGGTCGTCGGTCAGCTGCGCCCCAGCACCCAGGACAAGCAACACGACCCCTCCAAGAAGCACCTGCATGGCTACTGTAAGACCCAGTCACCCAAATCACTCACTCAGAGCCAATCTGAATCTTCTAGGATTTCATCTCTATTTTCTTCTAAACTCACAGGTATCTCCGACACGCCAGCCCACACGGCCGTGACACAACATGCAGTCGACACTAGCAGTCACTAGCTCTTGTTTTCTATCAGGGGTGCACAATCGAAAGCCTGTCTCTAGGCTCGACATGTACAAACTACCCACCCTCCAGCCCATAAGCGCCGTGACACTTCTGGGATCCTGTCGAACCCTGACCCTGAACCCAGAACACAACAGGCACACCAGTCCCGGAGAAGCAACCCCCTGACGAGGCTGATGGGGGATACATTTCTGTCAGCGTGCGGCTGATGCGTCGTTTGTCAGCTCTTAAGCTGATGTCCCATGCTGGCTAAGCAACTGTTTTAGCCATGTGGTCAGTGTAGATTCTGGCTGTACTTACCACCACCTTCAAAAGGAGAGAGCGTCGCTTGCTGTGGTCGTGCTTGGTTTCTCGTAAACGGTGACCCCTGCCCAGATTTTTGATCGGGCAAGGGCGGGCGGGAGATCGAAAATCAGGGCGGCTCCCGTGCTGCTCCCGGTCTACACACCGGTAAAACCACAGTCACTGTGCTTCAGACACACAGCTGCAAGTATGAACATGCCGCACTATCCAGGCACTCCGCACTCCCCAGAGACTCCCTGGCCTAGCCTGCCTCGCAACACACGACAACATCTGCATGCCACCACTCCCGGACACTGCAAAGACATACAAGGACACACCCTAGACAAACCACCCTCGCAAAGATTCTATCGGATCCCTCTTTTCGCCCCTCCGGTTCCCTCCGGTTCGACCCGCAAGACGCAAGTGCACACACGCTCTTTTGTTCGTGGGATGCGCAAA
Organism: Symbiodinium sp. CCMP2592; assembly: GCA_905221615.1. Classification (NCBI taxonomy): domain Eukaryota; class Dinophyceae; order Suessiales; family Symbiodiniaceae; genus Symbiodinium; species Symbiodinium sp. CCMP2592. Next base: position 124,916 of record CAJNDT010005890.1, on the reverse strand, counting down.
TGCCGACAGTCTTTCCTGGCCTAGCAAGGAACAACAAACTTCCTGGAGGCGATTGAGGCGGCGGTGGGCTCAGAAGAAAGCCTACGGCTGACCTACCTGGATCTAGCTCTAGGCTCTGGGCAGGGCCGGAGCCACAAGCTGCAACTATACAAATGCTTCGCAAACTTATGGTACAATTCCGACACGAGACGCTTAAGGTGCTGCGCTTCGCTCCGCACTGTTCAGCGAGACTCTCGTTCTGAGAGTCTAGCATGGAACTGCAGCGGCGGGCACACGATAACTAAAGGCGAGCTGCTTCTGCTCGGAGCATATTCACACTTCACCGAGACTTAGCCTTGAAAGTAGGATTCTTACGCAGACAAGAAACAAGCGGACTGCAACCTTCATTTTGCCCCACAGCGCAATGAGGTCTTGTCACGTTGGTAAGGGGAAGAGACGACCCAGGGCCAACGACGGACAGTCCAGCCCGAGCCGAGCGAAGCTATGCAAGGCAACATACGGCCCTACATTAGTAGCAGGCCCTGTTACAAGGTCGCAACGAAAACCTCAACTCCCCTCTCACAACCCAGGTTTTCTGTGGGCGCGGAGGGCAAGAAACAGAAAACTTGGAGCACACCTGATGTGAAACAGGATTTCTTCTGCTCACAGCATTCGAGCAGCTGATTCTGGCTGCACATGCAGTGAATAAGTTCCACAGGCAAACGCGACGCAAGCGTCTGCACTGCCACAAGCCCATGCACACTCAAAGCAAGCCGTGACACTGCACACATCACAATGCACTGAAGAACTGCTAGCCAATCCCACTTTGATGCATGCTGCGCATGCACCCCGCAACTCGAGCAAAAAGCTAACCGGCTAACGCAAGCAGAACTAAATATGCAATGGCAACTGAGACACGAACACCGACACGACTTAGGCGCTCCGCTTCGCTCCGCACAACTTAGCGACACTCAACAGTACTTCGACGAGCCGTGCCATCCTCTCATGTTCTCGGGTAGCTCAAGAGGGGTTTCAGCATGCACAAAGCTTGACCCGACACGATCACGCCTCAGACCCACAGCTCTGCAAGGTTGGCAAGGGTAGCATGTAGCATGCCACATCAGCTTGTCCACACAGCATTGCTTATGTCTTCGATGTCTTCGACAGGCATTGGCCCACACAGCTACCACACGACACAAGACCAGGGCGAAGAACTCCCGCTCTCTACTTCGTCGCGCAGCGGCGATGGTACCTCCACCATATGCACACCGAAAGATGCACTGCGGCTGCACGCGCCACGTCAACCGTCGCACATTTCCAAGGTCTCTTCCGCAGCACGCTGGGCTTTACCGAACTTGTTCACGAGCGAGCGCACCGTTTGGACCTCTGCCGCAACATTGGCGGCTGCCAAGGAGCGCTGCGCATCATAGTCCACGACTGGCAAAAAAGCACGCTTGACTCAATCGACTTCAGCCTACGACCACACAGTTCTACGGAAGCCATCCTGGCGCTGGAGGGCAGTGAGCAATGCGAAAGCTTATCATAAGACGGGCGAGATTCCCCAGTCCGTCGCACCGCAATAGCCCCAAGAATCCACGCCGCTTTCGACTACCTTGCACACAGACTACCAAGCAAATCCGGCCATGTTCTGTCGCGGCAGTGGCAAACACTCGCCTGCGGCTCAACATAGCACCAAGGCCTGCCACTTGAGCCACTCGGGCTCGGAGCCTGAATTTATCACAGACTGCACTGCACGTTCGCTCAAACTACAGCAACACGCATGGGAAGTAGTTTAGCTACGCGGCCTATCACAACACCAAACCAAGGAAGCAAGCTCGCACACAGGACTGTCAGCACAATCACTTACAAGCACACATGCAGCAACGCAGTGCTCCTCACTTTTCAACCCTGAGATGGTGGAGATACGACGAGTCTCATGCCATTCTGAAAGCTGCAAGTGAGACTCTCGACCTTCGAACGGCCCAAACAAGAAGAGATCCCTCCTCAGAGAATGCCAGGGCCGAGTCGAACATCCCCACCCCCCACATTTTGCAGAATCGCAGCGGGCGGGAAAATGTTAAAGAACGGGCTTCACTACGGTTCCTACTCTCAAACTGAAGCGGCCACTTTTCCTTGTGGGTCGCTGTGTCCGCTGGGTCTCGAGCCTGCACGTCACGGGCGTGAGTCCGGCTGTTCCTGTGCATTAGCTACACTGCACTAGCTGTGTTACTGTTCCTGGCAGAATGTTTAACAGAAAAGCAAAATGTTCACACAAGGCTTCGCTAGCAGGTAGCACATAAACGCTCCTGCACCTATGAGCCTTGCAGGCAGAGCCACATGCTTCCAGAGCAACAGCAAACATGTAACATGTCCGCAGGTGTTCAAGCGCTTGCACAAATACACACAAGCGCAAGACCAGGCATCAGCTACGCACATACTTCCCACTTAGATACACGCACGCGTGCACCTCGCTGCTCGCAAACGCTGAGCCCAACACCGTGGTGCAGCCTGTGTACACGTGCTTGTCCTGAAGAGACGCTTGCCCGCTCCCACCATGGACAGGCTTCTCGGTTGTACATGCACCCGGACTTGTGTAGGTCTTTGGGTCACTGCAGGTCGTAATACACACTGAAACCTCACCGACGCATTAACACCGAAAGCCATCGCCGCTCTGTTGCAAGATGTCCTGCACGAACGCTGCAGCGCACAGCCGACCATCGACCTGCAACAAACCACGCCTGAGAAGGTTTTCAGACCCAAGAGTCAATCACCTGGATCAAAAACGGACCAAGCGACGATGTTGCTGGCGGAACGCCGTCAAAGGCTTCAGCTGCTCTCGCGACAGGTCGTCGGTCAGCTGCGCCCCAGCACCCAGGGCAAGCAACACGATCCCTCCAAGAAGCACGTGCATGGCTACTGTAAGACCCAATCGCCCAAATTTCTCACTCAGAGCCAATCTGGATCTTCTAGCAACACAGACTTCGTCCCTATCTTCTTCTAAACTCACAGGTACACCCCGACCCGCCAGCCCACACTGCCGTGACACAACATGCAGTCGACGCGCCCTCTCACTCTTGTTTTTCTACGAGGGATGCGCAATCGAAATCCTAAGACTCTCGTTCCGAGATTCTAGCATGGAACCTCATCAAACTTCCCGGAGGCGAATGGGGCGGCGGTGGGCACAGGAGAAATGCAAGCCACTTCTGCCCGCAGCCTAACACACAACACCTCGGAGGCAACTCGAGCAGAAGGCTAGCAGAACTAAATATGTAGCTGCGGCTGTGAAACGAACACCGAGACGACTTATGTGCTCCGCTTCGCTCTGCACAGTTTAGCATCGGACCGCCGATGCTCGGCACAGGTTGTCCATTTCAGAACGAGGGAAGGTGCACACCAACACACACTAGCACACGTTTCACTATTCGCTCATGAGGCACAACACTCCTTTTGAACCAGACACACAAAGGCGTGAGAGGGACCCAGGCAGGGTCCCATCACACACGACACTGCCTACACAACTCCGTCCCTAGACGGCCACTTGGGGCTCTCTCGGGGCGGGCGGGTGGGTTTTCCTTGTGAACCCTCTACAATCTCGCACTCACTCAACACAAGCGGCCTTTTTGGAATGATGGGACGATGTCCGAAAGCCTAAGCAGAAGCCTCCAGGGACAGCAGTCCCACTCCACCCTCCTTTAAGGGCGGGCGGGTGGGAAAATGAAATCAACTGGCTGCACAAGCTGTCGACAGCAGCCCACCTCTAACCACACAAACACGATCGGACTGCTGGACAGCTGTGCACACACAACTATATAGAAGACGTTCGCGCGAGATAGAGAGAGTCGCAGTCACGTGAAATAACTGCGCAACGAGGTCGGTTCGGCACATCACACACTGCACTTGCTGCTGCAAGCTGTGGACTGATGCATAACACATACATGGCGCGGTTGCATGTGAGTGTTCGTCGCATGCACTTGGCTGAGTGTCGGCGCGTGCAAGCGTACAACCCCCCACCACTTCAAGGGCAGGCGGGCGGGGCAAAACAAGAAGACACACCACACAAAGTGTTCAGCCACACAGGAAACCACCAGAGCATTCTCTAGCACCTGCTGGCCTGGACATGCATCAACATGCATCATCATGCATCATGAGCACGTGCTGCACGGCAATCACAACAGGGCGACACAACACGGAACGCAACTGCCAACGCAAAACCACAAGCATGCACAGGCTTAGTAGGTTTTACTTTCAGTCTGGACAGCGGGCAATGAAGCGAAGTCAACAAGTTGAAGTAGGCATGTCTTCGGCAGGCACACAGTTAGCACTGGACACAGGTTCTTACACACGCACGAAGTGGCTATCTCTCCTTTTCATCAGTCGGACATGCCTGTAATCCTTCGACCCGAGGCAGGAGAAACTCTTCCCGGGCGGTCCGGTGGGAAAATCAAGAACACTATAGACCAAAGCATAGCGATGTTGCCAGCACCTGACATTTGTACACCACACAGAAGCACTGCTGGCATCAACTGCAACTGTACAGCACTGCATGTACATGTGAGAGACGGGTGTACAGCCAAACCCAGCCGAACCGCTACACCCGACATGAGCACGGAATATCTCATGGACAGCACCCTAGCCTGTCCAGCCCTAGTCGTAGCCTAGCCGCCCGTTTACACAAACACCCCAAATCTTCAGCACACAGAAAGGCCCACCCAACCCCCCAACCCTCTACGAAGTCAGAGAAAGCAGCAATGACGAACCTAACGAACCTTCCCCTGCGGTCTCCTTCATTTTTGAGATGCGGTGGCAGAGTTCTTGGGTTTCAGAGCACCGGGCGATATTGCAACCGCTTATCGAGTCGACCCAAACCCAACCTCTACATTTTGCAGGGTGCGGCGGGCGGGAAAGGCAAGATGTCCCTACTTTGACTTGGCTGGGCCTATCGCCCAACCCACTGCCTGCTAACCAGCAGTTGCAACTGTGAGCACACAACGCTGCGAGCTGTCAAGCAGTCACACCAACAAGTTCATGCAGACATGCAGTCGCTCACACACATGACATGGTGCTATAGATCCCACTTTTCTGCACGCACGCGTGCATCTCGCAGGACGCGAAAGATGCTCCGTCTGCCAACACAACTGCCACCTTGGTGACTTTCGAAACTGCAACTGGACTGCAACTCTGCTTTCCAACGACACAATGCTTGAAACATCACACCTTGACCACCGGTAGCTCACCTGCATGGCTGCTTGGTGCACCTGCCGCTGAACCGTCACTGCTGTCCTCCATCCCTTGTTCCACCTCCTCCCTTTCCACCTCCTCCAAATCTGCAGCGTCTGCACTCAATCCTGCACCATCATCTTGCCGCTCAGGCACAAGAGCACCTGAGCGCACTGGCTTGCGAAAACCATCGCGCGACGCCATCGAAGGCTGCCCACCCACACCATTGGAAAGGGAGGCAGCGGTTGCGCTGCCCCTAAGCAAGATCTCCTGCTCCTGTCCGAGAACACTTTGCCGAGTTCCAGCAGCGTTGTCATCATAGAGTCGCGGGTTCTCAGGGCCGTCTAAGCTGTTGTCACTGTAATCAGCAGGCGGACACTCTCGCGGAAAAGGATTTGCATCGTCGAAAGATTGGTACTGCCAACATGTTACTTGATGATAAGCGAGCAAAAGTAGCGATAGGAAACCACACCTGCGGCGGAGCTCTCCATACGTTCCTGAAACCGACAGCACACAAATCGTTGTCAGTTGTTTGCCAACCGCGGCTACATTGCTACATGTCACTAGGGCTAGGGCACTATACAGCAGGTCATACAGCACGAGTACACCTAATCGCTTGCGCGGTCAAGCACGTCCGCGAACTAAGAAATCCACGCCTCTGCCCCACATCCCAGCTGGAGGGATCCTAGCGCGCCGCCAAGAAATCCGAACAAGAAACCAACCAAGCCCCATGGACAAGACCAGCAAACCCAACCACAACCCACCCTTGCAGTGAACCCCCACTCTCTTCAACCGGTGGATCTTACGGAGCTTTATCTGAAACAATGAAGACATCAGCTCCGATGCTGATACATCGCTTCAGACACAGGGTGGGAGGGTGGGACAACAAGACTGCCGTCCGACAGCACTTGCAGGGACTCGAGCAAGCACACTCGATACAACACACTGGCACACGGACAACTGAAGCAAGCACACACGCAACACCCAAGTGCAAACACGGGTTGCCTGCAATGTCTGCAAGCACACAAGGCACTCTCGGATCCCACGTCGCGCCCAGCAAGCGTTCAAGTGTTCACCTACCGCACCCCAACCGCCACTGAGCGCATGACCAAAAGAATGCAACAGTACACAGCGGCGGAACAGATACCTGGAAAAATCACGACCGTGGCGAGATGATGGATAGCATTCTGCGACAATCCGGCAGCCAAGAAACCATGGAGCATACCCCAATGATGTCGTCCAGCCACAACCTGCCAGAAGATTCCACAAGCACAGAAGCGCCTCTGCTTCTGCCTTTGACCCGGGAAATGATTGCGCACCCTGGGCAAAGCACCAGCGGCAGGATGCACAACGGAAAGCCTCAGTTGCGGCAGCAACGAACGGCGACAACACCCAACGACAACTGATTGGACGCAATGTGTAAGTGTAAGGCAACGGCACATAGGCACCCGGCCACCAACAGGCGAAAATTCTGCTCTGCTGAAAGGTGTCCTGAGCACAGCTGCAGTAAACATTATGTACTTTACAGCACCGCGGCTTTGACCCCTGCCAGTTGGTGTTATCTGTTGTTGCACACCTAAACGAAAACGCCACGTCTCAATCAAGCCTAGAGTGTACAGAAACAATTGCTATTTGCCAGCCAAGTGTCGTGCAGCGAGGAAATATCGAAGAGCACATCATGGACATATAGCTGGAGAAGCAAGCCTCACGACAACATGGTTGTTCAGATAACAAACTCACACCGCAAAAAGACGGACGGAAGCACGGGATCAAAATCCACCACTAGAAACCCCAACCCCCCAACCCCCTACCAGGTCAGAGCAAGCAGCAACGAGGAACCTGACGAACCTTCAATCGTGGGTCTCGAAGCACCGGGTGATATTGCAGCCGTTTATCGAGTCGACTCGAACCCAACCCCTACATTTTGCAGGGTGCGGCGGGCGGGAAAAGCAAAATGTCCCTACTTTCACTTGCCCTATCGCCCAACCCACTGCCTGCTAACCAGCAGGTGCAGCTGTGAGCACACAACACTGCGATCTGTGAAGCAATCACGCCAACAAGTTCACGCAGACACGCAGTCGTTCACACACGTGACATGGTGCTATAGATCCCACTTCACTGCACGCACGCGTGCATCTCGCGACACCCCGAACAGCAGTCGCTCGCGACCTTCCGAAACGCAATCTAACATACGCAACAAGCTGACACGGTTACACGGCAGTCGCAAGAAGCATGTCAGTTCGAGAACTAGGTTTCCGCGTGTGTTGTAGGGATCCTACCGTGCCGCTGAGAATCCTGAACAAGAACCCAACCAAGCCCCGAAAACAAAACCAGCGAACCCAGCTGCCACCGAAAGCCCGAAGGATCTCTACCAACATCGACCCAATCGACCCATCTATGTTTACATGCTTTGCACCAACAACAATCGCCCTCGGCGACTTACAAAGAAACAGCGCGAAGCCTAACCAGGCAAGCACACCAGCTAGCGCCAGCATCCCCACACTTCAAAATTTTCGCAGGAAGCTGCTATCTGCAGTAACCTGCTGCACGGCGAGCAATGGCACTCGCTCAACACACAAGCACAATAACTGCAAGCAAGAGCTGTGACCCAGCCGCGCGCAGACGCAAGCGACACGCGCAAGTCAAGTAAACTGCAACACAAAGGCGCTGGAAACTGGAGAGCCCAACTTCACGCCCTAAAGTGCACCCCGTAAACAGGAGCAGGACTAAGCACCAGCATTGCACATGCTGCCCACTTTGACACACGCACGCACACGCCCCTTCCAAGTGCCCCCGCTCAAGAGCACGCAAGCACCAGGCTGCTCCCGACTCCAGAGAAAGATGATAAACAAGAAACAGTCATGCCCACATCCATCTGCAAGCGAATGTAATGTGCATAAGCGCTGCCCGTTGGACATGAGCACCAACCCTTTCCACTGAATATGATATGCCCTTGGCCCTTGGCCGCACCTTATACATGCCATCAGAAGTCTTACCGACTTTCGATGCATATGTGTTCGGGAACCTGGCAGGAACAGGAAACTCCTCAAGCGGCGCAGTTGGCGAAGATGAAAGCATTGGGATCTGACCCGCTGATCACACCATCGAGCCTCAAGCGAAGCTCCACCGCTTGCAGAAAACACCATGACACACTTCCTATCTGATCTACAGTCCAGATGGCATGTCACATGCCACTATGAAGCTCTACTTACCGAATCGGCGGCAAGGACAGGAGCATTTTGTCCGGCGGTCTCTGAGTATCCCGGTCTCCATTTATGCAGACCAGCGTCATGCTGTCGGTTACATCAGCCATTCTGGCAGGACGCAGGTCATGACTGATGCAGCCTACACTGCATTGATTTCCAAGACGCACATAAAGTCTACCATTGGTATCGGGTACAGGACTGCGCCCATGCAGTTGTGCCCTTCAAAAGACACTGCATCTCGACTTGGGTCTTGCTTCACGCACAGTGTGCATCATAGCTACAAAGCATGGGCCAGGCCTGTTACCATTGGCATGCAGAATAACGGCTGCAAGATCCTCAGCCAGCAAGCATTCACCCTCTATGTGCGATAGAAGGCACATTGCTAGATGTTGCACAAGCCAACAAGAAACATCAAGTATTGAAGCACATAGGCAGAGTTAGACTCAGAGGTTGTTTGCCTGGGCCCTGCTTGAAAACCCTACAACTTTCCTAGCTGCTGGCCACAAACCTCAGAGCGGGCAGCCCTCGTCGACACGTGCGCCTAAATTGAAGCTATAACCAACACGTCCTGCGCGTGGACACGTATGCCTCAAACGAAGAGCGAGGTTGAACAGAACAGCTAGGAAGGCGGCTCATTAGTGATCATTAGTGGGCTATTTAACTTTGCTCTTGTGAATTAGGAGGGATACGCGAGAGAGAGAGAGAGAGAGAGAGAGAGAGAGAGAGAGAGAGAGAGAGAGAGAGAGAGAGAGAGAGAGAGAGAGAGAGAGAGAGAGAGAGAGAGAGAGAGAGAGAGAGAGAGAGAGAGAGAGAGAGGGAGAGAGAGCGGCGAGAGAGGTGAGGGGAGAGGATGAGAGAGGAGGAGAGAGAGAGAGAGAGAGAGAGAGAGAGAGAGAGGAGAGAGAGGGAGGAGAGAGAGAGAGGAGAGAGGAGAGAGAGAGAGAGAGAGAGAGAGAGAGAGCGAGAGAGAGAGCGTGAGAGAGAGTGCGCGAGAGACAGTGCGCGAGAGAGAGTGCGCGAGAGAGAGTGCGCGAGAGAGAGCACGAGAGAGAGCGCGAGAGAGAGTGCGAGAAAGAGCGCGAGAGAGACTGCGAGAGAGACTGCGAGAGAGAGTGCGAGAGAGAGTGCGAGAGAGCGAGAGAGCGACAAAGCGACAGAGCCACAGAGTCTTGCAATGCAGTTAGGGTAGGCTTGTTTTATCACGGAGCGGTGCGACGGCAGTGGGGACCGGCGAAGGAAGCATAGCAGGCATAGCAAAGTAGCAGTGAGGATCGACATTCGGCACTGCACAGAAACACCAACAAACACGATTCAGTATGCCGCATAGCTTCTTCGAGGCCACAGCATGCTAGAGTGAGTGAGTGAGTGTGGCTGGGTATTGTGAGGCCCCAGCAGGATCAGCCGTTGCTTCCGCCCGAAGGTTAAAGCGCAAAGCTGCAGGCCGGCTCCACACGAACGCCGTGCATCATGGCAAACCCGATGCACCCTTAACCATGACAGGGCTCTCGAAACCGAACTGGAGAGGACACTAGGCAAGCCCGCCACCTGCACCTCCTAGCAAAGGAAATTGCTAGGAAGGCCGGCATAAGGGCAAGACAGCATGCCATCCTCGATACCTCTGCCAGATCAAACGGCTCTTCCCGACGCAATCGCTCGCGACGGTACTGGGCCAGGTCTGGAGCGTCCCCGACAGGGCGCGGGTTGGTGGCTGCTGCCAAACATGGCTAGTGCTCTTCCCGTTGGATCCCTCCGCGGGTACTGGGCACCAAAGCAGCTCATCCAACCCCGAGGGCGCGACACGCTCATCACTTTTGTTCATGCCTGGCGGTGGCAAGGGGCCGCCTCCACCGATGGCAAACAGTCTGCCACCCCCCTGACCGCAAACTCACAAACAGTTTTCCCTCTGAGTGAATGGCCCAATGCCTGCAACTAGCGGCAGAGACCAGCGCGAGAGGGGTACAGCATGCTAGACACAATCACGTATTAATCCTCTCACCCATCCTAACAAGCCAAGACTAAACACGTGCAGGCGCGCCGACATTGTTTTGCAAGATGCAGGGACAAGCCATCCAGCAGATCTCTGCCAACAGGCTACCCTTCTCCCCCTCCCTCTTCCTGAGCTGCTCCGCAGCCCAGGGTGGGTGGGTGGGAAAGGCAGAACACGAGTCTGTATCTGCCAACAACAGTGGCGCAGCCTGAACCTATGCACACCCCTTGACAGCAAGCTGCACCAACTCGCACACGGGCATGTTCGGTGGGAGAGAGGGATGGTGTTCCTGCCTACCCCAACCAACCGCGAACACCAGTACTACATGCCCACAGCAGCTTCAGACAGGTCACCAGATTGGAGGCGGAATCTGTCACAGCCAACCAGCAACAGCAACGCACCCGACAATCACGCAACATCCGCAGCTGCAACCACTGCGCACCATCGGCGGCACAAAATGAACCACAGCTGCTATTATCACCTTGGAAGCCAGCACTGACCCAGGTGTCTGCACAAGGGAAATGACATCGAAACGGCCCAAACCTGCACCATACCCAGGCCCAGAGAAAGTCCTTGCTTTGCAAGCATGAGAGGGATCATTGAACTCGATGCTCCTGCCAAGCACGGATGCACCAAAACGCACCGTTGATATCAAACTTGAGTTGATTCAGTCACTACGCGAGGAGCAACTTAAACCTCAGCTGGAAACTGACCTTGTTAGTTAGTCCGTACGACAGTATGTCCGGCTGCCTGAGTCATTCACGAGTCTTGGCCTCGCTCCGGGGCCTGACTCCCTTTCCAATACCAACCCACCCGCTAAAAACCAAGGGCGACACAGAAAATGAAGTCAACGGGTCCCACCTGCACGCAGCAACACATTCAAGTTCTGTCATCACTCTGTCTGTGTGCATCGGAACGCGTTTGCTGGGACTGTATTGCTCATGCAAAGGAACACGCGTGGGCGGGGTCCGGGAACTTCAACCATTTCAAATCCGGCAGCTGTTGCTGTCACAGCTATTCCGTGTCTGTGCTCTCAACACACGTAATGTTAAGGTGGTCAAACACATGCACCCTTTTCAATGGTCGTAACGCACACCCCGCCAGGCGGAAGGAAATCCTGCCGCTCAATTTTGTGTGCAGCAGGAAGTGCGAGCAGAGGCTGCACACAAACACACTTAACACCCGTGTGTTCGCTGCATGCGCTTGTAGAGTGGTATGTGTGCGCAAGCACCCCTTAATAGGACTTCATTGCCCAAATGTAGTGGCCTCATGTTATGTCGGCACACGCACGACTCACGGTACGAACGCACGCCAAGAACAGAGCACTGTCGACGCTGCACGCAGCACCAAAGGCATCTAGCCGAGCCTGGCCCTGATGCTGCTTGGCCCAGTTTTGCCAACCTGCACTGCACAAACACGATCTATCGGGAAAGCTTGAGTTGGCTCTGATGCAAGCGCTGCACATCTTGGATAGATCAAAGCCGAAAGCCTGATCAAGAACACACCCTAGCCAGGTTGCCTCATAACTTGGTTCAGACATGGCAAATGGCAAAAAATCCGACACCTTCGATGAGCCACCTGCCGCACCGCACAATGCATTCACGCTTCCACCCAAGAATGATAAGGACTGGTTTTGTACCCGGGAAAGGTGCAACGCCAGCAACCTGGTTTACAAGACATGAACTCCATCGCAGGAACTAACAGTCGAGCCATCCGTCAGCCTCCGTGCTTGCAGCGGCCAGGGTGCGCATATCTTGCAGCAAAACATCATGCAGCGACCGGATTCAATCGGGTTGTAGAGAGAGCGAGAGAGCGCGAGAGAGCGCGCGCGAGAGAGAGAGAGAGAGAGAGAGAGAGAGAGAGAGAGAGAGAGAGAGAGAGAGAGAGAGAGAGAGAGAGAGAGAGAGAGAGAGAGAGAGAGAGAGAGAGAGAGAGAGAGAGAGAGCGACAGATTTCTGCCAACAGTCACACGCATGAAGCACATCGTCCACTGTGACTGTTAAACTGTTCAATGAAGGTTAGCTAAACGCACGCGCACCGCAGTGTGGCGCATTCGGCAGAAGAGAATACGCACTGTAGGCGCCAGAGCTCGTTTCTGGCACCTGGCAAAGAAGCGAATTTACCACGAGCGCACGGCTTCAAGGACCGGCTGTCGCTACATGGCTGAACGCGAACCCGTGCCACCTCAGCCATGTTTCTGCGAAAAAAGCTTGCGTTGAACTGATCCTGGAAATGCGACCTGAAGCTACACAGCCACAAATCCTCCAACATGTCTCGCATCACAGTCTGAACAACACGAGCGGATGCTTCATGGCGAGCTTTCATAAGCTCTCGCACACGACTGTCAGCACAATCACTTGCAAGCACACATGCAGCGCTCCTCGCTTTTCAACCCTGAGATGGTGGAGATACGACGAGGCTCATGCAATTCCGAAAGCTGTACTTGAGACTCTCGACCTTCGAACGGCCAAAACAAGAAGAGATCCCTCCTCAAAGAATGCCAGGGCTGAGTCGAACATCCCCACCCCCCACATTTTGCAGAATCGCAGCGGGCGGGAAAATGTTAAAGAACGGGCTTCACTACGGTTCCTACTCTCAAACTGAAGCGGCCACTTTTCCTTGTGGGTCGCTGTGTCCGCTGGGTCTCGAGCCTGCACGTCACGGGCGTGAGTCCGGCTGTTCCTGTGCATTAGCTACACTGCACTAGCTGTGTTACTGTTCCTGGCAGAATGTTTAACAGAAAAGCAGAATGCTCACACAAGGCTTCGCTAGCAGGTAGCACACAAACACTCCTGCACCTATGAGCCTTGCAGACAGAGCCACATGCTTGCAGAGCAACAGCAAACATGTAACATGTCGGCAGGTGTTCAAGCACTTGCACAAGTACACACACAAGTGCAAGACCAAGCATTAGCTACGCACATACTTCCCACTTAGATACACGCACGCGTGCACCTCGCGCAGGCCCTGTTACAAGGTCGCAACGAAAACCTCAACCCCCCTCTCACAACCAAGGTTTCTGTGGGTGTGGAGGGAGGGAGACAGAAAACTTGGAGCACACCTGACGTGAGGCAGGATCTCTTCGCTCACAGCATTCGAGCAGCTGATTCTGGCTGCATATGCATCAAATAAATTTAGTACGCAACTCGTGATGATGAAAGTTTCCGGGCTACCACAAGCCACACGCAAAGGCAACGCAAGCCGTGACACTGCACACATCACAATGCACTGAAGATCTGCTAGCTAGTTGCTAGCCGCTTGCCAATCCCACTTTGATGCATGCTACGCATGCACCTCGCTTCTAACCAGGTTGATCATGATGACCGTCAGCATTATGCATCATCATCATATCATCATCACATGGAAGGCCCTTTTGGGGGCTAGGAAAGCCTAATCTGCGTTTGGCTAGCCAGGTTTCCAACATGCCCACATCGAGTCAGAGTCCGATCTCCTGGTCATATGCACCATGTGTTGACTTGACCCTGATCGAGCGACTCCTACGCACGCCAAGCCTTTTCTACAATTCGTTTACAGCCGATTACGGCCTGCTGCGCGTTGCAGCGCCTGTTATTAAATGCTCGGACTGTGCATCCAAGCAGGCGCCAGCATGCGATGGATCCATGAACGCTGGCTGTTCGCAGTGTGCACTGGCCACATCGTCAACCGCAGCACAAGGAAGCGGGCGGGCGGGAACACAGGGGTATTCAAAGGGCACTCATATGCCCAAACAGTTCATGACTCATGACAGTGAACACATCAGATACATCACGCATCATCACGCACACTTGCCCAAGCTTTGCGGCACTGACCAGCACAAAGAACACAGCAACAGGCTTTTACATCTTTGTCACACAGTCAGCTACACACTAAAATCTAGAATCCAATCCCAACAAACCACTGCTTACTCCGGACTATGACTATGCACTCACGTCTCAGCAACAAGCAGGTACTTGTCGTAGTTGGCATGGTCGAAGCTTAGCGTCCCATACGCGGCATCGAAGGCCTGACACGAGCTGAAATCAAAACATCGCGGAACTGTCCCCTGTTTGAAGTGCCCAAGCCTTTTGCAGCTCCGATCTTTGCGAAGCCGAGACTTCACTCACAACATGAGCAGTCTTTGCGGAATTTATGGCAGCAGCCAGACAAAACGGAACCGACAACAAGATGGTGACAAGCATCGAGACACTGCCACTTGGTCAAGCAAGAACGCTCCAACACGTACTCGAACACGAAAAATCTATTTGAGGCACGCAAGGATGTTACCGCGATTTTCAGCAGTCAAGAGCAACTTTAACGAGTCACGCGAGCAACACTTTCTTTTTACTTTCGCACATGAGCTTTGAGCGGTCCAGTTGATGCTTCTCACGGCAAGTTAATTATAACAGAAATTGGAAGAATACTTATACTAAGAAATCTACTTACTACGCTTTGCACTTGTTGGACGTCAGATCCTCTCTGCCAGGGATCCTATCGAACCCTGACCCTGAACTCTGAACGCAACAGGCACTTCAGTCCCGGAGAAGCAACCCCCTGACGGGAAACCAAGCACGACCACAGCAAGCAACGCTCTCTCCTTTTGAAGGTGGTGGTAAGTACAGCCAGAATCTACACTGACCACATGGCTAAAACACTTGCTAAGCCAACATGGATCATCAGCTTAAGAGCTGACAAACGACGCATCAGCCGCACGCTGACAGAAATGTATCCCCCATCAGCCTGACGCTGACAAACGGTGACCCCTGCCCAGATTTTTGATCGGGCAAGGGCGGGCGGGAGATCGAAAATCAGGGCAGCTCCCGTGCTGCCCCCGGTCTACACACCGGTACAACAACAATCACTGTGCTTCAGACACGCAGCTGCAAGTATGAACATGCCGCACTATCCAGGCACTCCGCACTCCCCAGAGACTCCCTGGCCTAGCCTGCCGCGCAACACACGACAACATCTGCATGCCACCACTCCCGGACACTGCAAAGACATACAAGGACACACCCTAGACAAACCACCCTGGCAAAGATTCTATCGGATCCCTCTTTTCGCCCCTCCGGTTCCCTCCGGCTCGACCCGCAACACGCTCTCCGCACGGGCTCCTCGCTTTTTACGACAGCTTGGGCCGTCACGTATTTGCGATGCACGGCGACAAGATGCTGGAAAGCTAGGCACAGGCGCTCTCCAAGCGAGTTAGCACCGCAGCTGTGTCTGTGCTGAGTGCTTGCAAGACGCTCAGTGACTGAGTCATCTCGGCTGCCTGCTGAGCGTAGGCTTTCACGACATCTGCGCGCAGCGACGCGTAATCCATCTCCGGCACTGCAACCGCCGCTGCAGCACTGAACATCAGGAGCAGAGTAGGAAGCAAACAAGCAAACAAACGAGCCAAGTCCATCTCTGCAGCTGCTGTGAAGTGGCTCCCGCGCAAGACCAGTCCACTCGTCTCTACTTGTGCTCCACACTCACGCAGTCGTCACATGCCCTCTGACTTTGTTCTACCAGCGATGCGCCATTGAACAAGGACTCTGACACAGAAGAGAGTCACGTGGACTGCCACCTTCATCAGAGGTTTTGAGCACATTTGTCTAGGGGGAAGCAACGACTCAGGACCAACACGCCCATGTAACGCTAAACAAGGCAACCTGCAGCGCTGACACCGCACACAGACATTTCAACCTCAACTCACAATCAAACGTGGGCAAATCTGGCACCAGGCACACACCCTGCAAGATACATAGCCACGTTTCCCCCAGCAACATCAACCACGCAGTTGCCACCCCCTGCCTGCTAAGCACAGCAGGCTGCAACGGTGAGCATGCAACACTGCGAGCAAGCAAGCACTCGCACGAACAAGTCCAGGCACCACGCGCAATCGCTCGCACACGTGTCATGGCAACTGTTATGGCGCTATAGACCCCTCTTGACTGCACGCTCGCGCGCATGTCACCTGATGAATGCGCCAGCGAACAACATGTAAGAGCAAAGCCCAGCATTCGTCCCCCTACGACGGATGCACTCCACATAGTTGGCCAACCACGATGCTTTGAAAGGCTTTGGAAGCCGTGAATAATGTGGAAACCCACGCTAGAATCCGCTAGAAAGCCGTGCATGTGCAGAGCGTGGGAACTAAAGCACGCGTGCGTGAAGACGCGTTCGCAAGGATCAGGCCCAAGAATAAAACAAGCAGGTGGCCACAGGTCCACCATGGAAGCTGCGGCCAAGAGATCGGAGACAGGCGTGAAGACGTATCTGCTGATGATAACTCACACAGCCCACATTCTGACCAAACTCAAAACTGGAATGAGATGCTGACGCACACGAAAGCGAACATGTTGCACGTTATTTAATGGACACGCAGACGTATAAAAGACACTGTCACTGCCTCTTGGGGCCCTTGCCCGGCACTCAGCAGCATCAGGACACCGGTCCATCTGGCAGCACGTGTGTGATCTCGGTCACGTCCGCCTCAGGCCCTTCACCTGGCAAGCCGGCGCAGCCACACCCGTGACTTCCACTTCGTCACGCAGTCATGCACAGTGTCACGGCTGTCACGCACCTTCATAAGGCCAGGAAGCCAAACAAGCTCCAGACCAGCGCAGCTTCTCTTTCATGCTCATCCCCGCAAAATCTTTGCGACCAGCACAAGCACCGTACTGTGACTTGCATAGGGTTCCCTGCACATGCTCCGCGACGAATCTCGACCAACTTACACAGGCTCTGCGTGTGGCTGTCAGCACGGTTCACAAGCCCCTTTTACCTAACGAGCTTGCGAGGTTCCAGGGTGAATCACAAAGCACAGGCATGAGGATTTTGAAAGCAGCTTGAATACTTGTTTCAACATTCGTTTGGTGCGCACGCGGGTTCCTCACACGTTCTTACACAGTGCACGAAGTGGCTGTCTCTCCTTTGTCATTGGTCAAACATTTCCCGGCTTGGCAGAAAATCAAGAACACACTAGCACAGCAATTGTGCCAGCACCGGGGCTTTGTGCACCACGCAGACGCACTGCTAGCATCAACTGCAACAACGACAACTGTACCTCTCATGCTCGTATGTAGCCAACCTAGATACATCTAAGAACTAGTCAAAACGCCTGCCGCAAGCACATTGTTTTGGCTTTGCGAAGATGCTGCGCAGCAGTATCCTTCAATCCGGGCGGGCGGGCGGGGCTTCAAAACTTGCTCCAGCACCCACGGTGGAACAAACTTAGGTGATCGCACAACACGTGCAATGCACTTGCAAAGCTGAACTCAACTTGCATACAAGTTGCGTGTGTAATGCACAAGCTACATGTGCAAGAGAAAGACGGGTGTATTGCCAAGCCCAACCCAAGCCGGTACACCCGACACAGCACTGCATGTACATGTGAGAGACGGGTGTACTGCCAACACAATCTTCAGGCGGAATATTGCAGAGTACACGAGTACTCGAGATGCGCAGCCATGCTACTGTTACCTGAACGATAGGAACCAACTGCCACTCTACTGCTGCTACCATCGTCTACCACCGGCAAAACCTTGAACATAAGGAAGCATGCACGGAACAAGAAACATCAAGAAACTGCACCCATGATGCACAGGCATGGGGAAGTGACAAATATGTGTCTTGCGCGGCATACCAACACTACACTCACCCGGCCTTCTCCTGCTGCCAGTGACCTGACCATGACGACTTGCCGAGCAGAGCACTGGGAACTGAAGACTTCGACCGAAGAACTGCCTTGGTCTTGATATCTACTGTCTACATGGAGCGTAGCAAGCGTAGCAACATCTACATGAAGCATAGCATCTGGGCCGCAGGCGGGGACACGTCGCCGTAGCATCTAGCCGCGGCCGCTGCGACGGGTTAGAAGCACCGTTCGCAGCGTGACGCGTGCTGCAAGCAAAAACCACGCCGCAGTCCTCAGCCTACGCAGCAGCCATCGAAGAAACGCCAACGAAACACGATGACTCACGTTAGCGAGGACGGACATAGTCTGCTTTCATGTCTGGCGTCCTGCAACAACACAAACAATGGGCATCCCGATGCAACGAACTTGAGGCTGCCTGCAACCTCACCAATCTCGGAAGGATTGCAGCAAGGGGCTGAAAAACACACAGCATGCAGCACTTGTCGCTGGTTTTCTTTCACAGGTTTCAAGTCGCTGTGGTGGACCAGGCTGCAGCGGGGCGGAAATACAAGGGCGCCTGACTGCAAGTGCAAGCATCGTGTCATGGCCGTCACAAGAAAACGTGTGCAAAAAACTTACCGCACAAAGTTCATCACCAATGGCCGCCCAGTCCTGCAACTCGGAGCACCCTCGTCGCACTTCCCGTTCACTAAAGGTGGCAGGCTTTGCCGGGTAGGAATGCCTGCTGCGCTGCACGGCATGTTGCTTACTGTTATAACGTCCTCACGAGCTCCTCATGATCACATCTTCAAGTCTTGCGGTGTCTTATACTATGTGCGGTTCTGCCTCCAAGCACTAAACATTCGCATCACGCGCACCTACTATGCACAAGGCCGGTTCACAACTGAGACAGCACAGGGACACGTCAGTCGGGGTCCTACAGAGTCCGCAGGCGTCCCTACGAACTAAACTCACAGAAATCCCCTATACTCTATACCCACCAGCCCACAGCGACGTGACACTTCTCTCATGCTCTTATGTAGCCAACCTAGATACACCGAAGAACTAGCCAAAACGCAAGCTGCAAGCACATTGTTTTGGCTTTGCGAATATGCTGGTCAGCAGCATCCTTCAACCCGGGTGGGCAGGCAGGCGGGGCTTCAAAATTTTGCCCAGCACTCACGGTGCAACAAACTTGGGTGATCGCACAACAAGTGCAAAGCACTTGCAAAGCTGAACTCAACTTGCATGTACAAGTTGCGTGTGTAATGTACAAGCTACATGTGCAAGAGAGAGACGGGTGTGTTGCCCAGCCCAATCCAAGCCGGTACACCCGGGTCACCCGACACCATCCAGTCGACGCACCTTCTGAACCTTTCCGCATTGTACACCTCATGTACGGAGTGACAGTGTGCGAGCACGAATTGTACGCAGCTTTGATTGCTTGGAGTTTCGAGTTTCGCGAGTGTCAGTTTTTGACGCCCGCCCCAGCCGCCGCGATGAAGACTTACCAACCTTCCGCCGCCTGCCAGAAGACCGTCTCGTGTGCATGGCGCCTGTGGCGCAAGCTTGTCCTACAACGGATGCACAATCGATATCCTAAGACTCCTCCGAGTCTAGCATGGACCTTGAAAATTCCCAAGGACACACATGAAGACCAAAGAGATCCGGCTCGCTCTTTTCGCCACAAGGCCGACGTATGCATGAGATGTACAGCAGTGCAAGAGCACTTGTCTCTCTGTTCTGAACTCACAGGTACCCCTGACCCGCCAGCCCACACTGCCGTGACACAACATGCAGTCGACGCGCCCTCTGACTCTTGTTTTTCTACGAGGGATGCGCAATCGATGTCCTAAGACTCTCGTTCCGAGAGTCTAGCATGGAACCTCATCAAACTTCCCGGAGGCGAATGGGGCGGCGGTGGGCACAAGAGAAATGCAAGCTACTTCTGCCCGAAGCCTAACACACAACACCTCGGAGGCAACTCGAGCAGAAGGCTAGCAGAACTGAATATGTAGCTGCGGCTGTGAAACGAACACCGAGACGACTTATGTGCTCCGCTTCGCTCTGCACAGTTTAGCTTTTCTTCAGAATGGGAACGCGCTGTTGTCCCATTCGAACATAACACGCTCGCCAGGTCTAGTCGGAGATGATCGCCTCCACGACCGTCATGTTGGACAGGTGGGAGAAAATCGAACATGGACATCTCACCCAACCTATATATGCTTCTTCCCATGCTGCTCCGCAGCGGGGCGGGTAGGCGAGAGAGATGAGGTGAGTCAGAGCCAATGTGCAGCACAATTGCAGCACTATCATCTACACACTGCAGCTGCCCAACTCAAGAACAAGGAACATAGCAGGATGAGGACGGAGAGAGGGTTAGCGACCACTTGCGCCGAAGTCGCGGCAAACACTCCGAGCTTATACCTCGCATAGTCGACTGTGAACAGACAAGTCAGAGTCTACGAGCAGCACTCTTTTTCAACCTTGGAAGCGCGCAGCAGATCACACATCCCAAGCAGCATCGACGCAACACGAAGGGAAGCGCAAGACACTGCGCTCAAACTGCTGGGCGGACGGCGACAGCAACACCCCACAGTTTCAAGGGCGGAGAGGGCGGGCTTCGATTGCGTGGCGCTGTGCTTCGCTCCACACTATCCGGTGGAGGCGATGAAGGCGGCGGCGGGCTCAAAAAGGGCCTACAGCTAGGTGACTTACTGGACCTCTACGACTCTACAATCTCGCACTCACTCAACACGAGCGGCCTTTTGGAACGATGGGACGATGTGCATCCGAATGCCTAAGCAGAAGCCTCCAGGCTCCACCAGGGACAGCAGTCCCACTCAACCCTCCTGCTTTCAGGCCGGGGGGTGGGAAAACGAAGTCAACTGGCTGCACAAGCTGTCGACTGTCGACACACAGCCCAACTCGAACCGCACAAACGCGATCGGACTGCTGGACAGCTGCGCACACACAACAATATAGAAGACGTCCGCGCGAAATAGAGAGGGTCGCACGTAAAATAACTGCGCAACCTAGCCCTTGTCTAGAGTCTGGGCTCTCGGTAGGGCCAGAGCCAAGAGCTGCACGCTGCACCCATGCTCCGCGCACTTACCCTACACTCCGATAGGAGATGCTTAATGGGATCCTAGCCGTGTCACGCACAAGCCACAACAAGTCAGAAACTCCTGAAGTCGCTCAGCCCCTACAGGCCCTACAGGCTGGCAGCACTCGCAAAAAATCATTCTGTTTGCAACATGTCGCGGAGGCATCGCCGCCCGGCCGCCACTCACTTAGAAGGGTGGAAAGCCAGAAACAAATATTTTTTGCCAGGAATGTGCTATCCGCGGTAACCCGACGCACGGCGAGCACTGGCACTCACTCAACCCACACGCAATAACTGCAAGCAAAAGCTGTGACAAGCCGTGAGCAAATGCAATGCACCCAGCGTGCACAAGTCATGCTCACCCACACACAACCACACACCCACCCACCCTCCAGATAGACGGACAGACAGACAAACAAACGGACAGACAGAGAGACAGACTCTAGTCTCGACATGTACAAACTACGCACCCTCCAGCCCATGGGCTCTTTTTTGTTCGTGGGATGCGCAAATGCCGACAGTCTTTCCTGGCCTAGCAAGGAACAACAAACTTCCCTGGAGGCTATTGGGGAGGCGGTGGGAAGCCAGCCTATAAGGTGCTGACGCACTGCCCAGCGAGAGAGACACACAGATAAAGAGGCAGAGAGAGAGAGAGAGAGAGAGAGAGAGAGAGAGAGAGAGAGAGAGAGAGAGAGAGAGAGAGAGAGAGAGAGAGAGAGAGAGAGAGAGAGAGAGAGAGAGAGACAGAAACATGCATACACACACACACACACACACCCACGGACCGGGACAAACGGGCTGCAACAAAACAAAGGTGCTATTGAGCGAGATCCCTCGCCTGTCCTCCGGGCATGCTGCATACTCGGAGCATTCGGCAGTCGCTTCACCGCACGGCCAAGCAGCACATCGTCTGACAAGAGCCAGAATTCTCTAGAAGTTGCTGAGCTTTGCGGAAAATATCGACGCACTCTGCAAACTCCTTCTTGTCAGCAATTCCTGCAGCACGCCGATGAATCAGCGTGTGACTTCACTGCCTTCTGTAACCCAGACACCTGCGAACGATATCGTCTGCTCACACCCGCTATCCAGATTGGCAACACCTGGCAGCACAGAACACGGCGAAGAAGAGCAGCCGAAGCCAGGGCACAGGAAGACCGCACAAGACGGTGAATCTTGGATAGACTGCTGATAGTTCTCCAGGAGAGGTAGATCCACGGGCGAATAGCCATGAGGGCACGGCCTGTGCACACACATCCCGCGCGCTTCATCTATACTTCATCGACAGCGAGATTCGCCATGTGCGTCACCAGCGATACTCCCGCACGCAGGCATCCACACTGGTATCATCTAAACATGGAAAGCACACCTGGCAAGGACAAGGCAAGCTGGACTTCAAGCCTGGACCAGTCACTATAGTCTTAGCAGCAAAGGTAGGTGCCTCGCAAACAACCTCAGCTTCTTTCTTGTCGGCCGCAGTGCCAAAAAACGAAGTGCGGCCTGCAGCTACAAGTCATCAACACATGCGCTGCACTCTTTTGGCTGACTGCATGTACATGCAAGAACAGGTAGGGTTTCAAGAGAGGGGCCGGTGTTCCTGCTTAACCGAGCCGGGAACACCATGCTCAAACACGATGCGAACACCAACACATAAACCTGATCGACCGGCAGCGCACGCAGGCAGGCAAGAACTCAGACCCTACGAGGGCGGCGCATCGAACGAGGTCTTCAAGAAATTCGCACAGCGCATTTGAAATTCGGACGGCGCATTGTCACACACCGCAACAGAAGCACTGGCTAGCGAGCCCGAACCACCCAAGCTGAACTGAGGCCGGCTGCTGAGCTGAAACAGCTAGCAAATCTGCGCGCCTGCGCAGTATCCATGATATTCCATCGGCGCCGCACATACCCCATCCGCACCGACAGTCCACCCAGTCGGACAAGGCGCAGCGTAGTCCACGCGACCGCAGCGCGGACCTGGCAGGGCAACCCTGCAGCCTGTCAGGCCTTCGTTCTGACATCAAGGTTGCCGGACAAGGCCGAATTTGGCTGGGTTCTCGTTCAGCCGAAAACTCGCGAAGCGCATCTCGAGCGGCCAGCTTCGCAACTTCTTCAGTTTCGAGCGGCGCCACCTGGCAGCGCTCCCAATGCACTGCAGAAACACGGCAGCTCGTCCAGCCACGTGGCCTTCACACCTCGAAAAACCCAAGTTCCAGCCGGCACTGAACATGCAATTATGCCCATCAGAAACAAAGGCTCACCACGCAGCAGAGGCTCATGCCAGCCCTGAACGCACCCGCACGCGGCAATCAGAAGACACCACGAGAGCGACAGCATGCCTATCGAAACAGGTCTGGTTCTTTTTGATCTTGACCCACCACTGGTTAAGGCACGGGAGATGCTAAAACGCTCCAGCAAATACGCAAGCAAGGATCAAAACGCACCACCAGAAACCCCAACCCCCAACCCTCTACCAGGTCAGAGCAAGCAGCAACGACGAACTTGCGGGCGGGAAAAGCAAAATGTCCCTACTTTGACTTGGCTGGGCCAATCGCCCAACCCGCTGCCTGCTAGCCAGCAGGTGCAGCTGTGAGCACACAACACTGCGAGCAGTCAAGCAATCACGCCAACAAGTTCATGCAGACACGCAGTCGCTCACACACGTGACTTGGTGCTAAAGCTAAAGATCCCACTTTACTGCACGCACGCATCACTCGCTGAAGCAGAGCCACGGAATGACACATACACAAGGTCACACAGAGGTGTAGCAAACTCCTTTTGGCAGCAAATTCATGCAGCACCTGTCGGATCGAAAGTCCAGGAGAAGGAGCCGAGAAGCCTGGGCACATCAACTCCTGAGAACAGCTTCAGAGCTTGAACAAGCACACGTGCAAGTCTCAGGCGGTAGCGTGCTCCACTAAGTCACTATGCTAGTGATCGTGTTACACGCGGGATGGCGCGGGTGAGCCGTGCATCTCGTCAGCCAGCGCAAGGACACATGCTACTCAGCACACACAGAAAAAACACACACACACACACACACCCACCCGCACACACACACACACACTGGATTATCAGGCGTGGGCCTGATAATCAGGCTCTGGGATGGCATCTTATCGGTTTCGAAATCCTGAGACTCTCGTTCTGAGAGTCTAGCATGGAACTTCACCAAACTTCCTGGAGGCGAATGGGGCGGCGGTGGCCATCACACACGACACTGCCCACACACCTCCGTCCCTAGACGGCCACCTGGGCTGGGCCCTCTCGGGGCCCAGAAAGGCCCTCTCGTTTTCTTGTGAACCGAGGTCGGTTCGGCACATCACACACAGCACTTGCTGCAGCAAGCTGTGGACTGATGCATAGCACACACATGACGTGGTTGCATGTGAGTGTTCGCCGCATGCACTTGGTTGAGTGTCGGTGCGTGCAAGCGTACGGAGACGCTTCAAGTATCTCCATGCGCTACGCCAGCTGAAGCTCCGCATTTTCGCATGCATTTTTGTGTAGACAGGAAAGATTCTTACGCAGAACACAAGCTCGCGGACTGCCACCTTCATTTTACTCGGTGCGCGGTGCACACAGTCAAGCGGTGACTTGGGCGTAAACCTGTACAGCGCCGAAAACATGGGTCTAATCACACGTGACAGGCCTAAAGCTTGTGCACAACATCCTTGAAAGCTTACAGCAGTGTCACAGGGTTGTCGTGTAGCTCTACACCACTCACACACGAACATGTTCACGACGCCCATATGCACACACGGGCTTTGCTGCATCGGAGGTGCAATCGCTCAGGGCGGAAACTGCATCATCGGCATATAATAGTTTCCATTAGTTTGCCTATGATACCCTGTCAGACCGTGCGGCAAGCCCGAATCGCGCCAACCATTTCAAGAGATCCTATCTTCTTTCAATTCGGGCACACAACCGGGCGGCGTAAGAGACCGTTTGACACGTTGACGGTTGCCAAAGTCAACTGGCAACGGCGAACACGTACGGCAACGGCACTCATCCAGCTCTTGGGCCTTGGGCTCGCAACAGTTCGCTTTATGCGCAGCGCGGGCAAATTAAAGTGGCCCATTTCGAGGTACGCCACGCGAAATTTGCGTCTGAGACTTACCTCCCGCGGTCGTACCGGATGCTTTGGGCGCTTCAGTCGCACAGGGCCAGGTAAAGTGGCACATCGCAGCGAACTCAGCTTTTCGCATGAGCGACACACCGTCAAAGTTCATGACTGGCGAGCACTCACCTGCAAAACGACAGACAAGCTAAGGACAGGAGCACAGACAGGCCTGCAAGAAGACTTGACTCGCCGGTGTATCCAGGCGGGGCGACGCACAGTGCTGAAAGCAACAACAACAACCGATTCACCGCTAACAACAAAGCACACAAGTTCCCTGCGTGAAAGCTCACTTTGAATCTTTGTCCAATCCTGGCAGGACGTACTGAAGCCATTCAAAGGGGAGCACGTTTCTCTGCACGGCGTGCAAACTGCCTCTGGACACATCGCCGCATCCTTCCGGCAAGGAGCCCGGCACGGGAAATCCGCTTCGCACCTTCACCATCAGCACAAGTTCACCTCTTTATTGGCGTGAGGCCGAGTTTAGAGTTCAGTGACTCGAATGAGTCCTAAATCTGGCCTCCACGCGAAATCCTGCTCAAAGAAAGGCAGCAGGCAGATTTTGCCCTCGTCACTTGACCAACTCAAGCACCTCCATGTCTGCGAGGCTCATATCTGAGAGCTTCACTGGCCCACACAGACCAGCATAAGTCGGCGGCGGATCGCAGAGACCTGGCACCATCATGGTCGCCTCACTTCTGGGTTCTGAGCAACGCAATCTGAAAAACAAACCCCGGCCGTCTGCACGTTTCCGCCATGCCCTCGGGCAGTCGGCAAAATCTCGCGGGCAGCCACCTAGAAATGTTTGCCTCGACAGGGCCACACGCGCAAACACACACCCATGCACACGCCTTTGCGACGTGTTCTATGACTCGACGCTGGATACGCGGACAACCTCTTCAAGGACCATTCGACCGCTTGACCCACGTCTTCGCCTGAAAAGTACACGATCTCGTCGGCCCTATGTGTCCATCCTAGTTGGGGACGCACGTACGCAGAGCGTTGAGTTCGGCATCAGCTAAAAGATCTGCCTCACGCAGTATGGCAGAACTCACAGCACAAGCCCTTGACAAACCAGGAAAACATATATATATATATATATATAGCCCGTTTTGCGGACTTGCCCTGCGCTAACTTGAGTTCAAGTCTACGAATATTGCACGAACCTCATCCTTCCTACGCGTGTGACATCGTGTGACAATGGAGAAATGCAGTCGTTCTGGTGCATATGGGGACCCCTAGACAGGGGGGGAGTGGGGGGTGGTGCGGAAATAGGCGGCGCCTATTTCCAAACATCTGGATTTATTAGGGGGGCATGACCACCCTCACAACTCGGTTCCTGCCAAGCAGGCCCGCGAAGATGTGCCGACTCTGGTGTGTGCTATGTTTCAAAACTAATGATAAACGAATTTCTAAAGTATCCCACTGCTGATCTGCTGCGCCCCCGGCAGGCCCGAAACACACCATAACATCCAAAATGCGAGCATCAGTTGGGAATGTTGCCAAGGAGCCGAGGATGAGACTTTGCCAAGCCCCTCTTGCAGCGCCGAGAATGGGGGTTGGTCAAAACCCCTCTGTTGGAGCCGAGAATGACGGTTTGTGTACTTTTGGAGCCAAGAGCAGTTCCTTTTTAGAGCCCAACCTTTCCCAACCCCCGTTCATGATGCAAGGTCGACGGGTTTTTCTTAGTTTTCTGGCGAGACCGAGCATGATGAGGATCAGGATTGTTGCCAACTAGGAGCGGGTGTCGGTGCCGGTGCCTTGCCAAACCCATCCCTCCAACGTAGGATGTTGAGCCGGTCTTCGTGTTTCATCTGGTTGGATTTGGGGGCTTTGCTGGGTTTCGCGGAGAGATACGGCTCCAAAGCAATAGGCTCGGGAGGGGGTTCTGATGTTTGCACAGAAATTTTGGAACTGTCACGCTTGGGCTGTCGAGCAATGGCTCTGTCCTGGTCGCTGGGATCTGTTTCGCTCACACTGAGCTGCATACTGGGCTGGGCTCGTCGGTATGGAAACCAGACACTTGCAGGTCGGATATGAGCGGCTGGGATGGGGGTCTCTATGGCGCGGTAGTCTGGCAAGGCTCTTGGGAGCCGGGGTCCCTCCACGCCTACATCAGCTCTTTTCCTGCCGTTCGTGCGCAACCCGTGCACACACACACACACACACACCCACACCGAAGTCTGTCCCTGGGATTTGTTTCGCTCACGCTGAACTGCATATTATTGGGCTCGTCGGTATGGAAACTAGACAATTCGGTGGTCTCTATGGCGCGGTAGTTTAACAAGGCTCTTGGAAGGTCAGGGCTCCCGGGCGCCAGGCCCACCCGTGCTGTTGTTGGCAAGCAGGGGGGCAAAACAACGAAGAGCTCCGACAGAATAGCGGGGAAGACCATGCTCTTAGTTCTCTCTTTCTCTCTGCGCTTGCATTTTCTCTCCCTTTCTCGGCTTTCCTTCTCTCTCTCCCCTTCCCTGCCCCTACGTTCGCTGTCTCTCTCTCTCTCTCTCTTTCCCGCTCTCTCTCTGTCTGTCCCTCTCTTTGTGTCTCCGTGTCTCTGTGTCCCTGTGTCTCTGTCTCTCTGTCTCTCTTTCTCTCTTTGTCTCTCTGTCTCTTTCTCTCTTTGTCTCTCTGTCTCTCGCTTTTCTCTCTGTCCGAGGGAATCCCCGTGGAGCGACAGAGTGATAGCAAGAACACAGGCCGGGTTGGGTATGGCAAACAAAGTAGACTGATGCTAGAATCAGCCCTGGATGTGACGATTGGTGACGCCTTCCACTGCTCCAGTGCGTCTTCAAAACGCATTATTGATTCCCGGCTGTGTATTTGGAGGTACCCCACCCTAGCATAAATATCCGCCCCGGCTATTTTAAATAGCCCCCGATTCAACTAACCCCCCCCCCCATCCGGCTATTGCCTGGGGGTCCCCATGGTGCATCTGCACGCCCAGCATCCACAGGGCAGGTGATCGGGCCAAGCTACGGAACGACGCCTTCAGCAACTGAGCTACGTGCAAAATCATGAGATCTCCGGTCTTTGAAAAAGCGAACCCGCCCGCACCAACCAAGACACTCCTTTGGAAGGTAGGAAAAATCCAAAAACGGGCAGAAGTCGCGCTTTCGAGGTCTGTCCTTGTAGCCGGCAGTAAGTAGCTGAAACTTTGTCGCTGGAGACTGCAAAGGCTGTAGTTCGAGAATCGAAGAACGGGCTATCATGGCAAATCGATAAATAAGCGAAAGGCAAGCAACTGTGTGAAATGCATCGCTGAAGCACAGACTGTTGGAGCAAAAAGCCTGCACGCGCTGCTTGCTCGAAACCTTCAACTGCTCCTGAGCACGCACTTCGTCCAAACGGCTTTGAACAGGACTATAGCTTCCTCGTCGCCTTACCAGCATCTGGCTCTCATTTTGTTTCGGTTGCTCCACGCCTTCCTGACGTTTCCTCATACATCAGCACCGGCGCCAGATCAGTTTGGCACCCCACCCCGATCCGCAATTGAAAGATGAAAAGCAACACCGTCCTGATGGAGTTCACGATCGCAGGAATTCCCTGATCATAAGCGCGAGAATACTCAGTTTAACTCTAAGCCATTCATAAGACTGCCGTCTGCCCACGTCTGGAAAGGTCGGCTGCCCTTGCACGAAGCCAGTCAAGCCGCAAAGAAGACCGCACGCAACCATAGAGCCCAGCATCAGGAAAGAACAAATGTTTTGCCCGCCAAGACAACAGGCGCACAGGCCGGTGCATCTGAGACTTCATACAACCCTCGATGGACGGTATGGCAAAAGAAGCATCAGCTTCGGAGATCCGAACGGGTCGCTGCAGACATGCCTTGATGCTCAAACCAGAGTGGCCAATATGGTGGCAACACACACGGCAACGCTACGCACTACACTCGCAAAGACTCGACTCTTTTGAATGGAGATCTCCGGCAGACATAGTGTCAAATGTCTAACGCGGTCAGAACGCGGACAGACCTCTATGCTCTTATGTAGCTTATCAAAGGAATGCAAGCCGCAGGCCCTCCTTTTTGGCTTTGCGAAAGGGAAGTAGTTTAGCTACGCGGCCTATCACAACACCAAACCAAGGAAGCTAGCTTGCACACAGGACTGTCAGCACAATCACTTACAAGCACACATGCAGCAACGCAGCGCTCCTCACTTTTCAACCCTGAGATGGTGGAGATACGACGAGTCTCATGCCATTCTGAAAGCTGCAAGTGAGACTCTCGACCTTCGAACGGCCCAAACAAGAAGAGATCCCTCCTCAAAGAATGCCAGGGCCGAGTCGAACATCCCCACCCCCCACATTTTGCAGGGTCGTGGCGGGCAGGAAAGCAAAATGCTCACACAAGGCTTCACTAGCAGGTAGCACACAAACGCTCCTGCACCTATGAGCCTTGCAGGCAGAGCCACATGCTTGCAGAGCAACAGCAAACATGTAACATGTCCGCAGGTGTTCAAGCGCTTGCACAAATACAAATACACACAAGCGCAAGACCAGGCATCAGCTACGCACATACTTCCCACTTAGATACACGCACGCGTGCACCTCGCATGCTGGGCGGGCGGGGCTTCAAAAAGTGGCCCAGCACCCACAATGGAACAACTGGGGAAGTTGCACAGCAACTGAACAATGCTTGCAGAGCTGCACTGCACTGCGTGCACAAGCTATACGAAATATAATGATATGATGTACAAGCTACATGTGCAGAGAGAGACGGGTGTACTGCCAAGCCCAACCCAAGCAGGTACACCCGACACACCTTTTGGCAGCAAAGATTCGCTTACTGGTAGCCGACCCACCTGCTTGCAATCTGGCATCCCCAAACAGCTGCACATGGGCTCCCAAACCTACCCATCTGGGGCGGGTGGGCGGGAATTTCAAGCAGCTGGCAACTATGAAGTGTGATGGCACTGGTTCAGGCAAGCCTGCAGAAGCAAACACGCAACTAGGGTGGACGTGTAGCATAAAGTGATCGTACTGCACGTATACGTCAGATGCTCCACGTCTTCCGCCCAGCAACCCATCAAGTCCGTCCACACACGCATTGATTTTGCAACGCAGGCACACACATATAGCAGCTGGACGAAGCAAGTCCAAGCTGCACACTCTCACTCCAATCCAACCCCTTGATCAGCTTACGTGGGCGCACAGACAAAGGGGTGGGCGGGCGGGCAAAAAGTCAAGCTGCCTGGTCGCGGTTGCAAGTAGACCCGACACGCTCACACGTTCTTACGCAGCACACGAAGCGGCTGTCTCTCCTTGCTTTCTTTGGTCGGACATGCCTGTAATCCCTAGGCAGCATAAACTCTTCCTGGGCGGGCGGGTGGGAAAATCAATGAGAAGACTCTAGCACAGCAACTGCGCCAGCACCGAAGCTGTGTACTCAACACCGATACACAACATCCAAGCAATGCTGGCGTCAACACAACTGTACAGCACTGCATGTACATGTGAGAGACGGGTGTGTTGCCAAACCCAGCCGAACCGTTACACCTGACACCAGGTGCACCCCGCATTTCTGTGTTCAGGCACGCCCATTGAAGAGCAAAATGTCGAGCTGGCACCACTGGCACTAACAAGCCCTTCTGACTCAGGCTCACCGGGCATTTCTGTGTTGAGGCATGCCCGGCAAGAGGCTAAATGTCGAGCTGATTGCAGCCATAAGTCGCACAAGTAGCTTCCATAGCCGCAGCTGTCACGAATACTCAGACCAACCAGCGTGCACTTGTCTTAAACCGCCAGCTCGCAAACTGCAGGGAACGAGCACAAAACAACAACCACACCAACATGAGAGCACCAGACTCACAGCCAGGTCACACCGGAGAGCTTTCCCAGCAGCAAGAGTAGAAGCTGTTTTCTCTTCGAGCCTGGCAGTTTCTTCAGCCACGCCGGCAGCATTCCGCATATCTGCCTTTGAACAGACCGTTGAGACACTCTAGAACAGCAGGCACAGCATGAGGGCACGGCGCCTTCGTCTCTTCCCACAGCAGGGCTTGCAACGCTGCATCATCGGATCCTGAATCTGATGGGCTCCGCACATTTCAGCAAACAGCAACGCGCACTACCTTCTTCGAGATGGATATCTGTTCGATGTATGGGGTCCGCAGCCAGGTCGTCCACCTGCCTCCACAAACACAGAGCTCACGCTGCGAACGAGGCCTGCGTGCGAGACGGGACAGGCGTGCCCACGAACAACGGCCCAACAGGCTGTCGCTAGCAGCAAATGCAATTGGGCGAACATAGCCACTAGCAGTTGAGAGAACTAGCAACAAATCCGTCGATGGATGCGGCAAGCACCCAGACTTGAGCAGGGCTGAAGGCAAAACAGTACTCGCACGAAACCCCACCCGCCAGCGCAACACTACCCGATAGCAAACGTTAAGCACGCATTCAAACGAACCCAGCGATCTTCTGAAACGCTCAACTGAACTGTTCATGCAGACAGCAAGGTGTTGAGGCTGCAGACAGGGCAGCAGCAGGGCAGCAGCAGCAGCAGCAGGGCCACAGGCAGACCCTCCAAGGAGAACTACTTCAATCACGCCAGAGCACCAGACTATTTTCAGCGACACATTACACTAGCATGTGCTTCACTGTTCACTCTGTTTGCGGACACGCGCACGACAAAATGCAGCTGGCTGCACACACACACACACACACACACACAGACCTCTCAATCTAGCGCAACACAACCTACTCAAGCCCACGCACTAAATCTTTTTCGCTGGGACTGTACTGCTCAAGTGCAGAAGCAAACACACACCACACCGCCAGAGGCGGACGGCAGTCCACTTTTTCTGGGTGGGTGGGTGGGTGGGAACTTATTGAAATGCAAGATCGGAACACTTCAGCAGCAGTTGACCACAAGGTCGACCCACGACCAACACTTCTCTAGAGCTCTGCTGCAACTGTACACACAAAGGTATGTGCGCAGATAGAGAAGGTTTATGTCACAGTACGGGCCACTGACAAAAGGCACAGCATAGCGGCTGGCAAACACGCTCCAGCACAGGCTTCACTGTTCAACCCAGGCACACTTTCCGGGCCAGATGCACAATGGTGTGGGAAGGAACCCTGGAACCCTCACTGTACCTGTAGCGCACACCTCAAAACATAGGGCATGGGTGGACACTTGGCTGCAAAATCTTCCGCTGATGAGAAAGCTGGAGCACACGCCCCCGCGTCCGTCACTGGGCCGTGTCTGATAGCAAACAAGAAAGCTAACATCCGGGCCATGCACGCACCGTCACCATCACTAGCTGAAGCGGAACAACGGAATGACACGTACACAAGGTCACACAAAATGGCCTAGCTGAAGCGGAGGCACGGAATGACACATACACAAGGTCACACCAAGGGGCAGGCAGACTCCTTTTTGGTGGCAAATTCCGGGAAGTATTTTAGCTACGCGGCCTGTCAGTATCACAACACCAAGCCAACGAAGCTGGCTATCGCGCACAGGACTGTCAGCCCAATGACTTGCAAGCACACATGCAGGGTCCGCACTTTTCAACACTGAGATGGTGCAGACTCATGCAATTCCGAAAGCAAGAAGTGAGACTCTCGACCTTCGATCGGCCCTGTCTCTCAAGTTACACTGTCACAAAGGCCCACCCACCTACCCTTCCAAGCGCTGTGAGACCCTACCTCTTTCAGCCGGCAAGCACACACACTTTTGCTGCAAGGACAGAAAATGATCCGGCTCGGCACGGGTTGTCATTTCAGAATGAGGGAAGGCACACACCACTCCCCATCACCTCAAGGGCGCGTGGGCGGGGCGAATCAAGAACGACACACCAGAAAACGGCACGTAGGCAACTGCTAAAGCATTCTCTAAAACCTGCAAGCGTGCACATGCATCGTCTCTCTGTCCCTAGTCTTGACATGTACAAACTACCCACCCTCCAGCCCATGGACGCCGTGACTTCTAAGACGCAAGTGCGCACATGCTCTTTTCTTCGTGGGACGCGCAAACGCCGACAGTCTTTCCTGGCCTAGCAAGGAACAACAAACTTCCTGGAGGCTATTGGGGAGGCGGTGGGCTCAACAGAAAGCCTACGGCTAACCTACCTGGATCTAGCTCTAGGCTCTGGGCAGAGCCGGAGCCACAAGCTGCAACTATACAAATGCTTCGCACACCTATGGTACATTATGCCACGAGACGCTTAAGGTGCTGCGCTGTCGGACTGCAGACACTCGAGCAAGAACACTCGATACTACACAGTGGCACACGGACAACTGTTGCAAGCACACATGTCACGCCACATGCAACTGCAAACAAGCCTTGCCTACAGCCTCATCAAACTTCCTGTTCACTCAAAGGCACACCTTTTCGGACCAGACGCACAATGGCGTGAGAAGGACCCAGGCAGGGTCCCCATCACACACACCTTTCATGCTCTTATGTAGCTGATCAAAGGAATGCAAGCCGCGTCCCTCAATGCGGGTGGGCGGGCGGGGCTTCAAAAAGTCTCCCAGCACCCACAATGGAACAACTGGGGAAGTTGCACAGCAACTGAACAATGCTTGCAGAGCTGCACTGCACTGCATGCACAAGCTATACGAAATATAGTGATATAATGTACAAGCTACATGTGCAGAGAGAGACGGGTGTACTGCCAAGCCCAACCCAAGCCGGTACACCAGACACCTCCGTCGGCCACTTGGGGCCTAGAATGGCCCTCTCCTCAAACGTTCTTACGCAGTGCACGAAGTGACTGTCTCCCCTTTTTCATTGGTCGGACATGCCTGCAATCCCGAGGCAGCAAAACTCTTCCCGGGCGGGCGGGTGGGAAAATCTATCACACTGTAGCACAGCTAATGTGCCAGCATCGAAGCTGTGTACTCAACACCGATACACAACATCCAAGCACTGCTGGCATCAACACAACTGTACAGCACTGCATGTACATGTGAGAGACGGGTGTATGCCAAACCCAACCGAACCGCTACACCCGACACGGGGCGGGCGGGCGGTTTTTCTTTTCAACCGAGGTCGGTTCGGCACACGACACATAAGACTTGCAGCAGCAAGAAGGGCCGGTGTCCTGACCCAACCGAACCGGCAAAACCAACACATGCACTCACAGGCTTCGGGAGCTTTAATTTGTGTTCGATCAGCAGGCAACAAGCGACATCAACAACTTGATGCAAGCGGAGAAAGACGCTTCAAACAGCCTTACTCACCACTTACTAGAGAATTCCTTGATGTTACTAGGGGAGAATGAAAACCATGAGCAAGGTCATGTCGCAGAGCGCAATGCGTTGCATCGCAAATCCTTTGGGATCCATGGCCATCAATCAACGATAACTATGCCAGCACTGGGCCACTCCACTCAGTGAGCACTCCGGACTCAGGTTTCATCTGAGGTGCCAGGAGCAGTTCTTCCTTTACTCCAGTGACCCAGCCAGGAATTGGACTTACTGTGTCCACCACTTTTGCAGAGCAGAAATACGCGACACGATTCTCGACAGCGTGCTCGGCCGTGAACGCAAAGAAGCCAAAAAATGTGCAGTGGTCCATGTTGTGGCACGCGGCGGCTGCCTCATCTACGCTGGTTGCAGTTGCCTTCATCAAGAAAGCTTCATCTTGGCACAAAGGCTGCGCGTTTAGCTGAAATCGGAAATCTTCTCCCGGTAGAGCAAGCGCGCTTCCACGCACACCTGTAGACACCGTCTTAGTTGCAGGCCCTGTTGAAAAGGCAGGAGCACTGCCGCGGCAAGTTTGCACAGATCCTTGCAAAAACATCCGCGTGTCTACAAGCACACACACACACACACACACACAACCATAGTTATGCATAAGATATACATATACATATATCCACATACACATATAGATAGGTAGATAGATACTAATAGATGAACAGATAGATAGACGGACAAGTATTCAGACACACATAGATAGACAGATAGATAGACAGACAGATAGATACATGCGTGTACATACACATACATACACATATACGAATGTGCTTATTAGCACAGGTATGTGCAAGTTACACATGTAACCATGTGTGTGTGTATATGTATATGTATATATACATATATATGTATATATGTATATTGTACTTCATAGCTTTATGTAGCTTATCCTCACACCAAACCAACCTATTCACAAGGACTTGGGGGCGCCGAACTTTTGCTCGAGCGTGAGGCCGGCCATCAGATCAAGAGCCAACAGGCCCCCTTCATCCCCCGTCAGCATTCAGGGTGGGTGGGCGGGAAAGGCTTGGAAATGATTGGAATGCTGCACAGACTGCAGCCAACAACAGAAGCCAGGCACTACACACCTACCCGGGCACAAGCCTGGGTGACTGCTAGACTGCTAGAGCTGCTAGGGGTATGGTTTGGACAGAGGCCCGGTTGCTGCCTAACTCAACCGACCCGGGAACATCAACACAGTGATTCTCAGTTTTACGTTCAGTCGTTGCTGTATGTAATATCACAATGTAATAATGTGTGTTGCGTTGTTGGCTTAGCATTAGTTTTCATGTGCTTAATGGCTTATTCATCTGTCTGGTACTTGTGGGAACGCTTTGTTTACACGTTCTTTATACCCTCGCCTGCGCCGCTTGCATTCCATACGAAGTAGTCACAGCCTGCGTCCTTGCAGAGTAAAATCAGCCTCAAACGCATCGCAGAGTTTCTCGTTGTGGCCACAGGGTCACATGTGGGTACCGTTCCTCCGTGCAGCGTAATTTTGCATCATCCCACGACTTCGCGCTAAGATTCTGCATCCGCGAAGATTCTTCGCAAGACGCACTTATGCCAGATAAGCGCAGGTAGTCACTCAAATAGTCATGCAGACTTGTCTGCGCGGCGGTCAGCACAGGAAGACACAGCAAAGAAATGATTGCAAGCATCGGATTTACGCGAGATCACTGTCGAGATACTTCTTGATGTTTTCTCAAACGAAGTTGCAGGTGTGAGTATGACGCGTGACAGCCTTGCGCAGAGGTTCTCAAGCTTGAACAGAATGACCCTCACTGTCACTTACCGCCACACTCACTCCCCGCTAACCCCCAGTTCCACAGGACACTGCGCAGGAGTTCTGCAGTCAGGGCAGCGCTCGTGGGCGCGTGTGATCCGTGCTTGGCATAAGTCCACTGGCTAAGCGAGTCTCAACTTGGCCAGAGCCTGTTTGCCCTCCGCTGAGAATGACTGCGTTTCAGGCCGAGGAATGCTCGACTTTCGCAAAGCAAACCAAACCAACGGCGATTGCGTCTTGCGCTGATAGTCGCCAACCTGTCGGTTCCAGACAGCATGCTCTCTCTCGCTGTCCCAAGCCCACAGTCATTTCCTGCAACGCACCGGAAATGCCCCAATAGCTCCGAAGTCTGGCTTGTTTGGCCGAAGCAGTTCTGCCCCAGCATCCAGCAAGATCGAATCATCAGACTTAAACTGAAATGCCACAAACAGAAGCACCCCGAAAAATGCTTCTCACAACATCCACAGGCCCGCGCTCTGGCACCAGAACAATCTTCGACGGGAAACACTGAGCACTTGAAATTATGCTCGCTCTTGGACTCGAGGATTCGCTGAAGCTGAGGCAAGGAGCTGCTAGCGGCAGCAAGAACAGAGCACAAAGATACACAACAAAGCCCATGAGTGCGTCTCTACACGCGTGGGCCAGCGCAAGCACTCACAACCAACTGCTTGTTCTCACAGCGCAGGAATCCCATGCAGCAAACCGTACCGCACACAAACCTAGCACGACAATGGAAGCACGTGTTTGGATGCACAACATGCCTCACACAGCAATAGTGCCGCCGGATTTACCCCTATACGTAAAAGAAATGCACTCTCTCAATCTAGCGCAATACAACCTACCCAAGCCCTGCGCACTACATCTTTTTCGCTGGGACTGTACTGCTCAAGTGCAGAAGCAAACACAGACCACACCGCAAGAGGGGGACGGCAGTCCACTTCCTCTCTACAATCTCGCTCTCACTCAACACAAGCGGCCTTTCGGGACGATGGGACGACGTGCATCCGAATGCTTATGCAAAAGCCTCCAGGCTCCAGGGACAGCAGCCCCACTCCACCCTCCTGCTTTCAGGCCGGGGGGTGGGAAAACGAAGACAACTGGCTGCACAAGCTGTCAACACACAGCCCCTCTCATGCTCTTATGTAGCCAACCTAGATACATCTAAGCACTACCCAAAACACAAGCTGCAAGCACATTGTTTTGGCTTTGCGAAAATGCTGGTCAGCAGTATCCTTCAATCCGGGCGGGCGGGCCGGGCTTCAAAATCTGCCCAGCACCAACACTGGAACGAACTTGGGTGATCGCACAACACGTGCAATGCACTTGCAAAGCTGAACTCAGCTTGCATACAAGTTGCAAGCGTAATGCACAAGCTACATGTGCAAGAGAGAGACAGGTGCACTGCCGAGCCCAACCCAAGCCGATACACCCGGGCTCAAAACGTCTCTCTGTTCTAAACTCACAGGTACCCCCGACCCGCCAGCCCACACTGCCGTGACACAACATGCAGTCGACGCGCCCTCGGACTCTTGTTTATCTACGAGGGATGCGCAATCGAAATCCTGTCTCTAGTCTCGACATGTACAAACTACCCACCCTCCAGCCCATAGACGCCGTGACACTTCTAAGACGCAAGAGCGCACACGCCCTTTTGTTCGTGGGATGCGCAAATGCCGACAGCCGATCTTTCCTGGCCTAGCAAGGAACTACAAACTTCCCTAAGACTCTCGTTCCGAGAGTCTAGCATGGAACCTCATCAAACTTCCCGGAGGCGAATGGGGCGGCGGTGTGGGCACAGGAGAAATGCAAGCTGCACAACACCTCGGAGGCAACTCGAGCAGAAGGCTAGCAGAACTAAATACGTAGCTGCAGCTGTGAAACGAACACCGAGACGTCTTATGTGCTCCGCTTCGCTCTGCACAGTTTAGCGAACCGCCCAAACACAATCGGACTGCTGGACAGCTGTGCACACACAACTATATAGAAGACATTCGCAAGAGAGAGAGAGAGAGAGAGAGAGAGAGAGAGAGAGAGAGAGAGAGAGAGAGAGAGAGAGAGAGAGAGAGAGAGAGAGAGAGAGAGAGAGAGAGAGAGAGAGAGAGAGAGAGAGAGAGAGAGAGAGAGAGAGTCGCAGTCACGTGAAATAACTGCGCAAACTGGGTGGGCGGGCGGGAACTTGTTGAAATGCAAGATCGGAACACTTCAGCAGCAGTTGACCACAAGGTCGACCCACGACCAACACTTCTCCAGAGCTCTGCTGCAACTGTAGACGCAAAGGTATGTGCGCAGATAGAGAGGGTTTATGTCACAGGACGGACCAGTGACAAAAGCCACCGGGCACACACACACACACACACACACTGGCTCATGCGCCCTCTCAATCTAGCGCAACACAACCTACCCAAGCCCTGCGCACTACATCTTTTTCGCTGGGACTGTACTGCTCAAGTGCAGAAGCAAACACACACCACACCGCAAGAGGGGGACGGCAGTCCACTTCCCCTGGGCGGGCGGGTGGGAACTTTTTGAAAGTCAAGATCGGAACACTTCAGCAGCAGTTGCGACCACAAGGTCGCCCCACGACCAACACTTCTCTAGAGCTCTGCTGCAACTGTACACGCAAAGGTATGTGCGCAGATAGAGAGGGTTTATGTCACAGTACGGGCCAGTGACAAAAGGCACCACAGGCTCAACGACGACACTCGTCACGGGAAAGCAAGCCAGCCACCTCACACGTTCTTACGCAGTGCACGAAGTGGCTGTCTCCCCTTGTTCATTGGTCGCACACGCCTGCAAACCCTAGGCCCAAGGCACCAGAAACTCTTCCCCGAAGCTGTGTACTCAACACGGATACACAACATCCAAGCACTGCTGGCATCAACACAACTGTACAGCACTGCATGTACATGTGAGAGACGGGTGTATTGCCAAACCCAGCCGAACCGCTACACTGCACCCGACACATGGGGCCGCAAACACGGCTCACATGCTCAAACTACAGCACACACTTTTCAATGGATCGCATGCAATCGCACAATCAGTTTCAGCCAGATGTTGAACCCGCTGCAACCAGCTGCAGCAGCACAAGCAAAGTGGAACGAGCAACAAGCGAACATGAATGGTTGGCGCGCACAGGTCGGGAGTATTCGGCGCATGTGCTAGAGTCTGCGACAGGGGTTCGAGCAGCCTAGCGCAAACAAAACGGGAACCGGTACACCCAACACAAGCTGTACCTGGCAGGTGTGATGGGCCGAGGCTTGGTAAGAATTTTGGGGGGCTTGTTTTCTTCGTCGCAGCACCGTCGGGCGCTTTGCAGGCTCATTCAAGCAGCTCACTGTTTGCGCAGATGGCCAGAGATTCGCCCCACAGCAGACATATCGCTGAGGGCTGCTTCTTCCAGATTTGCATACTGAATAAAGCGCTTCGCAAAATGATCGATAGACTTCAGCAGCGACCTGCAAGAACATTACACTTACACAACTAGAAAGCGCATCTGCCGATTTGCCAGCCGAAAGCCTGGAGCGCGTGCGAAACGCGAGCACGCCTAGAGGACAAGATTGAAGCACTTCAGCGCAACTGCCCGCTTCTGCATTGTACACTGTACAGTCCGCCTCCCACATCCTCAGCTCGCGAGGCATCCTCGCAATGAGAACATCCCTCGAAGGGTTATTAACGAAACAGGGATTGCAAACTTCGAAGCTCACAACCATCGAACGTCTTCAACATAGTTGGCAATCACAACCCTCCATTTCTACGTGGGCGGCAACCCTAGGCAGGGGGCGGCGGCTTCTGCTGGCACAATCACGCCCCTAAGTCAAACTGCGCCAGCTTGCTGCCACACGCAAGAGGGAGTCGAGGGCTACCTCCCGGCACCGAGCTCGGAGCACGGCCACCCGCTCACTAGAAGTCTCAGAGCGCCTCTCGAAACTTTCAATCACCATCCCCCTCCCTTGGGGAGGTCCAAATTGCAAATTGCAATTTGGACGCTTCCGAACCCTGCGTTCTGGAAGGCGCATATTGCAAAAACTATTGCAGAATGGGACCCCCCCTGTTTTGCAATGGTAAGGGTGGGGCATCAATCACCTCAACCCGTCGCACGCAGAAGCATGACCACGCTTCCTCCCTTCCTACGTGCGCCTCGGCCAAACCTAAGCAAGTCCTACGCACAGGCAGCGGCTCTTTCTTGCTAGACAGCAAGTCAGTGGAGCACCGGCACCCATCTGGCGGGCTCGTGGGCAAATCGGGAACAGATGCTGCACTCTGCTTACAAACCGGGCAGCCCAATCGATCACTGCTTGGGCTGCAGGAGCCACCGTCAAGCTCACACACAAGCAGTTACAAAATCACACAGTATCAACATGCTGCCACACGCAGGAAAGGGAGAGTCGAGAGCTCAGGCGAACCCAACCAATCTATACCCCCGGCACGCGGGACGTGCTCCGTCCCACCCACCTTGAACGTGTATGTTGCAGGAAGAGGGCGATTTCAACAGCGGATCAACTCGAACAAAGGTGGCAAGTGGCAAGCTGATTCACGACCAGTCACTCAGGCCCCGGAACCTATAAAGAGCTGTTAATGTATCAACGGCACACTCCTTCACTACTGTACTTGAGTGACAGACACGCAAGCCGCGCAGGCAACGCAAACACATGAATTCCGCCGCTAAACATATGCCCTGGTTTGTTCTCTTCGCAAGCCTGAGTGCAACAAGGTATCGGGTATCGTCAGGCAAACCGAGATTTGCTTCCTCCTCCGGGACCTTCATTAGCTAAACACTCTGGCGGCAGCAAGCACAGGCCGAAGCCGGCACACCCGGGCTCAAAACGTCTCTCTGTTCTAAACTCACAGGTACCCCCGACCCGCCAGCCCACACTGCCGTGACACAACATGCAGTCGACGCGGCCTCGGACTCTTGTTTTTCTACGAGGGATGCGCTATCGCAATCCTAAGACTCTCGTTCCGAGAGTCTAGCATGGAACCTCATCAAACTTCCCGGAGGCGAATGGGGCGGCGGTGGGCACAGGAGAAATGCAAGCTACTTCTGCCCGAAGCCTAACACACAACACCTCGGAGGCAACTCGAGCAGAAGGCTAGCAGAACTAAATATGTAGCTGCGGCTGTGAAACGAACACCGAGACGACTTATGTGCTCCGCTTCGCTCTGCACAGTTTAGCGAGCCACTAGAAACCCCAACCCTGCAACTATACAAGTGCCTCGCACACTGATAGCACTCATGGTACACTCCTACACGAGACGCTCAAGGCGCTGAGCTTCCTTCCGCACTACCCAGCAAGCGTGCTAACACGTCCACGAAAACATGTGCAGTCGCTCACACGTGTGTCATGGTGCTATAGATCCGTGTGCGTCTCGCGACACCTCACACTCGCTGCTGCAACTACAGTAACTAACAAGCATGCTTCACCGGTTCCCCGGAAAACAATCTAGCACGCGGCATCAAATTGAGCAGACTTTACAAGCAACACTACACTAGGCGTGTCTACTTCCACAAGCAGCTTGGAATTGTACGCTTTGTCGACAGCCCGTCCTTTGCTGCAAATTCATAGTGGACATTTACAACCTGACCACATCGGACATTGAAGCCACATCGGTGCACATCATGGCTGCACTGAAAGGAGGCGGCCGGCAAGGTGGCCACGGCATCGGTATCGTTCGCAAGCACGTTGTGCAAGAGAACACTCACAGCAATCACTGCCGCGCGGCACACAGCCATTACTAAATTACTAAGCTAACAAGCTGCCTACAGCGTCGTC
Organism: Symbiodinium sp. CCMP2592; assembly: GCA_905221615.1. Taxonomy (NCBI): domain Eukaryota; class Dinophyceae; order Suessiales; family Symbiodiniaceae; genus Symbiodinium; species Symbiodinium sp. CCMP2592. Next base: position 82,952 of record CAJNDT010005890.1, on the reverse strand, counting down.
TTCCACAAACTGGCTGAGCAAACCTCTGCTGCTCCTGCACTTGCAACACCAGTCACGGTTCAAAGCACCACGCGCAATGTTACATCATGGAACACCGCCGTAGCGAGCCGACACCCTAAAGACATCTCACTATGCACACAAGCAACTGAAGTGTAGGCTTATGAGAACGGGTTGGAGCCAAACAATGTAAATCTTGGCAATAATTATTTTTAGGACAAATCATCCTCTTCATCATCCTCCCCCTCATCCTCCCCCTGCCCGCTGCCTGGTCTAAATTTACGCCCGATCATGCTCCCGATCATCCTCTCCATCATCCTCTCGATGTGCGGCCTCCCGAAAATTTACCTCCAAATTATCCTCTCCGTCATCCTCCTGATCGTCCTCCCTGACAGCCTCGCTGATTTCAACTCACCGCCCCATCCTCCTCGTCTAAGAGGGTTGGGGTGGTGGGGTGGTGGGGGGGTGGGGGGTGGGGGCGGCGGGGGATTGGGGTGGGGCTTGGGGTTTAGGGTTTTGGCGGGTGGGGGGGTGGGTGGTGGGGTGGTGTGGGGAGGGGAAGGGGCGGAGGATAAAATTTTCCTAAAATTTTCCTAAATTTAATAAGAATTTAGGAAAAATTTAGGAAAAAATTACAAAAAAAATACCTAAAATTTATCCTCCGCCTCTTCCTCCTCCTCCTCTTCTTCCTCCTCTTCCTCCTCCCCCTCTTCCTCCTCGTCTCTCCTCCTCCCCCTCCCCTCCCCCCCCTCCCCCCCCCCTCCCTCCGCCTTCCCCCTCTCCTCCCTTCCTCTCCTCCCGCCCCCTTGGCAAAACAGCGACCCACTCGTCCTTTCCTGGACAATGAAAAAACATGATGAAAAACAACTGGAGTGCAGCCAGGAAGACAAGCTAAGCAGAAGAGGGTAGGAGGAGGATGGAGAGTATAAACATGTGAGGGTGATTCCAAAAACAAGAAAAACACAAAAAGCTTCGGCTATGATTCGGAAGCGGAAGCAAACAACAAAACAGGGAGGATGACCGGAGGATAAAGAGGAGGTAAAATAAGCTATAACTCCGAGGAAAACAAGAATAAGGAGGATGAAAAGGATGATAATCAGGAGGATAAACAAACCATCACTCGGAGGAAAACCAAACCAGCGAGGATGACCAGGAGGATAAGGCGCAGGGAAAAAAAGATGATGACTCGCAGGAAAACAAAACCAGGGACGATGATGATCCGGAGGATAACCAAGAGGTAAACTGGAGGTAAAAATAATTGTTTCTGGCGGCTCCAACGATTGGCCGGCCCGATTTCATAAGTGTAGGCCCAAACTTTTGGCACGAAAGTGGCAGGCGGCGTTTGGCGTCCTGACAGTCCAGTCCGCACCTGTCGGGCGGGTTCGAAATTTTGGGATTGCGAGCAACGCGACTGCGGCAGTGCGTCGCTCGAACATGTCATTCCGTGCAAGCCATGCACTCCACCACAAGACAACACCGCAACACACATTATGTTAAGGTGACCAAACACACGCATACCTTTTCAATGGTCGCAACGCACACTCCGCCACTCCAGGGGCCACATAGAGACACTGTAAGAAGGGTTGGGAGCGCGGGAAATGTGCGCAGCAAGTGATGCAAACAGAGGCTGCACACAAGCCACTTATCACCAGTGTGTTCGCTGCATGTGCTTGAAGAGTGGCACGCGCGCGCAAGCAACCCCAGCTGATCACGGTCAGGGAGTCACACACCCGAAGTCACACACACACTCCCCACTCGGCCACACAAGGCTACAGCAAGCCTTCATCGGGCAACAAAGAAGCGGGTGGGCTTTCAAATACGATGAGCCCACCGATGTTGCACTAGCACAGGCAGCTCGCACCACTGAGACGCAGACGACGCAAGCTGTGGTGTGTCAAGTGTTTGGCGCTCGCACGGCTTTCCCGCTTTGCACCAAATCTCGACTGTTTTCGAACGGGGATCCTACTGCTCCGCCAAGAAAATGGAACAAGAAACCAACCAAGCCCTCCCAGGACAAGACCAGCAAACCCGACCGCGACCGAAAGCCCAAAGACGACGAGGCACCCTTGCAGTGGACTCCCACTCTTTTCAACTGGTAGATCGCACAGAGCTCAAGTACTCTGACTCTGAAACAAAGAAGACGGGATCCTACCGTGCCACCAAGAAACCCGAACAAGAAACAAAGCCCCCAGGACAACCAACAAATGCAGGGACTAGCGCGTAAGGCTTAAGGCCGAACACATCAGAACAAGCAGCGCAGTGGACAAGCCAGCCACCCTAAGCATCAAGTCACGTTGGCAGTCGCGCATTTTTTTGCGGCGCGGGATCAAAACTGCAACATGGGCACAGCACGCGCCAAACAAAGTAGCAGCAACACTGGCAACAACAAATACAAGACATCCATGTCTTGTAGTCTGCCATTTGCAACCCAGCAGCAGCGCACTTGTTTGACTCCCTCATGATGCGCGCAGGGTGGCAGAGGGTGGGCGCAACAAATTGCCATGGCCAGTATACTGAATGCCGAGATGCACCAACACAAACCACTGCACGTGGTCACTTGAGCGGGCGCAAACAAGCCCAAAGACAACTCAGAAGCACGTTGCCAGCAGAAACGCAGGCAACCCCTAACAAGCCAAACACTCCCGTCCCCCGTTGATGCGCCGTGGGCGCGCTACACACCGCAACCGAAATCCCGAAGAGGAGCCAGCTTTGCAGTGGACTGCGACTATTTTTGCACCCTTCCAGTGGACTCCGACTCTTTTTCAACCGGGGGATCCTATCGTGCCGCCAATCCAAGAAACCCGAAGAAACCAGCCAAGCCCCCCAAAAGCAACCCCGGCAAACCCAATCGCAACAGAAAACCCGAAGACGAGGCACCCTTGCAGCGGCTCCCACTCTTTTCTGACTGGTGGATCGCACAGAGCTCCAGTACTCTGAAACAATGAAGACATCAGCTCCGATGCTGATAAATCGCTTCAGCTGCTGCTGAAAACCACTGCCTTTCTGCAGACACAAGGTGGGAGAATGGGAAAACAAGACTGCCGTCCGACAGAACTGCTGCAGGCACTCGAGCAAGAACACTCGCTCGCACACAGTGGCAAACGGACAGCTGTACTGGCAGCAAGCACGCATGTCATGCAACATGCAATCACATTAATCTAACGCGGTCAATACGCGGACAGACACCCTGTTGGCATGATGGTCATGCGGGCAGGTAGACGACGCCTGCCTGCAAATCTCACAACGGCTGCACACGGGCAGCAAGATATCTCACAGCACGCCCACGGCGTGCTCCCTACCCCATCTGGGGCGGGCGGGCGGGAATTTCAAGCAGCTCGCACCTGTGAAGTGTGAAGCTGACACTGGTCCTGAGATCTTCCCTGTACTTCAACAAACCAAACCCCAGCCCTGCCCACCGAGGCACTCGCCAGGTCTAGTCGCACATGTTCCCCCCCTCATTTTCGAGGGATGTGGAGGGCGGGAAATCGAAAATGGGCCGAAGTCACACTAAGCCGTGCCCGACCAATCGGTGTCAATGTGACGTTTACATAGAACATAACAAGCAACCATGTCTTGCCCACAAAACACACTAGCTCTGTGAGCCCAGCTGCTGCCATGCATGCGCATCGACTCAAAACACTTCAACTTCAACAAAGTGCAGTACGCTCAGATCTCACTTAGATGCACGCAGGCGTGCACCCCGCGAACTCAGGCAAGCCTGCACAGACCATTCTCCACGTAAACATGAGATGCCCCACAGCAAAATGCCTTGCCTACAAGCACACAAGGCACTCTCGGATCCCACTTCGCGCCTGGCAAGCGTTCACCCCGCATCAAACACGGTGAGCCCACCGATGTTGCACTAGCACAGGCAGCTCGCAGCACTGAGACGCAGATGGGGATTCTTACGTGTGGCAGTGTAGCCCCCCGGGTTGCAGCCGACAACGCAGGCCCTATAGGGCAGAGACTACCTGACTACCTTCACCCCCTTCACCTGCCCCGCGCATTTTGCAGGGACGCGGCGGGTGGGAGAAGCAAAATGCTCGCAAGACACTACTTCCTCAGCAATGTTGAGTTTCCACCCCGCCATTGGGCCGAAATAACGATGGGATTCTTACGCAGAACAAAAGCATGCCGACTGCCACCTTAACTTTTTACTCGGTGCGCACACAGGTCTTGTAACATTGGTAGGGGAAGAGACGACCCAGAGCCAACACACAGACGTTCCAGTCCATGTAAAATCTAGATATAGTCCAGCGCCTTCGAAAAGTCCACTGGACGGCATTTGCGCCATCGCCTTGCAACTTATTGTTGCGAACAACTACGAGAGGTATGTACACGCAAAAAGCACTAAGCACAGCCACAAGATCGTGGCACAAGGCCTGTGCACATCAAGCAGAAACATCAGCCAGCACTGAGAAGCCGCGTGACAGCAGCAGTACACGTGAACCCAGGGCAAGGCCTACACAAACACAAAGAACCCACACCCTAGGGAAGGGAGGGAGGAACACACGTAATGTTAAGGTGATCACACACATGCACTCCTTTTCAATGGTCGCAATGCACACTCCGCCAGGCGGCAGGAAATCCTGCCGCTGGCTCATCCCCCTTTCGAGGCTTAAAACAAGCCACATGGGGCTACACCAGGCACAAGCCACTGCTAACACAGCCCGCGCCAGGGGCAATCACCGGGCACCGCCCACTCCAGGGGCAACATAGAGACACTGTAAGAAGGGGTGGGAGGGCGGGAAATTTTGTGTGCAGCAAGAAGTGCGAGCAAAGGCTGCACACAAACACACTTAACACCCGTGTGTTCGCTGCATGCGCCTGTAGAGTGTGGTATGTGCGCGCAAGCACCCCTGGCACAGCAAGTCCAAGTGGCCGCTCACCTGGCTTCAAAGCAATCCTGCGAAGGTGGCACGAAAATCTTTCAGCCGCAGCCGCGGCGATTCTGACAGTTTTGACCTCCCAGGCGGTCACCTCCTCAACTCTTGCATGCCACCGGGCCCGCAACGAACCCTGCATTCTGCGTTCCATGCAGCGTCTAGCAGCCACATCCGCCGACTCGTTGAGAGCACGAAGAGTCGCAGCAGAGTGAGGCTCAGGCGGCGCCCACTTCAGCTGTTTCCCACGAGACGGGACCCACAAGACTGTACACGTGAGGCCCTGGCGGGGCGACTGCGCGAAAAGGTCAAAGGCAGCACGAGCCAGACCTGGCAAATCAGAAGAGTGGCCAGATTGACAAGCAGAAATCGCCGCAAGGCAGTCAGATACGACGAAAAGATCGCGTTGCATGGAGAGCTTACCAGAAACTTCACAGCAGACAGTAGCAAGCCAAAGCAAAGCTTGCATCTCAGCTTTGAAAGCAGACTGGTCCTCATCACCCGTCCCTGCTGCAAAGCTGCTGTGCTCAGTCACATGCTGCCCGAAGACAATGGCTGACGCAGCAGTGTCGTTGCGAGCACTGCCATCCGTGGCTGCGTACAGAAGCCCATCGGCTTTGAGCGACTCAGAAGCACCTTCCGACAGCTCCTGGAGGAAGTCGCTGAGATCAAGAGCAGGAGTCGGCGGCGGGAAGTCCCCCACCTCCTTCGCAAAGAGGCGCTCTTCGGCGCGATTTACTGGCAGCTCATGCCCCACGGGCAGGTCTTGCGTCACAGGGCAGGCCCACGTGAGGTGCGGCCTCGAAGGCCTGGACTCACCACAAAGGCAGAGCCAGCATCGATGATCAGCAGGAAAGGCACCTCCGGCATTGAAATGCAAACACGAACCCCCAGAACCGAGGCTAGCAAGGTGTTGGGCTCGGCCACCAGTCTCAGACGCAGCAACGCCGTGCCCTCTGAAAAGGTACACACCATTACGGGGCGGGGCCGGTAGGTCAAGCCCTGCTCGTCGTCGCTCCTGCGGAAGGAGCGCCACAACCTGCCACACTTGTCAACGCACAAGGCCCTAAAGTGAGCACTCAGCCAACGATCAACCTCGCGAAAACTGTCATGCCCTAAGCGGAGACAACGGCGTCGCCCGGAGCAGTCGCGCCGCACCACTGCGCCAGCTTCAGGCTCGTATGTCCACTTCAGGATCTGGAGCCAGCGAGGAATCTCCGGCAGGAGCTCATTCCAAGGAAGAAAGGCTTCAGTTAGAGGAACTGTCTCCACCCAGTTGGGAGGCGCTGCCAAAAAGCGAGCCAACGTGCGAAAGGCACTACGACACAGCATCATCTGCGGATGGAGCTTCCAACCCAGCTGCTCCCAACACACGTAATGTTAGGGTGATCAAACACATGCACTCCTTTTCAATGGTCGCAATGCACACTCCGCCAGGCGGCAGGAAATCCTGCCGCTGGCTCATCCCCCTTTCGAGGCTTAAAACAAGCCACATGGGGCTACACCAGGCACAAGCCACTGCTAACACAGCCCGCGCCAGGGGCAATCACCGGGCACCGCCCACTCCAGGGGCAACATAGAGACACTGTAAGAAGGGGTGGGAGGGCGGGAAATTTTGTGCGCAGCAAGAAGTGCGAGCAAAGGCTGCACACAAACACAGACACACTTAACACCCGTGTATTCGCTGCATGCGCGTGTAGAGTGGTATGTGCGCGCAAGCACCCCACACCAAGACATTCGCACGATCGACGCCGAAACGATCATCGAAGAGGTGCAGGAGTTCGGTTTCCAGGGCATTCAGCTCGTCATCCGACGGAGCCGCATAGGCCGAAGTCCAGGAAACCATGGGAACAACCAAGCTCTGCACGATATGCTTGCGATCGCGAACAGAACGAGAGCACCAGCGGAGCAATCGAAGGCGAAGCACTGCTCGGCGAAGCACAAACTTGAGCAAAGACCAAGCTCCTCCGAAGGTGCAAGAAACACCCAGTATCTCAAGATGATCACTGACGCTGAAGGAGTGTTTGCCAGCAAGGGCAGCCCACTCCTCAGTCGCCTCACTTGGGTAGACCGCACACTTCTCAAGCGAAAGCTTGAAGTTGAAACACTCATCGAACTCGGCAGACCGGCATAGCACTGCGTCCAGGGCCTGAACAGGAGCACGGGCTCGAAGGAACAGCAAGCGGTCGTCCATGTAGTTGAGTCCCGAAACATGCTGATGGGCCCCATGGAGAACGTACTTACACCACACGTGAGCAATTGCAGCAGCGAGGCACGGGCTGAAGGGGCAGCCTTGCGGAATGCCCTGGCTGGGCACAAACCGTTGACCGTCGTAGGCCCCCTCACACACAAAGGTCCGGCAGGACTGCTTGTAGAAATTCAGCAGCAACTTGAGCAACTCCAAGGGAAACCGAAGGTGTTGAAGAACAGCACTTAAAGAATCCCATTGGGTAGAATCGAAGAAGGCTTTAACGTCAAGTTGGACAAAGCCCTTAGACTTATTGCGAAAGGCAGCCTGGACTTGGGCAAGTGCAGCCTCAACAGAGGCTCCAGGAAGGCCCCCGGCATCATGGCCCGATTGCCACTCGCTAATCCACGGCCTCAGACGGCGCTGTAACACACTGGCGCCAGCACGCCACAACACTTGGCACAAAGTCAACGGACGACTACCACCCTTAGGTTTGGGAATCAGCACCGTGGTGGCACAAGACCACTGCGTGGGCACTTGCCCTAGCTGCACGCATCTGTTCCACAGGTCTGCAGCACGTCTCCAAAACGGAAGCAAAGCTTCTGGAGTCCACGAGTCAGGCCCAGCCGCACGTCCTTTCATGGCTTGCACCGCTTGCTTCAAGCCAGTAGCATGCAGCACTAGGTCACATTTGATATCAGCAGGCCTGGGCACACACTCAAGGATGGCACAAAGCTTAGCAGGGTCAGCATGCGACTTGGCTGTCCACATGACACTCCAAGTTTTTGCTTCGACCTTGACGCGCTCGGCTGGATGAGTCACCAGATCAGCTGGGGCAGCCAACGGCAGCTCCTTTTCCCAATCCAGCTGAGCTTCAGCTCGCTTCTTGACGAAGCCACGGATGTTGCGTGAAGATTCCATCCTCGTTTTCCATAGCTGACTCCTTGCCTTATCCTCCTGTTCCTGGAGCTGCTTGACAGTGACATCCACGTACTCCAGCAGTTGCAGCTCTTCCCCAGGGGGAAGAAAAGGCACGTGAAAGCCTCTCGCACGCGGACGACTGATGCAAGGAAAGATTTTGGCGCGAAGTTGCGAGTCCCAAGGCCGGAACTTCAAAGTGCGAAGCTTTGCAAGCAGCTTGCGAAACCGGGCCAAGGAGTCAGACGACTCCAGGCGGCGCGCGGGCCGCGATTTGTCCGGCACAGGGCTGGGCAGCCAATCCTCATGTCTTGGTACACTGCCTTGACGAAGCTCTCCACAGAGAGCCTGCTCAGCGACAACTGAAAGGGAGGTCCAAGCATCATCAAGGCGGCAGTCATCAAGGGCACACTCAAAGCAATGAAAATCCGCTGAAGCGAAGAAGACCTCAAAATGCTCCTGCGACACATTCTTGAACGGTGCTCTGGCAGGCTTTGTCAAAGGCGCAGGGAATCGCTCAGGAAACCTGTAGCTGACACAGAGGTGGTCAGACTCTGCAAACTCAATATGCGTAACCTCAGTAGGCGCAACTCGCCAGTCGTGTATGGCATAGTCAATGCGCCGCCGACGCCCCGGACCCGTGCAGGGAAGAGGCTGCCCGCGAGCACAAGCATCACCAGGCACCGCCATGCCGCAAGCAAGAAGCTCGCCCATCGCGCCCTCACCTGCCTCCATGTTGAAGTCACCCAGGACGACAAAACGACATCGCGCGCGCAGGATGCCCGCAACAATGTCGCTGAGCTGGGCATCAGCAATCTGAGGATTGCCAGCTTGGCAGTACGTTGCCACAACAAGCAAAGGTTCAGATCTGCCCTCAGAATTGGTGACATTGACAACACCAAAAGGCGTGCCTTGAGGCGCCGGCACCGGTGCAGACACGAACAGGCTTAAACGGAACCCGACTAACAAGAGCCACTCTAGCCTTACCGTTCTCAAGCGCACTCAGCGAAGCTTTGTAACCCTGAGCTTTCCATTGGGCCAAACAGCCCGGGCAGGCCGCGGCGGCAACATCCACTTCAGACAAAGCGAAGAAGTCCGAAGGGAAATTCGAAGTCGACTCGCAAAGAGAGCTGACAGTGGAACATCCCTTTTTAGCAACATTTACTGCGGTAAAGGAGATCACACCTGGCAAACCTTAAGCGCCTTGCACGCCTGGCCAATGGCGTCCTCGACTCGCGTACGGTAAGAGCCGGCCGGAATCTTAGGCAGCAGATCTCGCAGCTTGAGCACTGCCTGGATCCGCCTGTCAGCGAGCAGCTCAGGCTTGCTGGGGCACTCCTTCTTGCGATGCTTCTCAGCTTTCTTAACATCTCTAAAAGGAGTATGGCAAAGGTTGCACCGCCACCCTGTGAGAATGCGAACAGGAGCAGTTTTGGAAGCGGGCATTCACTTGAGCCTCGTGGCCTGACATACTGGATCACAACTACAAGCAAGACGCTACAAGGCTGCAAGCCACATGACATCTACCGCGCAATACTGCCCTGTCCTACCGCACATGCACGGACTCTTGTTTTGTCGCGACGGTGACTCTGGGGAAAGTCTCGTCAACCTGTCCTGGGTCAGGGGGTTGAAGCCGACCAATGCGGGCCCTGGACCCAGGATACTCATCCCCCCCTCCCTCACCACTTTGGGCGGGTCGGGTGGGACAAAAAGCAAGATCGAGTGATCTTGATGTCTTATGCGTGAAGCTGCACCTTCCTAGTCTTGCATGTTGACATATCATGCTTAGCTGCTCACTAGCTTCTCCTGAGCCTCTGCGTGGGGGTATGTAAGTCAGGCACGTTCTGACGAACTCTCGTCGGCTCAGTGAACGAGCTATCACGAGGACTCGTGACGGCACTCTTCACTTGAGCCTCGTGGCCTGACATACTGGATCACAACTACAAGCAAGACGCTACAAGGCTGCAAGCCACATGACATCTACCGCGCAATACTGCCCTGTCCTACCGCACATGCACGGACTCTTGTTTTGTCGCGACGGTGACTCTGGGGAAAGTCTCGTCAACCTGTCCTGGGTCAGGGGGTTGAAGCCGACCAATGCGGGCCCTGGACCCAGGATACTCATCCCCCTATTTTACCGTCAACTGTCTTAACTGGTCAAAGCATTCCCGAAGCTCGGTTTCCACGCTGGAATTCGGCAGGCTGACACCTTTCCACACGAAGCTATTGAGTAGTTCCCGCGAAGGCCTATCAGCTACATTCGACGGAGAGGGTACCCTGGCATACCATGGGTAAAATCCCATGCATTCCTCGTTGGTGACTAACATTTCCACAAGTGCAGACGGGACCGCTGTTCTCGCTGTAGCCGATATTGCTACGTCGCGTGTGGCATTGTTGTCGACGTAGCACATGACGAGTCGCGTGCACAACAAGGGCCCCCACTTGCGAAGAGCTACTACGAGCGCCATCAGCTCAGCCTCGAAGATGATCTGGGAGGAGCGGCCTTCGCCTAGCAACCTCCTTTCTTCTGCCCCCAACCCGACAGAGAAGAAGTCGACAGCACTTCCTAGTTGATCAAAAAGGACACCCCCTAAACCACAAGGCCAGCTGGCATGCCCCGCTTCATAACATGCATCCGTGAAGACGAACCAAGGAGCTTGGCTCATGACTGAAATGACGCGTGGAGCATCAGCACACAACCTGGACATGAACTTCTTGATCGCTAGGCGCGCAGGCTGACTTAGTTCCGGCCCATTATCACCCCACGCGTGAGAGGTTACTGCCTGCATGCAGGCTCTTCCTGTCCTTCCGAACAGCTGGCCATCAGCAAACTGCATCCTACCACGCAACTTCAGCACGAGGGCCTGAGGGAGGAAACCAGAATCAAGGACTTGTTGTAGCGTTTGCTTCAGCTCCAACACTCGTCTCTCCGTGTTGCAGAAAAACACTGTGCCGTCCGTGAATCGACTCAAGCTTATCTTAATGCCCAGGGCTTGAAAGTCTAAGGCGAAGGGGCAAGCTTTGTCTCCGTCTTCTGCGAAAGACCAGCCCAGCAGCTTGAAGAAAGCTTCGATTGTGCGCTGCAAGTGCTTGCTTCCGGCCTTCCTCGAAAAAGTAATGAAATCATCAAAGAAGGTGGTCCAAGGTATTGCAAGCTGATCAGCAGCTATAAACCACACCGCCATTACGATTCTCAAGAAGGAGTACACAGCACGACTTGCTCCGAAGGGTAAAGCACGCATTCTGAAGATCTTTGGTGCTGCAGCCGCAGCATCCCAGCACGCTACGTAACTGGCCCAAGATGACTCGGGCGCAATGGCGAGTTGGCGGTACGCAGCCTTTAAGTCGAAGGTCCTTCCGAGTAAAGTCGTTTTAGCTCCTCTAGCAAGCAAACTCAAGCAGAGCGCCGCAACTTTGTCCGTGGCATGCGGCCGCGGAGACTCAGATACTTGCACTGTCGCATTTACTCCCCCCATTGAGAAGTCGTCCGTGACCCTTAGTTTAGATCCTTGGACAACCCCAAACCTACGGCTTACGAGCGCAGAACTCTCCAATTCACTGTATGGTATCGGGCCTTCCAGCCAGCCTTTTTCGTGCTCCTCCCACGTTTTCTTTAGGACATCCCCATCGAGTTCGCCTAACGGCCCTATCTTCTTAATTGCCTCTAGCCTGATTTTGCTAGCTTCCTTTTTCACATGGCTTACAGCCATTTTGGCTGGCTTGAAAGTGGGCTCGAAGATTCCGGTGACAGGCACTTCTCCTGCTAGATGCGTACCATGCACTAGCTCATCGAAAGCACCAGGGTCAGGATAATTACACTCTGCAAGCATCTCTTTGAACAACACCAACCTCTTAGGTTCGAGAATGGCTCTACAGGCGGGATGTAACGACCTCTTTAGCTCTGCTTCTTGGTGTGTGAGCTGTTCTGCCCGCTTGGCCCACTTGGCGATCCAACACGTCCTCATTTTTGCGAGGGCTTGGTCGTCCAAGGTCTCCTGCATGTGGACGGCCTTCTGGAGCACTTCTGGCAGCACGTCCTGAAAGCTTCTGGGGTGACCAGCTTTCACTGCAGCATCGACAAACTCTTCCTCGGTGCGTGGGACGCCCCATGCCTGCTCGAACCTTGGCTTTGCAGCCTCACCCCCTGTTCTAGCTACCCAATCCCCTACTTTAACCGCTATGGGAGTACTTCGAAGGAGTTGACTCTTGGCTGGCACACTCTCGACTGCAGGCGTGGCGATAGTTCCTGCAGGAGGCACAAAGGGCCGCTCAAGACGCTGGCCAGGTGCACATGGCTGTGGCAGCGGCTCCTGGGAACGTAAGACTACTACAAGCTTATGTTCACCTACAGGGGCGGGGAACTTTGACGCTTTGCTTTGCAAGCCGGCAATTGCCCTTTCGGCAGCGGCAGCTACTTTGTCTTCTTCCATGCTCAGTGCAATCCGTGGCTTGTCCCAACCTCGCCGCACCATGCTTTTGATGAACGCGAGTGCGATGTGGGCCGCCAAACGAGGCGGGTACGCAGTCTCCTGCGACGTAGCATATCCGTTCGGGGCTGTTTCGTCGCTGCCCCACGGCAAGTGTTGCGCGGCACACTGTGGCCCCGGACAGAACCGAGCCAGCTCTTCAAACGCACTGCAGTTGTGAGCTATAGCTGTTTGCTTCTGACGCCTGCCACCATACGCACAATGCTCAAAGCACACGTATTGCGCTAGCTTCGACACGGACTTCCAGAAGGAGGTCTGCCACAAGTAGCTGTGAAGCGGGTTTTCTACAGCGAAGATCTTATCGTTGGCAACGCAGTAACGCACGACATCCGCAACTAATTGATATGTGAGGTTTGCTTGCTGCACCTTGAACTCGTCCATCTGGCTCAGGCCGGACAAGCCGTCCGGGCACTGCGCTGATCGGAGGGGCGGGGGCCCGCCATCAACCTTTCTAGCTCGTGAGGCCGTGCCACATGGCGGCGCCATGAACACACCTATCACCCTCGGGGAGCCTAGCCACGTGAAGCAAAGCGCGCGGCCCTCTGCGCTTGTGAGATCCACTTCTAAACATTTGGCACACGCTTTGGACACGTCCACATCTACTCCAAGAGCCCCCGCTACTCCAAAGCCTTTCAAGCACGCAGTCACGCGGGCAGTGCCGGCGAAAAGCTCGATCACCACAGGATAATCTTTCCACGCTTCGGCGTGTCTCTTACTCGAACAAGAACTAGGACTAGGACCCGGACAAGGATTACTAGGGCACGCATCCAAAGGACCTGAAATGGGAACGCGTGGCTCTCGGGGTTGCTGCTCTACGACCGCTGCCGCTGCCTTTGGCACCTTGACTGGTTGCACACAAAGCTTATCACTGGGCTGACCCAAAGCACGCTCGCCGCTCATGCTGCCCCCTGCATATGAGGCGGCATCGCTGCTCTCGGAGTCCGAATCCAAAACTGTTGCGTTGGACACCGGTGTGCTTCCGGCGCACGCAGGCTGCAAAACTGGGGCAACTGCCCCTGCGGCTGACACACTACTGCGACACTCACACGCTGCTTGCTCATGTAACGCCCAAAACTGAGAGCCTCCGAAGGCACATTCACTTGCGCCTCCGTCATTGGCACTTGCATGGCTGCTGGCAAGCTTGTCCGATCACTGCCATTTGTGATCCTTCAAGGCGTGAGCCCCGAAGCACTTGGCACACACATGGGCTCGCTCACACTTCTGATTTTTGCACTTGCCGAGGCTGAACCCGAAGCACACTTCCTCACCGTCCGGCGTCTTGCCACTGGCACCTGCTGCGAGAAACTCCTTGGGAAGTCTGGCCTCCTTGCCCCCATTGCCTTTGCCACCTCTTTGATCCTTGCCCTGGCCGTCACGCGTCTTGCCGTCCCCCTCCTGGCGCCTTCCATCTCCTTTGAAGCGCTTGCTGTCGCTAGTAGCAAAGCCCGCTCCTTTTCCTGGCCTCTTCAGGGCTTCTTTCGCTTGCCGAGGAAAGAGGCTGAAGGAGACCTCGTAGGACTCTAACGCCTTGTCCAGCTCGACGTCCAGCGGGAAAGTGCCGTCAGGCGACTTCTTGGGGCTTACACTGCGCTGGATTAAGCGGATCCAGCACTGCTTGTCCGCTTCGGCTAGTTGAGAGACCGAACAACGAGCCATTTGAGGCGGCGGGTCTCGGGCTAGGTGCGCGAACAACTTGCCTACATAACGGTCGTAGGCAGGCCAACTGCACGATTGGGCGAAGACCAGAGCCAGCCCACGCCGCCGCAAGGCCTCCTGCAGCTGCAACGCACTGGGGGCTGGTTGCTCCAGGCTGGACTGTTCATCTTTCACAACGAGCTTTGCTGCCTCCAATTCCACTATCTTGCCAGGATTCTTACCGTTCAAGACTTCGTGAAGACGAGAGACGCATTTCTCTGGTGGAATGTACTGCAATTGGTTTTCCTTCTCCATCTTAGCCGCAAGATCCAAGAGCGCATGTCCTGGCTCCAATGATTCGCCGATGTGCAGCCCGACAAGTCTCGATCTGAGCATCTCCATGCGTCGCACTCTCTCCGCCGCCGGGACGGGCTTGGCTGTTTGGCTTTCAGGGTTGGTTACTTGCTCTTTGAGGTCTGCAAGGATTAGTGTCTGGCCCTCAAAGACCAAGCGTTTGAGAGCAGAGTGCTCTCCCACAGTTGCATGTGCAAAGTTGGACTGAAGCCACGCAGCCATGGTTGCCTCTGGCAGAGGCTGCCCTGGCTGGCCGACTGCATATCCGATGCGAGCCAAGGACGTGAGGTCCAGGCGGTCCAGCGTGTTCGCAGTCGTGGGCGTCAAGCCAACCTCCAAACAGCGCTGCTTGAAATGATGCTCGCTCTCAATCAGGCTTGACATGGCAGACAGGCACGGATCGTTCGGACTAGAGTACAGTCGCACCACTTCTCGAGCTCTCAACACAACTGCGAATCGGTCTTGCATTCACACCAACGCACAAGGTAGACATGGCATGTGTGTCCCACGACATCAGCCCTGCCAACCCTCACGAGCACCCGCACCCCGTACCTGCAATCGCTTCAAGACGACGGAACACATCACACTCAACACCGCTCAACAAAACTCTCAGACGCACAATCCACAACAAGTGTGAGAATCTCAGTCCGCTGCCCTCAGTCGACCTGCTCAGCTACACTCCATGTGCGAAAGAGACTTGTCATGACACGCGCAAGTAACGCACATCCCCAACTGTCGCATGACAGATCTTCAAGCGCGATTAGCGCTGTGCACTTCGCACAAGAGCATCTCCGCTCCCGCCTCTCCGGCGCGCCCACCATGTGAGCAAACTTTTTCTCTGCAGGCACGTATCTTCATCTGCCGCATGGCAGTAAAAGTCCGCTTCTTCTATTCACACAGGAGCCTCTCCGCTCTTGCCACTCCGGCATGCCCACCATGTGAGCCTACTTGTGTACACGGAATGACTGCAGCAACGATTACTTGTTCTTCCTACATGTGCAGCACTCATGCCCTTCCAGATCCGCTTCTTCTGCGAGCCTGTAAGACATTGACACAGATCTACCACACGCAAAGACCCTTGTCTCGGCCAACTCTGACTCTTGGCCGTTCACCAAGTGTAACACTTGCGACTTGCAGTGCACCCACCACACCTGCGCTTCGCGGTTTACCGGCTTGCGTCCTCTCTGCCTCTTGACCTGCATAGCGGCTTGCTGCTCACCGCCACTGTCGCTGCCGGAATCTTCCGACTCCGACTCCGAGGAGGAAGACGAGCTGTTCTGCTCACGCGGTTGCCCTGGACACTCCAACGCTGGACTAATTTCCTTGTCCGCCTCGTCCTTCACTTCCAGCACTTCTACGGCAGGGGGTTTAGGGGGAAAAGCAAAGTATCTAGACCTGGGTTCGTCTGGCCGGAAGCTTCCACTGGCAACATCTGCCAGTATGCTTTGCAGTTCACGCGTGGGACCAACACACAGGTCCCGTGCATAAACAGCATCTGCGGAGGATGTACACTTGCAGTGGCGGCCAAGGACTGTTTGTGTCCGGTCCGCAACCCCAAACTTACAGACCCAACTTAAGCACGTCGCCTTAAGAGAGTGGCTAGAGACACCTCTTTCGCCCGCTGCTGGCGGCGGGACTGACAGAAAGGCACGCAGGAACGCACTGACCTCGCCCGAGCTAACGGCTCTAGCGGCAAATGCGGAGCACTCACTGTCCACGGGCACTCTGAGTAGGGGCCCGTTAATCTCACCACGCACAGGCAGCTTCAACTTCTCGAAGACTTCCACAAGCAGGTGCATCCAGGGCTTGCCGTGGATGCCAATGGCTGGCACCAGAATCGGCATGAAACGGCTCTTCTTCTGGGCCGATTTGGCACCCTTGTGTTTCCTTGTCAAAATTTCCAAGAATCCGCCTTGGTGGTCATGGTCATGCGTCATGACACTAATTTGTTCGAGATCGGAGTGTCTCGCTCTGCCATACAGTGCCACCAAGGTGTACGCACACATCGCTCTGTCAAACAAGTGGCGAGAGCTATCTGCAAGCCCGGCATGCAGGGCTAAAACCTGCCGCACAGACAACACGCGCGCCTGCTTGAGTGCTGCTTTTCCAGCAAACATCTGCTGCGCCGCTCCCCTCACGCGCTTGCTATCAACCACAATGGACAACCTGAAACCTAGGACATGGTGCGCAAAGCGAACTGAACTTAGGAACGCATCCGCCTTGGTTGGCGGCGCTCTATTGGCCTTCAAGCTTGCAACGTATCTCCACGCATCGGCTTCGGTGAGATTGGCCGTGCAGCACGGCAGCTCCGCGTCTCTCCAACGCAACCACGCGGCAAAACTATACGCTCTTTTACGGACCGTGAAAGGAGACTTGACACCTAGGCAAGCTTCAACGTTCGATATCACTTCTTCCCGGAATCGCGCCGGTGTGGAATCGCTGGCAGTGGCAGCGGCAATTCCAGGCTCGCACTCATGCTTGAATCGCACACATATATCCGCCCAAAGATTGACCCCTTTAGACCACTCATGCTCTCGCTTTTCCTGAGGTGAGAAACCCGTGCCGGCCTTAACAACGCTAGAGAACACCGGTCCTAAATCGGCAGAGACAAAATCACAAACTGTTGCAGGGTTAGCTGGCTTCGCCGGCGTCCGATCTGACACCACCGTACATGCCTCTGTCAGCGGGTGCGCTGACAAGTTGGGCTCAAGTGATGCTTCCATGCCGTCGAATATGGTACGCACCGGGGCGAGCTCCCAAGGCATTTGGATAGACGATAGCTTTCCTATCTTGTGAAACGCATCAATGGCCGCATGCTGCACCAAGCCTGGCTGTGCGGTGGAAACTTGCGCCAGGAAGTCATGGCTCGGGGCTACGCTCGCAAGAGCGGAGGAAGCTGCATCTGAAGGTGTTTCCTGAGCCGCCCAGCACGCTCCTAAGTCTGCAGTTTCGTTCACTTCGACAGCAGGTAATGTAGGCGCCAGAGTAGCCAGCATGCCAGCAATCCCGGATGCATTTACAACGCGCAAGGCCAACTGTGCCTGAAATGGCAGGTACTGCCACAGCAGGCGCAACACTGAGCGTGAGCTGCCTACCGTCTGCAAGTCAGCCTGACCCGAAGCGGTGGAGCTTTCCGCCTCCGTGTCGCTCATGTTTGTATTTGCTATCCCGCTCGATGAGCGGAGCGCAACCATGCACCCTCCCTCACCACTTTGGGCGGGTCGGGTGGGACAAAAAGCAAGATCGAGTGATCTTGATGTCTTATGCGTGAAGCTGCACCTTCCTAGTCTTGCATGTTGACATATCATGCTTAGCTGCTCACTAGCTTCTCCTGAGCCTCTGCGCGGGGGTATGTAAGTCAGGCACGTTCTGACGAACTCTCGTCGGCTCAGTGAACGAGCTATCACGAGGACTCGTGACGGCACTCCTTTGAGGCACGGCCACGGAAAGACTGCGAAGTCCAGCTTTTCCAGCCGCGCAATGACTAACAGCAGTTTGATGCGAGCCGCGGTCCTCTTCGTTTCCTGCATTCGCCTAATGCTGCCAGCATCGTTCTGACCCTAGTCCAAGTCTTCCATCCAATGTTGGGATGCTCTAGCTGCTAGCTTCTTGTGTTCATTCTTCCACCGCAACACAACCTTACTGCAAACATCAGCATCACACCGGGCAATACCCTTGCTGCAAAATTTGCATGTCCAGTGCGTAGGTTCGCCTGCTTGCAATACTCGCGCAGGAGACGGGCGAGGTGTAATCAAATCAGGGATCACCGGCTCGCCAGGGTGAGCCCTCCGAACATGCTTTCGAAGGGCCTTGTAAGCACTCGTAGCAGTAGCAGAGTCTTTCATGCACTTGAAAAGGACAAAGGCGACATCGCGCCACTCCGTCGTGACATCCTGTCCTGTCCCAGTACTTGCGCTGTCGCTCAGTAGCATTGCTCCAGCCCATGTTTTTGCGCGTACGCCTGGGTGGGTCGTCATCAGCTCCATCCCAAGCAACAAGGTCAGGAAGAGGCGCAATGTCTTCCTCATCCTCAGGGAGCGGAGCGAGGCAGCTAAGCGACCTCTCCCGCGCGGCCTCCAAAGACAAAACCTCAGCAGTGCTCGGTTCATGAGGGTTTGCGGCAATTTGCGCTTCGCGGCGCACAATGCAACAGAGGCCTGTGCAGCAGCCCGCTTGCCAACAGCAACCTTCCAGTCCATGTAAAGCTAGGCAAGGCAGCACCCGGCCCTGGCATTAGCTGGCCCTGTTACAAGATCGCAGCGAAGACCTCAAGCCCCCCCCCTGATTTTCTGAGGGAGTGGAGTCAGGGGAACAGAAAATCTGGAGCACACCGGATGTGAAACACACTTCTGCCGCTCTACCTACAACTCGAGCAGCAACAAATAAAGTGGCTGTACGCGAAGACATGTCAAGCTCATGTCAACAGCTGGACCACCATCAGACAACATGCAACACACAGCACACACTCTCGCCAGTAGCACTAGTGGCACGAGCAGCAAGCCACCACGCAATTGCCTGCTTCCGAATCCCACTTCGATGCACTCCTTGTGTGCACCCCACGCCCTCTGCGGCATATTCAGCCGCATCCCACTCTGGGGAGAGCGGGCGGGCGCCGAAAACTTCTGGCACTTTTACAAGGTAAGGTACCTGAACAACAAGCAGCGGCAGCGGTACCTGAAAATGGATTCTTACGCAGACAAGAAGCAAGCGGACTGCGACCTTGATTTTGCCCCACAGCACAATGAGGTCTTGTCACGTTGGTAAGAGGAAAAGACGCCAAGGCCAATGACGGACAGTCTAGCCCGAACGAAGCTACGCAAGGCAACATACGGCCCTACAGTGCCCTACAGCCCTACAGTAGCAGGCTCTGTGACAAGGTCGCAACGAAAACCTCAACCCCACTCTCACAACCCAGCTTTTCTGCGGGTGCGGAGGGAGGGAAACAGAAGACCTGGAGCACACCTGGGTCACCTGATGTGAAACAGGATTTCTTCTGCTCGCAGCATTCGAGCAGCTGATTATGGCTGCACAAACAGCAGATAAGTTCAACATGCAAGCGCGACGTGAGCTTCCGCACTGCCACAAGCCACATACACACACAAAGCAAGCCGTGACACTGCACACATCACAATGCACTGAAGAACTGCTAGCCAACCCCACTTTGATGCATGCTGCGCATGCACCCCGCGCAACGGGCTGAAAGCCAGCAAACTGCAGGACCTCTCCTGTTTAGGGTTTAAGGGTTCGGCGTATGCGTCGGCCATTTATTAGCCCGGCCTACCCCGACGCAAACAACCCCACACCCAGACACACACACACACACACACACACACACACCGAAACACACACACACACACACTCACGCACACGAGACGCGGTTGCATGTGAGTGTTCGCCTCATGCGCCACAGGAGATGTCTTAAGAAGGGTGACTGCCACTTACACACACGCAACACTCGCAGCTGCAGGCTGCAGACTGATGGCATTTCAGCACGACGCAGATGCATGTGAGCTCGCACGCACTTGGTCGAATGGCTGCGCGCAAGCGTACACGGCAGAACAGCTTCAGCCTCACGGGGCACATGGCATTGTGTCCTCTGACGCGATGCTGGAAGCGCAGCACTATGGCACTGGCTGTTTTGCAGCGCCACGCAGCACGGCCCCTGCTTTCTCAGCTGCCTCTGCAAGCCGTTGTTCGATGCCTCGAGCACTCTGCAGGTTTCCAATTGCCTCAACAGCAGCACACCCAGCCGCAGCCGTAGCTTGGCACAGCCACAACGACATGCAGCGACTCGTGCTGGCAGAGGCCTTGGCGGCACTGTTGGCTGGGACATCGAAATTGATATGCACGTCCATCGGAATCCCTGCTTGCCAAACCTGGCAAAGCAATGGCCACGAGTCACCTCACACGAAGCCAACAAAGAGCGGCACGCTGCAGTGTAGAAGCTGGACCGGCTGCACAGGAGTCGCTAAAATAGCAAAGGGTTCCAGGGCAAGTGTCGGCCGCACAGCGCACAACACGAAGATGCACAGCCGCAGCATCTCACACAGTCAGAAACTCTTCTAAACTTTTTCTCACAGCGCACTCCTTGTCCTACCCAGACATACAAAATATGTGTCTCCATGCGCAGCTGTCCAGCAGTCTGGTCTTGTTCCCCTGCACCAAACCAACCTATTCGCAAGAACTTGGCCACCCCCTAGAGTCTAGTAGCCATCCCAATTATGCATTACACGAGAAGCACTGGTGGCAGCAAGCAGTTGCTCTTTGGTCGTGCTGGGTGGGGAAAAGCCAAATGTTTAGGCAGCTGTCTCATGCTGAATGCTAGCCGCAATCAGAAGACTAATGCACTGCGGCACACGCACGCGGTCTCTTCATTTTCCTCTCAGTCGCAAGACTCGTTTACGTTGGGGCACCGCAGACGGAACATGATCTATCGGACCGCCCATGCTCGGCACGAGTTGTCCAAATGAGGGAAGGTACACACCACCCCCCACCACTTCAAGGGCGGGCGGGCGTGGCAAAACAAGAAGACACACCACACAAAGTGTTCAGCCACACAGGCAACCGCTAGAGCATTCTCAAACACCTGCTGGCCTGGACATGCATCAACATGCATCATCATGCATCATGGACGCGTGCCGCGTGGCAATCACAACATCGCGACACAACACGGCACGCAGCTGCCGACGCAAAACCACAAGCACGCACAGGCTTGGTAGGTTTTACTTTCAGTCTGGACAGCGGGCAATAAAGCGGGCATCAACAAGTTGAAGTAGGCCGTCACACTCCTGCACGTGCCACAACAAACACACTCTCTTTTGGCGACAGGCTGCACTGCATTGGTCATTGATTCTGCGCCACCCTCGAGCGCTTCTTGGAGCGAGATATATGCGGCGCAGCGCGGCGCCGCCCTCCACCACCCCTCTGGGGCGGGCAGGAGGGCAAATCTTTCTCACAACGAGAAAGATGACACTTGTCACGCGGCAAGCTGAGAGTGTGACAGTGCCACGCAAGGGTATATTTGGGGGGAGCCCACGCACGCACACACGCACGCACGCAGGTAAGCCCACAGGGATCCTAACGCGCCAGCAAACACGTAAGCACGACCAGCTTAGGGACACGAGTAACCCAGAAAACACACTCTGCCCTCTTTTCTTCCCGGTGTGGACTTGAAGATCCAGGCTCAAGACTGGCATCAGCTCGACGGCTGACAAAGAACATCAGCTGCTGCTGACAAAAGACTGCCCCCCCTCCCTGGAATCACAGGGCGGGTGGGTGGGAGAACAAGAACACTCCAGCAAGCCTGCTGTGAGCACCTGGGGGAAAGGATCCTGTCGTGCCGCCAATCCAAGAAACCCGAAGAAACCAGCCAAGCCCCCCAAAAGCAACCCCGGCAAACCCAACCGCAACAGAAAACCCGAAGACGAGGCACCCTTGCAGCGGCTCCCACTCTTTTCTGACTGGTGGATCGCACAGAGCTCCAGTACTCTGAAACAATGAAGACATCAGCTCCGATGCTGATAAATCGCTTCAGCTGCTGCTGAAAACCACTGCCCCCCTGCAGACACAGGGTGGGAGGGTGGGAAAACAAGACTGCCGTCCGACAGCACTGCAGGCCCTCGAGCAAGACCACTCGAACTACACAGTGGCACACGGACAGCTGTAGCAATCACACATGTCACGCCACATGCAACAGCGAACATGCCTTGCCTAGAAGGACACAACGCACTCTCGGACCCCACTTCGTGCCCAGCAAGTGTTCACCACGCAACCTCCCCAACAATTGACATCCCAAGCACAACCTTGAGACAGCACTATCCGAACAAGCAAGTTCCAAGTGCATCGGACATGCATCACTAACCCTACCGCGCACAAACCTAGCAAGACATGAAGCACGCACGGTGTTTGGATGCACAACCAGTCGCACAGCAAAGCCGGGGATCCACCCCCTTGGAACAGGGTGCACTCGGCAATCTGACTCAGCTGCCCATGGCAGTCAATCATCGGCGGCAGCCCACATACAGGGCGGGCGGGCGGGTGCAAAGTGAAGAGTGCAGCTCAAAACCAAACACATGCAGCCAAGCTAAGCCAAGCTGCTCACTGAGGCATGTCCAGTTGATTCGGTTCCTGCGCTACATAGGGTTTGTGGCACGCGCTGGTCTTAAGCCCAACCCACCCCAGCGCGACCCGTCCTCATGAAGTAATGAAGCACAGCTCAAAACATGCACAGCGTTCACGGATCCCACTTCATGTTCCTGTCCGGCCACCCCGTCGCCCGCACGCCCCCGCACACACACACACACACATACGTACGTTGGCTCATCTGCCAAACCCTCAACAGCTCTCCGAAGTCTAGGCACCCCTGTCGCCACAGCGAGCCATCTGGCCCGAATACGATGGACTTGCGGTCCTAAGGGCGGGTGCTTTGATGGCTGTCGGATGCGGTTCCGACCACCACAACAGCCGAACCGGAAGCGAACAACTTATAGCTGTTAGTCACTGTTATTCGTTCTTTAGGTTTCGCGGCGCTCGCTGGCTATTACCCCGACCTACCCGACCCCAGCACACAAACCTACCGAACGATGTTGCAGGGCACAAATATACGGCGGCAGCCCATACAGAGGCCGCACGGACGGCTGCAACTGAGGCAAGAAGGCAGTCCAATACCAGATACGTTCAAACAAAGTTTCAGGCAAGCAAAGCTGCACGCTGAAACCTGGCGAAGTGAACACGGCATGCTCCTGCGTTAGGCCGCAAACCCATCCCACCACAGCGCGAGCCGACCCTGTCAGGCAAATGCACGCTTCGTTAAACTGCCAACTGGTTAAAAACACAGCGCATGACATAAACCCTTTCAACGTGAGGCCAGTGAAATTTTTCACGGAACGGCACACGCTGTCTTCACTATGAGACATTGATCTCATCCGGCACACCAAGATGATACTCCCCACGAAAATCGGCTGGCAGGTGTGGCTCATCGAGCAAGGGCTGACAACCTGCCAGAATCTCATTGCGGTGTGGCACTGCTTGGCACCCTTCACTTCCTCGCCTTGCGGCGAGACTCAGCCTCAAGCGTTCCAACCGGTCCTAACAAAGCGTTCAAAGCGCAGCACTCACACTCCTCGTACAACTGGCAAGCGGCCAGCCCAGCAACTACAATCACCGACCTTTATCCCTTCATACTTCGCCTTTGCTTTCATGCCCGCGACATCTATAGCAGAACAAACAGACTTGTCAGAGCATAAATATCTGCATATACTCCTCGGCCGGCGCGCAGCCTTCATGTTCAATAACGTTGATCGACGCTTGCGCTGGGGAACGCATCAGTTGCTGACAAGCACAACGGCTTCAGAAAGTCTGCAGCTTCCTACCATCAGCCTGCACGCAAATCTATCGCACCGATAAAAACAAGGAGTTTCTGATCTTGAACCCATCAACTGGCATGACTCTCGACGACAGGAAGCCAGGCTTGCGCATACGGCTGCGCGCCGCACTTGCGACAGACTCAAAATCGGTTCTTAGTTTCTTGGACGTGTCGAGAACTAGTTTGCGGTAGGCTGCGAGTTTTGCTTTCACTTGCGCGAGATCACTGGCCTGGCAGAAACCAGCACAACCACACGCCAAGCCAACAAAATCGTTTCTTGTCTCTACTAATACCTGCCTCCTCAGCGAGCTTCTCATTCGCGAACTTGACCGTCAGCTCATTGTTAATCGGCTGACACACAGAAAAATCCAGATGTGAACTGCAGGGGGCTCACACTTGAACGTCACGCCGGCGCCGATCGGACCTCTGGGACATGCAAGTCAACAGACGGATATTGCGCAGGAACCTGGTCGCCCACGATACCTGCGCTAGCAACTTGCAGAGTTGTCTTGCGTTGCAGGTCCCGATTTGTGTTAGCAGCACACCGAAAGGAAGCAGCGCAGCCGCCGGCGCGGCTCCCAAGCAAACAAAAAGCACAAGAACATGCATCTCCGAGATGAGACGGGTTCCAGGTCCTCACTGGAGAATCACGCAGAGCTTTTACTCAGCACTCGGCACGCACAGAAAACACGAAGCTGGCCCTGTGGTACAAGAGCAGAAACAACCAAGGCGCTCATGGTTTGGGGGAAGGACCTGCCCGCTGGCAGGATTTGGGCCAGTCGCACATGCCCCTGGAACGGACCCATCAGACACGACACTGTCCCGTCACGGGGCCGCAAACGAAAGGCCATCTCTATAGTCCTCAGCAAGCAACATCCTCTCACCCTGTGTCTGCAGAAGGGCAGTGGTTTGTAGCAGCAGTTGAGTCGATTTCTCAGCATCGGAGCTGATGTCTTCATTGCTGGACAGTGCGGAACGAAGCGCAGCACCTTAAGCGTCTCGTGTCATAATGTACCATAAGTGCGCGAAGCATTTGTATAGTTGCAGCTTGTGGCTCCGGCTCTGCCCAGAGCCTAGAGTCCTAGAGAGCTAGATCCAGGCAGGTTAGCCGTAGGATGTCTTTTGAGCCCACCGCCGCATACCGCCGCCCCAATCGCCTCCAGGAAGTTTGCAGTTCCTTGCTAGGCTAGGCCAGGAGACTCTCGGCCTTTGCGCATCCCACGAACAAAAGAGCGTGTGCGCACTTGCGTCTTAGAAGTGTCACGGCGTCTATGGGCTGAAAGGTGGGTAGTTTGTACATGTCGAGACTAGAGACGTTTCGGAGTACAACGCACCTCGTCTTCGGGCTTTCGGTTGCGGTTGTGTTTGCTGGCCTTGTCCTGCAGGGTGCACTTTAGGGCATGAAGTGGGATCCGTGAGTATCGAGCGCCTTTGTGTTGCAGTTGACATGACGTGCGCGCGCTGCGTGCATCTGCGCGCGGCTTGGTCACAGCTCTTGCTTGCAGCCGTTGCCGTTGCTCGCCGTTCCAAACGAGCTTACTGGTGTTGCCAGCTGCAGACCGCTCGGATGTGGAGCGAGGGAGCCATCCGATTCTCCGCGCAGGCAGGCGGGTGCTACATTAAGTGCCTAAGTGCCTTATGAAAGCCAGTGCACGGCTTGCGTCAAGCACATCTTCCACGACGAAGAGGAAGATGACAACCCTGTGGCACTGATGCAAGCTCTGTCCCAATCGCCTTTACGAGGTTTGAAAGTTGCTTGCTAGTAGGCTCGGCCGGGAAAGACTAACTGTCGGCGTTTGCGCGTCCCACGAACGAAGGAGCATGTGCGCGGCTACGTTGTTGAAGTGACAACGTCCATATAGGCAGGCTGGAGGGCGGGTGGTTTGTGTGTAAGAAGTCAGGGCCCATCCTCCCTCCCCCTCTCAACGTAGACTTTTTATTGCTACTGACGGAAGCCCGCAGAACCCTGCAGTTCCTGACGTCCGCGTTGCTGCACTGTCGGTAGCATGGCCATCAGGAGATGAGGACTGCACTTGGTCCCAGCCTGTGGGTAGAATCGAAACCACTGTCAATGCTGCTGAGGTTGTCGCGGTTCTTGTTGCTGCAAGTGTTGCTGAAAGGGCGGGCATTGATGATGCACATCTTTCGACTGATCACCATGCCGCTGTGTCGGGTTTAGCAGGCGCGATGGTTTCGGTTGGTAAGTCCTCTTTGTGGCGATGTTTACGCGTTAGGCGACAGTGCTTTGAGGTGTCCTGTGTTCACGGACGCAGCGGCTATGTGGAGGTGCCAGACTTTTGGCGACGTCTTGACAAGCTTGCAGGCGAGGCGGCTACCTCTCAATCTAGCGCAACACAACCTACTCAAGCCCTGCGCACTAAATCTTCTTCGCTGGGACTGTACTGCTCAAGTGCAGAAGCAAATAAACACCAAGAGGGGGTGGGCGGGTGGGAACTTATTGAAATGCAAGATCGGAACACTTCAGCAGCAGTTGACCACGAGGTCGACCCACGACCAACACTTCTCTAGAGCTCTGCTGCAACTGTACACGCAAAGGTATGTGCGCAGATAGAGAGGGTTTATGTCACAGTACGGGCCAGTGACGAAGGTCCCTCGCGGCGAGGATCCTCCAGAATCAAGATGGACGTTTTCGATGACCTCTCATGCTCTTATGTAGCTTATCAAAGGAGTGCAAGCCGCAAGCCCTCCTTTTTGGCTTTGCGAAAATGCTGGGCAGCAGAGTCCTTCATTCCGGGCGGGCGGGCGGGGCTTCAAAAAGTGGCCCAGCACCCACAATGGAACAACTGGGGAAGTTGCACAGCAACTGAACAATGCTTGCAGAGCTGCACTGCACTGCATGCACAAACGATACGATATAATGATATAATGTACAAGTCAAAATACATGTGCAGAGAGAGACGGGTGTACTGCCAAGCCCAACCCAAGTCGGTACACCCGACACCTCTACCAAAAGTTCTTGGCTTTCTGTGGTGGACATTAGAGCAATCGTGGTGGGGTGAAAACTTTGACTTCTTGCCCCACTCGTCCTACTTTTTGTGTTCGTGCCCAGCAACTGACAGCAAGTGTTCACTCCACAAGAAACCAACCAACCCCCCAGGACAAGACCAGCAAACCCAACTACAATCGGATCGCACCGAGCTCAAGTACTCAGAAACAAGGAAGATATCAGCTCCGATGCTGAGAAATCGACTCAGATGCTGCGGAAAACAAGAACGCCGTACGACAGCACTGCAGGCACTCGAGCAAGAACACTCGAAACCCTCGAATCTACACAGCGGCGGGGATCAAAACGTGCCACTAGAAACCCCAACCCCCCAACTCTCTACCAGGTGAGAGAAAGCCGCAACGACGAACCTTCCCCTGCGATCCCCTTCATATTGAAATGAGGTGGCAGAGTTCTTGGGATTCTTGGGTCTCAAAGCACCGGGCGATAGTGCAGCCGGTTATCGAGTCGACCCAAACCCAACACACCTACATTTTGCAGGGTGCGGCGGGCTGGAAAAACAAAATTTCTCTATTTACTTTGACTTTGCTGGGCCTGTCGCCCAACTCTCTGCCATCCCGACCTACCCCGTCGCAGAGCTTCCGTGGATGGGCAACTTTACAGATCGATGCTTTCAGCAAGGGCATGTAACTGTGTATTCTGCTCGAACTCAAACAAGCTGCAGCTCACGCAACATGAGATCATGTGACCTGCATCAGAGGGAGAGTTGGAGGGTATTGCCGAGCCCAATCAACCACTACCCCTGATACGCCACCGGCCGGATGCACTGCTGTTACGCAGCACGCAGTCTCGACGTCCTTACTCTTGGATACTATAGTTCTGCGAGGGTCCACGCACGGACCCTACTCGGGCAGATCGTCAAGATCTGACAGAGACTCTGGACTCTAGACTCCTTGTCCCACACAACTTCTACAGTACCTCTGCAGCACATGAGCTGCATATCGTGATGCTGCCTCGCTTCGAAGCTGCTCTTGCTTGCAGCTACTGACTCTTCTTCCAGGAGTCTGTAAGGCGGGCCGTGTCGGCAAGCTCATTGTACAGTTCCTTGTCAGATGATCCAGCAGGGGCAACCACGCCGCGCAGGCGTGGTGACAGCGACCGGGGCTGCATTGCCGGCTGCTCCGCGATTACGTTTACAATAGGATACGGAGCCTCACAAATCTGGTTCGCAGGTACACAGCAACAATGAATGCAAGCGTCGTCTGAGCTTCCTTGTTGACATCCATGATGAGCTGAGCAAAGCGACAAAGAGTTGCAGGCAATCGGCCAACACAAGTTCTCACTTGCCTCGCGGGGAAGATCCAACCCCAGCACAGGGGCAGCGGAGGCCCGCACAGACACAATAAGTGCGACAAAGAAAGGACACGCGCAGCGTAGCATGGTCACGGTCATAAATGCTCAGCACAACCTCACACGTTCTCACTCAGCGCACGACGAAGTGGCTGTCTCTCCTTTTCATTGGACGGCCACGCCTCCAATCCCTAGTTACCTAGTTGCCCTGTCCTAGAGTGGCTCTGGTGGGAAAACGAAGACAACTGGCTGCACAAGCTGTCAATACACAGCCCAACTCGAGCCACGCAAACACGATCGGACTGCGGGACAGCTGCGGGCAGACGCCGGCAGCCTCTTGAGCTGCCGACCAGCACGACTATTGCGTCGGGTGGGAGCGGTGGGTGCTTCAGTCACCCGCTATCCCCGGGAGCGTGTACTCGCTACGACTTGTCCCAACACGTACACGTTCATCACACGGCAACTGCACAGCACTGCGTGGACATGTCAGGCGTACTAGAGCCAACCGAACCAATATCTACCTCCTAATGAAGATCACTTCCATCGATGCAGCAGACAGACACACTGTCCTGGCGGCAAATTCGAGAGCTGTAGTTGGGACGGTGGGCCACTGGACCCAACATGACCCAACCTCCTGCATTTGCCAACTGGGTTGCGCCATGTTGCGCCCACTCATCAAACGACTAAGTGGCAGTCGCATCGGCTGCTGCTACATGACGGCGCACCTGTCGCGAAGTAAACAGTAAAAAGGCTGGCTTAACAATTCCTCGGAGCGGGCGGGGAGCGGGGAAAAGCTGGGAGCCTCACAGCGAACGAACTGATCTCAAACTCAAGTACTGCAAGCTGTACTCCACGCGTTCACGCAAAGTGATAGTTCTGCACGACGTCATACGACGACCATGAGAACCCCAGACACAGGGTGGGAGGGTGCACAGCGAACCGCGTGGGAGGGTGCACAGTAAACATGCACAACTGTAGCAAGCACACATGTCGGGCCACATGCAACTGCAATCAGGCCTTGCCTACAAGCACACAAGGCACTCGCAGATCACATTTCGTGCCCGACAAGCACCCAAACAAGAAGGGAAGTCTTTTACTTTTAGCTAGGCTGTGCGGCTTATCGCAACACCAAGGAGGAATCTACTGTCGGCACAATCACTTGTAAGATCCCCTCAGGCTACGGGGGGTCTGCCCCCCAAACATGCAGTCCAGACCTTTTTGGGGTCTGGATTGCGATTTCACAGGGTGTGGGTCAGGATGCCCGCCTGGCAATTCAAACCTTTGCCTAACTTCCTAATCCAGACCTTCGGCTCATGGCCAAGCTGCAGTCGGGGCGGTGCATACGAGATCCCGCATGTTTCCACCGTGAAAATCTTTGGGAAATCTCTAGAGCTCCATGTGTTTTGTCCCTTCTGCGCGGTGTCCTCCCGAATCCCTGTTACAAACCCTTGCGGTGCCTAGCTGTCGGTTCTCTCTCTCTCTCCCTCTCTCTCTCTCTCTCTCTCTCTCTCTCTCTCTGCTCGTTTTTGCTCTCTTCTCTCTCATTGCTTCCCTCTTTGTTCTCTCTGTTCTCTGCGTCTGTCTCTCTCTGTTTGCTTTGCTTTGCTTGCGGCTTGGGGCGGGAGCAGTCCTCCCTCTCTCTCTCTCTCTATCTCTCTCTCTCTCTCTCTCTCGCCCGCTCTCCCGCCCGGTCTCTTGTTCTCGCTTTCGCTCTTGCTTTGCCCCTGCACGATCTGCATTTGCAGAAGTGCAGAAAACTTAAACCTTTAACCCAACAATCCTAAGCCCCCAAAACCAGAAACCCTGAAGATACCGTCTGGGGTCTAGGGCAGTCTACGGTTTAGGTTTCGGCGGTTTCGGCTTTTGAGGCCGGGCTGGGGCTGAGCTGGGGCTGGGCTCTGCTCTCTCGCTCTGCTCTCCCTCTCTCTCCCTCTCTCTCTTCATTTCTCTCTAACAGAAAACAAGGGGACAAAACAAGAGCGAAAGCACAAGAAGAGAGAGAGAGAGAGAGAGAGAGAGAGAGAGAGAGAGAGAGAGAGAGAGAGAGAGAGAGAGAGAGAGAGAGAGAGAGAGAGAGAGAGAGAGAGAGAGAGAGAGAGAGAGAGAGAGAGAGAGAGAGAGAGACAGAGAGAGAGAGAGAGAGGGAGAGAGAGAGAGAGAGAGAGAGAGATCGAGAGAGATCGAGAGAGATCGAGAGAGATCGAGCGAGAGATCGAGAGAGATCGAGAGAATCGAGCGAGAGATCGAGAGAGAGATCGAGAGAGATCGAGAGAATCGAGCGAGAGATCGAGAGAGAGATCGAGATCGAGATCGAGAGAGAGAGTGAGAGCGAGAGTGAGAGCGAAACGAGGGGGGAACGCTGCCTTTGAATGCGTTTCAGTTACCAGTTTGTGCTACGAGGCGATCTGAGATTTGCATAAAGTGACAGCTACCCATACATGCATCCAAAGCGCCTTGCGGATTACAGGCTACCGTTACCGCAGCAAGGACGACAAATCCTCAGACACGCTTGCATACCTTGTCAGGAGAGCTTTCAGGTACCACCCCTCCCCCCCCGGCATGGGCATCCATGAGAGCAATATGCCTAAGCCAAAATCTTTGCATCGATGGTGACTTGACAGAATTCCGTTATTCTTGTCGAGAGGTAATGAGCGATTATTAGCTGGGGTCTGGATTGCCAGTTGTAAGGTCTGGATTGCCACCTCCCGGCAACTCAGACCCCAGGCCGTTTTGTGCTCAGGCTCGGGGTCTGAAGTCCCCTGGTCAGCTGAGGGGATCTTGTAAGCACATGCGCAAGGCTCCGCGACGAGTCTCAAGCAATCCCGAAAGCAAGCGGGACACTCAACCCTCGAGCGGCCCAAACAAGAAGAAATCCCTCCTCAAATATGGCCAGGGCCGAGTCGAACATCCCCACCCCTGCCGGCAACTCAAGATATAGCACAGCAGCTGCGCTTGCACCGGAGCTTCGTACAACAGAAGCACTGCATGCTGGCATCAACTGCAACAACGACAACTGTACAGGACTGAATGCACATGTGAGAGACGGCGAGACGGGTGTACTGCCAAACCCAGCCGAACCGCTACACCCGACACCAGCATGGAACCTCATCAAACTTTGCGGAGGCGAATGAGGCGGCGCTGGGCAGAGCAGAAGGCAAGCAGAACTACATATGTAGCTGCAGCTGTGAAACGAACAGCGAGACGACTTATGTGCTCCGCTTCGCTCCGCACAGTTTAGCACTCCTGCACCTACAATCCTTGCAGACCGAGCCACATGCGTGCAGTGCAACAGCAAATGCACCGTGTCAACACGTACCAAGCATGCAGACACACCTTTTTCAATGGACCGCACACATCCACCACCCCAGGCCTGCTGCAGCTGCAGCTGACCATGGGGCGAAGCACACACCCTAGAAACACACAACCATCTGTCGGCCACATGGGGCTACAGTATGCCCTCATCGGGCAATAATATCAAGCGCGGGCGCGTGGGCTTTCGAACACGGTGAGCCCACTTCTGCTGCAACACGACTGGAGCTGAGACGAGCTCACAAGCTGCACGCGGCACATAAAGGCATGCTGTGGGTGTGCGACGTGTTCGGTGCATTCACGGTACATGCTGGTATTCCAACATGTCTACGCTTGTCGACGGTTGTTCAGGCACTTATACAAGTACAAACACGCGCAAGATCAAGCATTTGCTACGCACATACTGCACTTAGACACACGCACGTGTGCACCTCGCAGCACCTCGGGGCAACCTCCTCAGCAACGACTTCCCGAGAGCAGATCCTTGAAACAACACTTAGTTTGTCAAACAAGCAAGCTCCAAGCGTGCCAATCATGCCTCACTCACTCCATGACGCAACACAGCTTAACTCAAGAAATGCACAGACTTTTCGGATCCCACTTCCTGTCCCTGGCAGGCCACCGCGCAACATGTACACCCGTCAGCCACTGGTATACACCTATACCAGAATCGCACACAGCGCACACCGCAAATTAGCACGGGAGGTTCGTGACACTCCCACCCGCAGCAAGTCGCACGGCGGGTGAAACAAGATTGCAAGTCCTGGGGAGCGGCGCAAGCCACCCGGACTCCCTAATACCTACATGGACTAGATAGACTCCCTGAACGGACAGCCCGGTACGAAATTTGCTATCGACACGGGCCACGTGCAAGGAGGCCTCGTCAACAAGTCGAGATTTGCAACACTGCAAACACCTTGTCCGCCGCCACAGTCCGTCGCTGGCTACATCTTGGAAGCCCAGTGGTTCCTAGTCTCAAGACCAAGTGACCAAGCAGGCCGAAGTCTGCACAGCCATCACCTCAACTTCTGCGTTCGGCCTAGATGCGAATGCAAGGACATTACCAAAGCTGAGTGAGAACACTTTCTCCTCGTCAAACACGGACCTTCGCGATCAGAGGAACAAAAGCATCGGCCACCCTTGCCAACATGGACATAGATATAGACCACACAGCTGTCACACCACCACTGCTGCGCGGAGTAACTAACCACGAACGCTGGGCACTTGTGCTTGGTACACTTCGTGCAGCCATCGCATAGACGCTTCACACATTGCGACCCTACTCCAACACACCACAACAAAACCACCTACAAACCAACCAGAAGCGCTGCACGAAGACCGCTGAGGTCATGTCAGATGCCGCAGCGCCGCTTTTTCCGCATGCATCCTCCACAAAAATCGGTGCCCTGACGTCGGCGAATCCAAAGGAATGGCGGGCCCCCTACAAGGTCTGCATCGCAGTTTGCTCAGTAGCAGCATGGCCACGAGCTTTTTCCAGCTCAGACTGCGCAGACAAGCAAAACAAAACGACAAGACTCGCAAGCCCACACACCAGCGCTTTCGGCATCACCGCCTTCAGAAGCTGCCTCATGTCTTGCTGTAGAACGTCTTCTGACTCCGCCGGCACACGAAGCACAATGTCCTGACCAGGCAAATCAAAATACAAAACGGGATCCGCGTCAGGAGCACGTACACATCAAAACAAATCACGGTTATCGATAATCAGCACACGCACCTCCCCTCCTACGCATGCGGCAACCCTAGCCTAAGCAAGTGTTAGCTGCTCTTGTCTTGCTGGACAGCAAACCAGTGGAGCACACCCAGCACTCATAGGGCGGGCGGCAAATCGAGGACAGATGCTTCACTCCAGACTACGTGGCCTAGGGCCTAGACGGAACATGACTGTAGAGACACAATCAAACAAAGAAGATGCCTGGCACGCCAGTCTTCTTTTTCCGTCGGTGATGCTGAGAACATCCTGTTAGTTTGTAGGGTTCTACCCTACAGTGCCCTCCTGCACAAGCTACGCGCCCTTGGCCCAGAGGGTTGCAGCCGCCAGTGCGGGCCCTTGCAGGGACTACCTTCACCCGACGTGGTGGGCGGGAGAAGCAGAATGCTCACAAGATGTGACGCGACAACCTTGCAGCACGCGTCGCATGAACAAGGCACTCATGCACAAACTCGGGATTCTTACGCAGACAAGAAGCAAGTGGACTGCAACCTTCATTTTGCCCCACAGCACAATGAGGTCTTGTCACGTTGGGAAGGGGAAGAGACGACCCAGGGCCAACGACGGACAGTCCAGCCCGAGCGAAGCTACGCAAGGCAACATACGGCCCTACATTAGCAGGCTCTGTTGCAAGGTCGCAACGAAAACCTCAACCCCCCTTCTCACAACCCAGATTTTCTGTGGGTGCGGAGGGCGGGAAACAGAAAACTTGGAGCACACCTGATGTGAAACAGGATTTCTTCTGCTCACAGCATTCGAGCAGCTGATTCTGGCTGCACATGCAGCGAATAAGTTCAACATGCAAACGCGTTGCAGCTGCTGCACTGCCACAAGCCCATGCACACTCAAAGCAAGCCGTGAC
This sequence comes from Symbiodinium sp. CCMP2592, assembly GCA_905221615.1. NCBI lineage: Eukaryota > Dinophyceae > Suessiales > Symbiodiniaceae > Symbiodinium > Symbiodinium sp. CCMP2592. The sequence goes on along the minus strand of CAJNDT010005890.1, from coordinate 48,911 downwards.
ACTGCACACATCACAATGCACTGAAGAACTGCTAGCCAATCCCACTTTGATGCATGCTGCGCATGCACCCCGCATCAGCTACGCACATACTTCCCACTTAGACACACGCACGCGTGCACTTCGCGGGTTCCGGACACATGCAACGCATTGCAATGCTGTTACACGACACACATCTGCATGCAAGAAACGGATGTACTGCCCAAGGCAGTACACCCGACACAAGGCAGGCGGCACACAGAGGTCTCAGCGATTAGCTGCTGGCCTCGTGCACACCCATCTGTTTGATGTCGTCAAATCTTCCCACTCCACCACTTTTAGAGCGATCGGGTAGGAAAACGCACACACACACACACACACACAGATTACTGCACAAGCCGTCGATCAGCAAAGCAACTGGACCCGCACAACCAACATCAGACTGCTGACATGAAGATGCAAAAAACCAACTCCTGTAAAATCCTTTTCGTCCTTCCGGTTCACCGAATATGAAACATGCTCCTGCTGCTCTATAGCATCAACTCGATGAGCGATGCATACATGGCTGCACACACACACGGACAACTCAAGTTCAGGTCACAAGCAAGACGGACGTAACTACTGAAATCACTCTGCAAACAACCGCAAGTAGCACTTCCTGCACAGGCAACAAAAACATGCAGCTGCCACAGGCAACAAAAACATGCAGTTGCAGTTGCCTGAAGAGAAAGAGAGAGAGAGAGAGAGAGAGAGAGAGAGAGAGAGAGAGAGAGAGAGAGAGAGAGAGAGAGAGAGAGAGAGAGAGAGAGAGAGAGAGAGAGAGAGAGAGAGAGAGAGAGAGAGAGAGAGAGAGAGAGAGAGAGAGAGAGAGAGAGAGAGAGAGAGAGAGAGAGAGAGAGAGAGAGAGAGAGAGAGAGAGAGAGAGAGAGAGAGAGAGAGAGAGAGAGAGAGAGAGAGAGGTCAGAAAACCGATACTTCAACACACCCGACTAAGTCGTTTCCTGGTCCAAGGAAGCTCCGGCATCACGGAACAACACCGAAGCCAAAAAATCTGGCAGCAAGCAGCTGCGTCACCACGAGCGGGCTTCACGTCACTATGATCCGAGCAATGAGCCTGGAATCAAGCGCGCTGTGTGACCTTGCACGTGAGCTTGCACGCAGCAAAAGGCTGGCAAGAACAACAAGAAGCGCATAACTCGTCAGTGGCGCAGCGCAACCAAATCGGACTGACTATAGTCACAAGTCAAGCTTACACTAGAGTAGGTTGCTAGATCCACTCGCAGCGTCGGCATTCCTGCCCTCTGGCCTCGGCGCAAGTAGAAAAGACTTACACCTACACTTGCAGCTACACCCGTGACACGCAAAAAACGCGTCTACACACTCATTCTTTCATTTGCGGGGCACGTGCGTACGCTGACAGTTCTTCTTAGCCTATAGCGAGTGCCACTACAAACTATTGCCCGGGACTAGCGCCTGGAGCCTAGAAGCGAACTCTCTCAGCCAAGCTATCCTGCATGCTCTCCAGAACATGTAGGCGTGCCTGCTGAACACTTACACACCAAGCATGCAGGCACTCACTTTTCAATGGACCGCACACACGATCCACCAGCCCAGGCCTGCTGCAGCTGCAACCATGGGGGGAATCACACACCCTAGAAAACACACCCTAGAAACACACAGCCCTCAGTCGGCCACATGGGGCTACAGTATGGCCTGACCGGGCAATAGTATCAAAGGCGGGTGGGTGGGCTTTCGAAGACGGTGAGCCCACTTCTGCTGCAACAGTGCAGCTCTGCAACACGACTGGAGCTGACACGAGCTCACAAGCTGCACGCCGCACATAAATGCATGCTGTGGGTGTGTGAAGTGTTCGGCAAATGCACGATACGCGCAGGCATTCCAACTATTGCTTTGCAAGATGCGGCTTCCATTTTCCCCGTCTTCAAGCTGCTTTGCAGCCGGGGTGGGTAGGCGGGAGAGCTGAGGTAAATCAGCTTACGAACAATGTCCACCACAGTTGCAGCACTTACATCTACACACTGCAGCTGGACAACTTCAGAACGAGGCACATAGCCGGAAGGGGAGGGAGAGAGGGTTGGTTTAGGGTTTAAAGGCGGAGGCTTTGGGGTTTAGGGTTTTTGACCCTTGGGCCGTTGGAAGTGTGAAAGTAAAGTTTCGCGCCCCAGGACGAAGCTTCTTCCACATGCATCGCCGCAAGAGCTGAACCTGGCGCTGCACGCCTACCCCAACCAACCGCGAACACCTGCAAATAAGGAAAAAAACCGAATGCAAGGAATGCATACACAGCACGAGGTCACTTTCTTCAATGGATGGGAAAGCAATATGGTAAGTACATGATAAATGACAGCACTACCAACCATACGAAGCATCATACGCCTCAATCAAAGAGCCCCTCTGTTCACAAGGGCGCAGCACTTCTCTCAACTTACAATACTGTCTCAGAAGGCCCACCCACTTACCCTTTCAAATTGTCGTGAAGCCCAACCCCTTGCAGCCGGCAGGCACACACTTTTGCTGCGGGACGCAAAGCCAAATCCGTCCAGCTTACCCAAGCTTGAAAGAAACCACCGCCCATCTGCAAACCCCTGCCTCCAGCAGCAAACTTAACAGGAGCAAGAGATTCAACACTGACACACGAGTTATAGGGCTGACAGTGCAATCGCTCCGCCCCGCACAACGCGCGACTTCCCCCCAAGCGTGCTGTAGGATGAAACAGGGAAGGGCACGCAAACTCAACAATGCCAACCGGGCACAACACAACTGGCTGAACTGGCTCAAGCATTGCTGCTCATGCCATCAAATGGCATGTAACAACAAAACCCTCACTGTACCTGTAGTGCACACGTGAAACCATGTGGCATGGGCGGACACTTTTGGCTGCAAAATCTTCCACTGATGTGGAAGAGGGGCACATGCCCCTGCTTCCGTCCTTGTCAAGATCTCCGCCCTCTCCGGGCCCTTAGGCCCTAGGCCGTCTCTGAAAGCAAACAAGCATGCTGGCATCCGCCAGCCATCCATGCACCGTCACCTACCCCATCTGGGGAGGGCGGGCGGGACTTCTCAGCACAGGAAGCTGTGACGATGCGCGGCACCTGAACAAACGGACTCTGCAACCTGACAGTAGCATGACACGTGCACACAGGTTGGGCGAGGGTTCCGCGTACGCGGTGGCCATCTCCCATGCTACCCCACCGCAGACTTCCCAGGCACACAGCGCAGACTCAACCCTTCAAGGCACTCGTCCCCGCACGATGGACGATGGACGTTGGTCCACTCCACTAGCCCCTATAGGCTTTCGGCAGGCCACGAGCTGCAGCTGCACGATCACTAAGCATCACTAACCACACATGCTTCACACACCTCCCTTCCTCCACACGCAACAAGAGAGAAAGGCAGCGGCTCTTTGTGCTCTCTTTACTCTACACAATCCCGCACTCACTTAACACAAGCGGCCTTTTTAGCCGCTGTTGGGACAATGTGCATCCGGCAGCATGGAAGCTTCACAACTCCAGGGACAGCAGTCCCACTCCACCCACTTTTACAACGAACACATCAATGACAAAGACAAGTGACAAGCGGGTGCACACTGGTGCATCACCGCACCCAATTTATTTGGCACCCGCCCCGAGTCAACCCCAGCGACCGTAGCGGCCTGCACATGGGTCTTACCGCTAGTCAACCACACGCCAGAAGTCGACTCAAGAACTTGGAAAACGTAGGACTCCACAAGTGCACACCACACTGTCACCACACGCTGAGATAGCCGATGCTGTATTCCCAGCCTGTGAACTCCCTATGTTTGTGCTGTGCTAGCCAGTTGTTTGGTGACGATGGCCATTGATTTAAACTCGTATAGTGACGGTGCACAAGAAATTTCACTGGCACACACCGAGCGACACATCGTTAATAACATCGTTCATACCAGAGGCAAAGGCACACCGGCAACCCTGCCCAAATCGGCATCTAAACACCCCAGCGACTGTTGTAGATCGGAGATAGCATTGCTTGGCAACCCGCAGGGTGTTACACGGACGCGGCGATATATACCACTGACTGCATCACACCTGACTTATCCTATTGAACCGTTCAAATCGTGTCACGCGCAGAAGCAGGGGTTGGGGGTCACCGAACCCAACCAACCCCTAGCCGCTAGCCCCAACACTCCTATATAGCTTGATATGCGACACGAGGCTTGAAATGCTACGCTTCGCCGCTTCGCTCCGAACAGTCCAGCCTTCGCAAGTCTTCAGGACATAAGCAGAAATGTCTGCACAGGGGCCCTCGCTGCGCGGCGCTTGCACGTGCACCCTCTGCATCACATATGCGAAGGTGCCACACCGGCAGCAAGCTTGATGAGAGTTTGATCAGGACCGTACCTCGTCGGAAAGCACGGCCACATGCCTCGCGCATGTCTCTCATTGCAGCGGGGCGTACAAACGGCTCGGCCGCGGAAGCACAATGTTCACTCGACCGTAGGAGCCTGTGTCCTGCTCAACAAAGACAGGAACCCGGAGGACGATCACATCCCAGAACCCCGCTTTGCGTCCTTGTCTGACAAAGACGACGCCTGTCCAGCTGAGGAAGGAAACATAGAGTCATAGAGCCCGACGTGGAGAGGTTGCCGGGACTCAGAAGCTGGAGCCGTCTTGCGTGGGAGTAATTAACTTGTAAGGCAAGGAAGAACGAAGACTCAGAACATGCTACGCAGCAGAGTGCCAGCTACCCAAACATCGAGTCATGATCGCAGTCGCACTGCTCTCGCGGCGTGGGATCGAAACTGTATACCACGGGCTAGCATATGCCTAGAAAGACAAACAAGCAGTAACAATAGCAACAACAAGTACAAGAGAGGCATGTCTTGTAATTGTAGTCTGCCATGTGCAACCGTGCAACTCAACATGGGTGCACTTTATTCAATCCCTTACGAATGATTAGGGTGGCAGGGGCGCAACAAACTACCACGGCCAGCACTGAGTACTCAGAAGCACAGCACAAACCGACCACAGCAGTAAGTGGCCACTTTGAACCGCTGCACCTTTGCACTTTTAAGATTTTAGGCAACAAGTACAGCCCCCTCTGCACACACGGCGGGCGCGCGGTCTACTGCTCAGAATCGGTTGAAGACAACAACTCACCCTGCAACCGAGCTGCCACTGGATAGCCTGTCAACTGCGTCGCCAGCGAACCAGCCTCAGCTTTCCAAGTCCCGAAGGAAAGCCAACATACAGGCCCAAGTTCCAAGCTTCAACAGCCCTGGCATTGGCAACACTTGTGCCAGGAGACCAATCGCTGCAAGCGGGGCGACGTGGTCGGTCGTTTCATCAGTGTCAATGCTTGCATTTGCACGCCTGAGAACCTTAGATGGAATTTAACCGAAAAGAAACACAGGAGAACACGCCTTCCTTGAGCACTGGAACGCCGTGCACGGCGATAGCGCCGCGGCGGTAAGTCTAGCAGGAAGTCAGCAACCAGTTTCATCCTGCCGGCTCCGAGTTTTTCTCACGTCGTAAGCACTACCCGCTACCCACCCTGGCCCGCACGCGCGATCTGACGCGTCTCCAGTCTCGACATGCACAAACTACCCGCCCTCCAGCCCCATGGACGCCGTGACACTTCTAGGACGCAAGTGCGCACTCGCTCTTTTGTTCGTGGGATGCGCAAATGCCGACATAGCAAGGAACAACAAACTTCCTGGAGGCGATTGGGGTGGCGGCGGGCTCAAAAGAAAGCCTACAGTGCCTACAGCTAACCCACCGAGATCTAGCTCTAGGCCCCTAGGCTTTGGACAGAGCCGGAGCCACAAGCTGCAACCAAACAAATGCTCCGCACATGTCAAAATGCTTATTCCCGAAACTGACGTTAATGTGGCTGTAGTTGCGTGCCGCTTCATGTGGCAAAAGAAAACCTGGCTTACAGATACATACCAGCAAACGCAGGAGTTTGGGAATGCATGCGTGGATTCTTAAGAAGGGTACTAGCGCGCAGGCTTTTCAGCAGCTGCTGTCCGAAGAACTGTCGCTGCTGCTGCTACTGCTGCTGCTACTGGACTCTTGGCGGGAATGCAAGATGTCCCGCTGCTGCTGCTTGCGAGCATGGCGCGGGTTCGACAGTAACGTGTTGCTTGCCCTTGACCTCTGACCCCCGTGGAAAGCAGGGTGGCTGTTACAAACACCGTGGAATCCACGGTGGCTCAACAACCCTATTTGTCCTGAGTGCGAACCAGGCCCCTTGTATTCAATGTGGGGAGGATGACGGGAAGGAAATGATGGCCTAACGGGCCTAACGTAGGCATCCCTGAGCAGTCACCACTGCGGATCTCGGCATAAATGAGCAACCCCCGGCACGCACGAGTTACGAGCAAGTTACGCGAAAGTTACTCGAAAGTTACGCTGTAAGTTGGAATGGAGGCGCCCGGCAACTGCAATCCGACGAGCTTGAATGGGCCCGGGTCTTCCAAGGCAGGTTGCGTTGAATTTTTGCTAGCGCCCACCTAGCGCGGATCTAGCGCACTGGCCTCTCTTACAAATGCCTGAAAAATGACCTCGCTGCAAGCTCGGATGAGGCGGCACAAAGGCAGCGAGGCAGAGAACTCCTGAAGACACCTACGAGTACTCTTGTTACGACAACAACGAGTGCTGTTCAGCTCCGGAAATCTTCGGGTTTTGAAGATGCATGGCTTGAGGTTTTCATTACGGATCCTGCGGGTTTGGGGCGCTTTGGTAAAACCTTGAGCATACGACATCATGCGGTTCGATTCCTGCCTAGCGCGAATCTAGCGGTTTTCCTAGCGCCAACTTCGGCAATAAGTGGCTCTACTTGCGTGCCGTCTCATAGCGCAGAGCAAAAAAGATACCCCCTCAATGCATTAATGTCAATTTAAATAACTCCACCCACACGCGAATTTAGAACGCAACCCTTATGGTACATTATCACGACACGCTTAAGGTGCTGCGCTTCGCTCCGCACTGTCCAGCTCAACGACAAATCCGCACAGCTACCAGCGCGCAAACCCTGCCTTCGCTCCAACATACAAAGGTTGGGCGGACGGCAACAGAAAGCTCCACTGTTTCAAAGAGGGTGGGTGTCAAAAGTCGCAAGGACTCGACACTTCACACACGAGCGACAAACTGCGGCACGCGGCACAAACGCTCTCCCATGTCATTACGTGCACACGTGCAATGACACAACACGTGCCATGTCCGCTGGTGTTCAAGCACTTGTGCAAGCCCCGCGCAAGACCAAGCATCAGCTTCACACGTTCTTACGCAGTGCACGAAGTGGCTGTCTCCCCTTTCTCATTGGTCGGACATGCCTGCAATCCCTAGGCAGCAGAAACTCTTTCCGGGCCGGCGGGTAGGAAAATCAATAGCACTGGAGCACAGCTAATGTGCCAGCACCGAAGCTGTGTACTCAATACCGACACACAACATCCAAGCAGTGCTGGCATCAACACAACTGTACAGCACTGCATGTACATGTGAGAGACGGGTGTATTGCCAGACCCAGCCGCACCGCCACACCCGACACATGCTGCAGCACATTCACACAATGGCATACACTGCATACACTCACATATGCCAGAATCGCGACACTGCTTACTGCGCACATACTTCCCACTTGGATACACGCACGCGTGCACCTCTCGGGAGTTCTATTAAAGCTCATGATCAACAATTCAAGGAGAGGTCCCTACTCAAGCTACTGATTATGAAAAGTAGGCAGTCTTTGTTTGCAGATGCGTCCAAGCACTGGGGTATTGTCATCTTACACTAGCTAGCTACCCCTTCTGACCACATAGCCACAGTATGCAAATCATAGCAGAGGTTTTCCCAGTCTGCACCTCTGACAGCACAAAAGCAAGTCGCTACTACACTGGAACGCAACCCAAGCAAAAAGCTGCACCCAAAGCGGCGAAGACTTTGCTAACTGTGCTAAGCTCTGCGATAATATCGGACAACTGTCCAAGTCCTGGGCGTCGCAACAAGAAGAGTGTTTGTCTACTCGGCCCTACCCCGAGCCACGGCCTGCACAGCTGCAGCCTAAGCAGCTTCATGATCAACTTCGCGTTAGGCTGCGCAATCAAAGCCAGGAGGCGAGATATCGCTTCCTGCCACTGTCGATGACCCTTATGCAATTCCTATACATCTGGAACGAACACAGACAGTCACTGACCCTTATGCAACTCCTACTCCTACATCTGGAACGAACACAGACATGCCTGTGGTCTTATCCGAGCTATTTATTTCACTCAGTTCAGGCGACAGAAAGCTGCAATCAGCATTATCGGCTTCAGGTGCCTCTGACTTGGCACCACCGCTTTGCAGGCGCGGGACCAGACGCTGGATTTCCTGCAGGAGTGCCTGCATGCCCCACACGGTTCCATATCTCTCTCTTGACATTCCAGACATCTGGGCCTTGAGATGGGAAGCTTCTGACTTCACGTCCAGCAATGTGTCTCGGAAAAGCACACACACACACACACACACACACACACTACTCCGACACAATGGGAAAAGGCACGACGCAAGCAACTCAGCCGGCAGCACCACTCGCGGTTTCAAGTAGATTATCAACGATTTGGAGCTGAACGCTTTCTGCGCCACCAACGCACACGCAGAAGATGAGTCCAAAAAAAGCACTCATGGGCCACCTTGCAGAGGTAAGTTCGACAACTGGAATACACAGCCGGCAGAAGCCAGGTACAGCGGCTGCACCATTCGCCGATGACCACAGCTCAGGATTTCACAAGCTTCTGGCCTTGTTGGTTCTGGCCCTAAGTGTCCTAAGTCGCCTAACCCCCTCGAAAGTCGCTTCACGGCCGCTGTACGCCGTCGAAATTCGCATCAATCCCATGTCACTTTTCCGGAAAGGTACTGTCAACCCATGCAATCCACTACTGCGATAACTTCTTCCACGCGTCACACTGGGGCGTCGTGTTTTCGTGCTATGACTGCTACCAGCTACTACTTGTATTTGTGAACAGCCCGATTTTCCCGTGTAGAGTAGAGTCGAGCATAGGGGACAAGCACTTATTGCAACTGCATCAAACTGAACGCCAGCTGCACTCAGAAGACTCATGCACTGCTGCAAATGCACGCGGTCTCTTCATTTTTCCTCTCAGTCGCAAGACTGGTTAAGTTGGAGCAGCGTGGACGGAAGATGATCTATCGGACCGCCCATGCTCGGCACGGGTTGTCCGTCTCAGAATGAGGGACGGTACACACCGCCCATGCTCGGCACGGCACGGGTTGTCCATGAGGGACTGTAAACACCACCCCCCACCGCTACAAGGGCCGGCGGGCGGGGCAGAACTGCTTGACGCATGATGCGACAGGTTCCCGGACCGGACCTGGCAGGCTCCCATCACACACTGCACTGCCCACACACCTCTGTACCTAAACCTTGGGCCAGAGCGGCCTCTCGGAGCAGGAGGGCTCTCGGAAGAAACGTGGTCGGTTCCTCTCAATCTAGCGCAACACAACCTACTCAAGCCCTGCGCACTACATCTTTTTCGCTGGGACTGTACTGCTCAAGTGCAGAAGCAAATAAACACCAAGAGGGGGTGGGCGGGTGGGAACTTATTGAAATGCAAGATCGGAACACTTCAGCAGCAGTTGACCACAAGGTCGACCCACGACCCACACTTCTCTAGAGCACTGCTGCAACTGTACACGCGAAGGTATGTGCGCAGATAGAGAGGGTTTATGTCACAGTACGGGCCAATGACAAAAGGCACGGCACACCGCACACGATGCGGTTGCACGTCAGTGTTCGCCGCATGCGCTTGAGCGGCAGCACGTGCAAGCCTGCACTGCGATGCATTTTCACGCCATTATGCCATTGACGTGCGTCTGGGGCGGGCGCTTATAACTGCGTGCTGCATTACTATACTCTACATGGGGAACGGCTGGTCTTGCTACATTGAGGAATGGTTGGTTTTGCTGCCCCGTGATGCCAAGCGTTGTCATTGTCATGAGTTTTCGCGATCGCTCATTCGCTAGAATCCAGCTAAACACGCACACCGACTCAAGTCACCAAGCACTTGGGCTCTGCACACCGAACTCAAATCCCAACTGCCTGCAGGCCACACTTGCTGCTTCGGCATTCATTCCGCACACAGATCCATAGGACCCAGAGCTGGTCTGGATTTCCAAGAGTCCGGAACTCGCAGGATGACCCTCTGCCGCGGCGCGGACATCTGCACGAGCTGCGTGATTTAACACCTCTGCAAAAAAACACACAGAACCCAGCACTGCACAATCGAAGCCGCATGGCCTGACGGTCGCACCAGCTGATAGGCCAAGACACACCCCAGCGTAGAAGCACGAAGAGCAAGCATAGGAACAAGCTGCACCAAGAGCCAAGTGATTCAGATACTCGAAAGCTTCAAGACCAGATTTGTTATACATCCATGTCCACGACACTTTCTCTTTCTAGTCCGGAATCCTCCTTGCAAGCAGGCCTGACCAGGCCACAGTCTAGAGATGTCTGCGATCTGTACCAACTGGCAAAAGCTATTATTTCAGTATTACAGCACGTTGCAACGAAGCTCCGTTGGGAGCGCTGACGAGCTCTGCTGCTTGACGCCAACACCCAATCGTTCACTGTCTGTCATGGCCAAGATCACGACGAAGCCAGCAGCCCACGCACTGCGACAATGGTGTCCCTGGCTTTCTCCAGCAAGGCTGCTTCCTGGCCCAAGTCCAATGCCATGTCGCCGACTGCACGGTGTCGCTGAATGCTCTGGATCGTGGCATTGGCACGAAGGGAGATAGGGCCGGCAGGCTTGCAGGAGCTGATCGCAGGCAAAGCCTTTGCGAGCTCCACAACGATAGACGATAACGCCGCATCTGCCGACTCCAGCGCAGGCATCTCGGCTGCCAAAGCAGCACCAGCTTGCGGGTCGAAACCACTCACTGCAACGGTGAAGAACTTGTCTCTTGCATCGTGGCTTTTCGCCGCGACTGCACATGGCTCCAGGACCGGCTGCAGCATCCGCGTCAGCAGCCTGATAGAACGAACTCCAACAAGCTTGTGGCCGTTCATTGCCCCGAGAGTCGGATGGGCTTCCTTCATAATGAGTCTGATTGCCGACATGGGCTTGGCCGTAGCGAGGGGAATCTTCACATGCTTCAAAGCGTTCGAGTCTGTGGCGAATATTTGCAACCAATTCTCCGACGAGGGCTCTTCAGCCTGCACTGAAAACGCGGACGGCGCGAATTCGAAGTCGAGCTCCAAGATGGATCCATGCACTGGCTCTCCGAGGTCAAGGAGAAAGCTGACGGCATCTGCCTCGTCCATCTTAGAAACCCAGTACGTGGACGCCACCCCGTCAATGGCCAGGGCTGCCCCATGGCTGGGATCTAACGTCGAGCTTGCAGACACTGAAGCTGAAGCGGCCACGTTGACCGCAGCACCACTTGGCCCGACCTGGCTGATACACATGTTGCTCTGCGCCATCTTGACCTGACCGTTCCCTTGCAGCTCCCACTTCGCCACGCCGCCAGCTGAGTCGCACGACACCAGCGTTAGAGGCACACCAGCAGCACCTGTTGCTTGCGGGCTAAGACATGTCTTCGACCCCGCGTGCACCAGGCTCCCATCTGTCGCTAAGCTCCAGATCTCCTCCCCACTCATGCCAGCCACTGCCTTCTCGCAGGATTCCAGCCACACACCTGCTGCAGACCCTGCCAGGCAAGTCTCATCAACTGCCGTCACGCCGCTGATGATCAGGAAGTGGGCAGGAGTAGCGGCCACAGACACATGCCTTGCAACTGCAAGCAAAGAGGACAGTGCTCCAACTGAGAACAACATCCTCCACACAGCAAAAGGATCGAAGGCCACAATCGCCAAGGTCGCGCCAGCACAACTTCACGCGGCAGGCGCAGAGTCAGACATCTGCAGCGTTCGTAATCCTCTTCGCGACAGAGCTGTGGCATACCTTACACAATGTGTACAGTGTACAGCGCTTGCAAGCGGTCGACCGGCAGTAGAGTTCCAGCGAGAATATCCACTGAACAAATGTTTTGAAAGTGGAATAAGTTTAGCAGCACACACACACACACACACACACACACACACACGTTCGCACAGGGATCCTACCGTGCCGCCAAGGAACCCGAACAAGCAACCAACCAAACCCCCAGGACAAGACCAGCAAACCCAACCGCAACCGAAAGCCGAAGACCAGGCACCCTTGCAGTGGACTCCCACGCTTGTTCACACGGTGAACCGGCACAGAGATGAGCTACTCTGAAACAAAGAAGACATCAGCCAGCTCCGACGCTGAGAAAGCGACTCAGCTGCAACCACTACCCCTGCAGACGCAGGGCGGGAGGATGGGAAAACAAGAATGCAGACCGACAGCACTGCAGGCACTCGAGCAAGAACACTCGATAACACACAGTGGCACACGGACAACTTTAGCAAGCACGCACGTCACGCAATATGCGACTGCAAACGTGCCTAAACTCAACACACACACTGACTGATTCGGCCGAGAGTAGGAGTGCAGGAAGGGGAAGAGAGAGAGGCGAGAGAGAGGCGAGTTGTCGTCGTCAAGTCGCGTCGTGAGGATGAGGTTCCTGTCCTCTATTGTCGCCAAATGCCACGTAGTAGGGATAATGGGTCCTGTCCCTGGCATTATAATGTGGGATAGGTTTCTGTCCCCGGAGCCAGACACAGAGAATGGCTGCCACTGCCGCTGTCGAAGTGCGATGTCCGGGCAGGGCGTAAAACGTTCAAATTGCCACGTAGTAGGGATTGGGTTCTGTCCCTGGCACATCGGGGATATGGTTTCCGTCCCCTTGCAGGTACGTTGCAGCACCTTGCTATCAGGCTCTTCGTTGGCCATTCCCTGATAGCAAGGCTGAATGGCCCCCTGCAAATGTCCACATGTGAAAAACAGAAGGAGTGACCCTCTGCTCCCATGTGCTAGGGAGGTTCACACACACACACACAGCCCCGTCAGGGGCGTGTATTGAGAGAAGTTCAGAAAGAAAGAGACGAGAAAGAGAGGCCGATTACTTCCCCGAGGAAGCTGCAACCACTTGCATTAGACGAAAGTTACTGCACCTGCACTCATGTCAGAAGCACATGCCCTTGCATTCCCTGAGGAATAAAGGAGCGGTCGAATAGAGGACAGACTAGCGAGGTAGTCCTGTGCATTAGCGGCCGGTTACTGCACTAGACGCCAGTTACTGCACCTGCACTCATGTCAGACTCACATGCGAGCATCAGAGAGAGAGAGTAATCATAAGAAGCATCGGGAGATCTGAACGGTCTGAACGAAGGCTGAACATCCGGTTTATCACCGGTTTCCCTTTCGAAGGAACACCACGGCGCCATGACGGAAAGCCGCTGCTCACGAGTCTCATGACCCACGATAGTCACACTGACTGATTCGGTCGAGAGTAGGAGTGCAGGAAGGGGAAGAGAGAGAGGCGAGAGAGAGGCGAGTTGTCGTCGTCAAGTCGCGTCGTGAGGATGAGGTTCCTGTCCTCTATTGTCGTCAAATGCCACGTAGTAGGGATAATGGGTCCTGTCCCTGGCATTATAATGTGGGATAGGTTTCTGTCCCCGGAGCCAGACATAGAGAATGGCTGCCACTGCCGCTGTCGAAGTGCGATGTCCGGGCAGGGCGTAAAACGTTCAAATTGCCACGTAGTAGGGATTGGGTTCTGTCCCTGGCACACCGGGGATATGGTTTCCGTCCCCTTGCAGGTACGTTGCAGCACCTTGCTATCAGGCTCTTCGTTGGCCATTCCCTGATAGCAAGGCTGAATGGCCCCCTGCAAATGTCCACATGTGAAAAACAGAAGGAGTGACCCTCTGCTCCCATGTGCTAGGGAGGTACACACACACACACACACACTTTACTTTCCTTCGGACATGCACACGACAAAGCGCAGCCCAACCAGCGGCTACATCCGACACTGACGAGTCCTACATCAATCAAACGTCGTACGATCGCGGTGTGTAGTGCAGGCCGGTTGCTTTACTTTAGTTCGCTCCTCAACGGCAACGTTGGTTGCTCGGCGCGCCAAGGACTGCGGCCGACCGCCACAGCCAACGATTCGGGCTTAAGCAGCCATCGGTCTTCCAATCGGATCACCATGTCCAGAACAAGTCAAAAGCACGGACTCCTCTGGCGCACAGAACACGTCGTCCCCGATTGACATAGGGCACTGCAGCACACTGGTCTCTGAACCGGCGCAAGCCAAGTCTGCCAGCTGCGGCGCCACTCCTCCACAGGCTTCTTGGGATCGGCAACCTGCGAAGCCTGCTGCCCCTGCGTAGCCCATCTGCTTGCAAGCAACTGAAGCCGATCCACTCGTGAATCCAAGCTTGCACACCGGAGCCCAAGCTTGAGCGGCGGCCAGAAACACTTCCAGGCGTCCGGCCTCTTTGGGCAGGGCTGGTGCACCTGTTGATCCAACCAACCGAAGCTCGCCGTCTCGGAAATCTCCCGCAGAGCTTGTGCCGCAGAAGATGACAGCATCACTGCCGTGGCTCAGACATGCCTCATCTACAACTTCTGAGCTGCACTCATCAACACTCATTTCTGTCCCCAAGCACTTCAAGCCCTTCACAGCAACAAGTGATCCTGCTGCCCCACACCAGCTCCCTCCTCCATACTGGCCGCATGGAGATGGGCTCTGCACACCGAACTCAAAGCCCAACTGCCTGCAGGCCACACTTGCTGCTTCGGCATTCATTCCGCACACAGATCCATAGGACCCAGAGCTGGTCTGGATTTCCAAGAGTCCGGAACTCGCAGGATGACCCTCTGCCGTGACGCGGACATTTGCACGCGCTGCGCGATTCAACACCTCTGCACAAAAAACACATAAACCAGCACTGCACAATAGAAGCCGCATGGCCTGACGGTCGCACCAGCTGATAGGCCAAGACACACCCCAGCGTAGAAGCACGAAGAGCAAGCATAGGAACAAGCTGCACCGAGAGTCAAGTGATTCAGATACTCGAAAGCTTCAAGACCAGCTTTGTTATACATCCATGTCCACGACACTTTCTCTTTCTAGTCCGGAATCCTCCTTGCAAGCAAGCCTGACCAGGCCAGAGTCTAGAGATGTCTGCGATCTGTACCAACTGGCAAAAGCTATTATTTCAGTATTACAGCACGTTGCAACGAAGCTCCGTTGGGAGCGCTGACGAGCTCTGCTGCTTGACGCCAACACCCAATCGTTCAATCTGTCATGGCCAGGATCACGACGAAGCCAGCAGCCCACGCGCTGCGACAATGGTGCCCCTGGCTTCCTCCAGCAAGGCTGCTTCCTGGCCCAAGTCCAATGCCATGTCGCCGACTGCACGGTGTCGCTGAACGCTCTGGATCGTGGCATTGGCACGAAGGGAGACAGGGCCGGCAGGCTTGCAGGAGCTGATCGCAGGCAAAGCCTTCGCGAGCTCCACAACGATAGACGATAACGCCGCATCTGCCGACTCCAGCGCAGGCATCTCGGCTGCCAAAGCAGCACCAGCTTGCGGGTCGAAACCACTCACTGCAACGGTGAAAAACTTGTCTCTTGCATCGTGGCTTTTCGCCGCGGCTGCACATGGCTCCAGGACCGGCTGCAGCATCCGCGTCAGCAGCCTGATAGAACGGACTCCAACAAGCTTGTGGCCGTTCATTGCCCCGAGAGTCGGATGGGCTTCCTTCATAATGAGTTTGATTGCCGACATGGGCTTGGCCGTCGCAAGGGGAATCTTCACATGCTTCAAAGCGTTCGAGTCTGTGGCGAATATTTGCAACCAATTCTCCGACGAGGGCTCAGCAGCCTGCACTGAAAACGCGGAAGGCACGAATTCGAAGTCGAGCTCCAAGATGGATCCATGCACGGGCTCTCCGAAGTCAAGGAGAAGGCTGACGGCATCTGCCTCGTCCATCTTAGAAACCCAGTACGTGGACGCCACCCCGTCAATGGCCAGGGCTGCCCCATGGCTGGGATCTAACGTCGAGCTTGCAGACACTGAAGCTGAAGCGGCCACGTTGACCGCAGCACCACTTGGCCCGACCTGGCTGATACACATGTTGCTCTGCGCCATCTTGACCTGACCGTTCCCTTGCAGCTCCCACTTCGCCACGCCGCCAGCTGCGTCGCACGACACCAGCGTTAGAGGCACACCAGCAGCACCTGTTCCTTGCGGGCTAAGACATGTCTTCGACCCCGCGTGCACCAAGCTCCCATCTGTCGCTAAGCTCCAGATCTCTTCCCCACTCATGCCAGCCACTGCCTTCTCGCAGGCTTCGAGCCACACACCTGCTGCAGACCCTGCCAAGCAAGTCTCATCAACTGCCGTCACGCCGCTGATGATCAGGAAGTGGGCAGGAGTAGCGGCCACAGACACATGCCTGGCAACTGCAAGCAAAGAGGACAGTGCTCCAACTGAGAACAACATCCTCCACGCAGCAAAAGGATCGAAGGCCACAATCGCCAAGGTCGCGCCAGCACAACTTCACGCGGCAGGCGCAGAGTCAGACATCTGCACCGTTCGTAATCCTCTTCGCGACAGAGCTGCGGCATACCTTACACAATGTGTACAGCGCTTGCAAGCGTTCGACCGGCAGTACAGTTCCAGCGAGAATATCCACTGAACATGTGTTTTGAGAGTGGAATAAATTTAGCAGCACACACACACACACACGTACGTTCGCACAGGGACCCTACCGGGCCGCCAAGGAACCCGAACAAGCAACCAACCAAACCCCCAGGACAAGACCAGCAAACCCAACCGCAACCGAAAGCCGAAGACCAGGCACCCTTGCAGTGAACTCCCACGCTTGTTCACACGGTGAACCGGCACAGAGATGAGCTTCTCTGAAACAAAGAAGACATCAGCCAGCTCCGATGCTGAGAAAGCGACTCAGCTGCAACCACTACCCTGCAGACGCAGGGCGGGAGGATGGGAAAACAAGAATGCCGTCCGACAGCACTGCAGGCACTCGAGCAAGAACACACGATAACACACAGTGGCACACGGACAACTCTTCAAGCACGCACGTCACGCAATATGCGACTGCAAACGTGCCTAAACTCAACACACACACACACACACTTGACTTTCCTTCGGACATGCACACGACAAAGCGCAGCCCAACCAGCGGCTACATCCGACACCGACGAGTCCTACATCAATCATACGTCGTACGATCGCGGTGTGTAGCGCAGGCCGGTTGCTTTACTTTAGTTCGCTCCTCAACGGCAACGTCGGTTGCTCGGCGCTCCTAGGACTGCGGCCGACCGCCACAGCCAACGATTCGGGCTTAAGCAGCCATCGGTCTTCCAATCGGATCACCATGTCCAGAACAAGACAAAAGAACGGACTCCTCTGGCGCACAGAACACATCGTCCCCGATTGACATAGGGCACTGCAGCACACTGGTCTCTGAACCGGCGCAAGCCAAGTCTGCCAGCTGCGGCGCCACGCCTCCACAGGCGTGTTGGGATCGGCAACCTGCGAAGCCTGCTGCCCCTGCGTAGCCCATCTGCTTGCAAGCAACTGAAGCCGATCCACTCGTGAATCCAAGCTTGCACACCGGAGCCCAAGCTTGAGCGGCGGCCAGAAACACTTCCAGGCGTCCGGCCTCTTTGGGCAGGGCTGGTGCACCTGTTGATCCAACCAACCGAAGCTCGCCGTCTCGGAAAGCCCCCACAGAGCTTGTGCCGCAGAAGATGACAGCATCACTGCCGTGGCTCAGACATGCCTCATCTACAACTTCTGAGCTGCACTCATCAACACTCATTTCTGTTCCCAAGCACTTCAAGCCCTTCACAGCAACAGGTGATCCTGCTGCCCCACACCAGCTCCCTCCTCCATACTGGCCGCATGGAGATGGGCTCTGCACACCGAACTCAAAGCCCAACTGCCTGCAGGCCACACTTGCTGCTTCGGCATTCATTCCGCACACAGATCCATAGGACCCAGAGCTGGTCTGGATTTCCAAGAGTCCGGAACTCGCAGGATGACCCTCTGCCGTGACGCGGACATTTGCACGCGCTGCGCGATTCAACACCTCTGCACAAAAAACACATAAACCAGCACTGCACAATAGAAGCCGCATGGCCTGACGGTCGCACCAGCTGATAGGCCAAGACACACCCCAGCGTAGAAGCACGAAGAGCAAGCATAGGAACAAGCTGCACCGAGAGTCAAGTGATTCAGATACTCGAAAGCTTCAAGACCAGCTTTGTTATACATCCATGTCCACGACACTTTCTCTTTCTAGTCCGGAATCCTCCTTGCAAGCAAGCCTGACCAGGCCAGAGTCTAGAGATGTCTGCGATCTGTACCAACTGGCAAAAGCTATTATTTCAGTATTACAGCACGTTGCAACGAAGCTCCGTTGGGAGCGCTGACGAGCTCTGCTGCTTGACGCCAACACCCAATCGTTCAATCTGTCATGGCCAGGATCACGACGAAGCCAGCAGCCCACGCGCTGCGACAATGGTGCCCCTGGCTTCCTCCAGCAAGGCTGCTTCCTGGCCCAAGTCCAATGCCATGTCGCCGACTGCACGGTGTCGCTGAACGCTCTGGATCGTGGCATTGGCACGAAGGGAGACAGGGCCGGCAGGCTTGCAGGAGCTGATCGCAGGCAAAGCCTTCGCGAGCTCCACAACGATAGACGATAACGCCGCATCTGCCGACTCCAGCGCAGGCATCTCGGCTGCCAAAGCAGCACCAGCTTGCGGGTCGAAACCACTCACTGCAACGGTGAAAAACTTGTCTCTTGCATCGTGGCTTTTCGCCGCGGCTGCACATGGCTCCAGGACCGGCTGCAGCATCCGCGTCAGCAGCCTGATAGAACGGACTGCAACAAGCTTGTGGCCGTTCATTGCCCCGAGAGTCGGATGGGCTTCCTTCATAATGAGTTTGATTGCCGACATGGGCTTGGCCGTCGCAAGGGGAATCTTCACATGCTTCAAAGCGTTCGAGTCTGTGGCGAATATTTGCAACCAATTCTCCGACGAGGGCTCAGCAGCCTGCACTGAAAACGCGGAAGGCACGAATTCGAAGTCGAGCTCCAAGATGGATCCATGCACGGGCTCTCCAAAGTCAAGGAGAAGGCTGACGGCATCTGCCTCGTCCATCTTAGAAACCCAGTACGTGGCTGGGATCTAACGTCGAGCTTGCAGACACTGAAGCTGAAGCGGCCACGTTGACCGCAGCACCACTTGGCCCGACCTGGCTGATACACATGCTGCTCTGCCCCATCTTGACCTGACCGTTCCCTTGCAGCTCCCACTTCGCCACGCCGCCAGCTGCGTCGCACGACACCAGCGTTAGAGGCACACCAGCAGCACCTGTTCCTTGCGGGCTGAGACATGTCTTCGACTCCGCATGCACCAAGCTCCCATCTGTCGCTAAGCTCCAGATCTCCTCCCCACTCATGCCAGCCACTGCCTTCTCGCAGGATTCGAGCCACACACCTGCTGCAGACCCTGCCAAGCAAGTCTCATCAACTGCCGTCACGCCGCTGATGATCAGGAAGTGGGCAGGAGTAGCGGCCACAGACACATGCCTTGCAACTGCAAGCAAAGAGGACAGTGCTCCAATTGAGAACAACATCCTCCACGCAGCAAAAGGATCGAAGGCCACAATCGCCAAGGTCGCGCCAGAACAACTTCACGCGGCAGGCGCAGAGTCAGACATCTGCAGCGTTCGTAATCCTCTTCGCGACAGAGCTGTGGCATACCTTACACAATGTGTACAGTGTACAGCGCTTGCAAGCGGTCGACCGGCAGTAGAGTTCCAGCGAGAATATCCACTGAACATGTGTTTTGAAAGTGGAATAAGTTTAGCAGCACACACACACACACATTCGCACAGGGATCCTACCGCGCCGCCAAGGAACCCGAACAAGCAACCAACCCAAACCCCCAGGACAAGACCAGCAAACCCAACCGCAACCGAAAGCCGAAGACCAGGCACCCTTGCAGTGAACTCCCACGCTTGTTCACACGGTGAACCGGCGGCACAGAGATGAGCTTCTCTGAAACAAAGAAGACATCAGCCAGCTCCGATGCTGAGAAAGCGACTCAGCTGCAACCACTACCCCTGCAGACGCAGGGCGGGAGGATGGGAAAACAAGTATGTATGCCGTCCGACAGCGCTGCAGGCACTCGAGCAAGAACACTTAACACACAGTGGCACACGGACAACTTTAGCAAGCACGCACGTCACGCAATATGCGACTGCAAACGTGCCTAAATCAACACACACACACACACACACATACACTTGACTTTCCTTCGGACATGCACACGACAAAGCGCAGCCCAACCAGCGGCTACATCCGACACCGACGAGTCCTACATCAATCATACGTCGTACGATCGCGGTGTGTAGCGCAGGCCGGTTGCTTTACTTTAGTTCGCTCCTCAACGGCAACGTTGGTTGCTCGGCGCGCCAAGGACTGCGGCCGACCGCCACAGCCAACGATTCGGGCTTAAGCAGCCATCGGTCTTCCAATCGGATCACCATGTCCAGAACAAGACAAAAGGACGGACTCCTCTGGCGCACAGAACACATCGTCCCCGATTGACATAGGGCACTGCAGCACACTGGTCTCTGAACCGGCGCAAGCCAAGTCTGCCAGCTGCGGCGCCACTCCTCCACAGGCTTCTTGGGATCGGCAACCTGCGAAGCCTGCTGCCCCTGCGTAGCCCATCTGCTTGCAAGCAACTGAAGCCGATCCACTCGTGAATCCAAGCTTGCACACCGGAGCCCAAGCTTGAGCGGCGACCAGAAACGCTTCCAGGCGTCCGGCCTCTTTGGGCAGGGCTGGTGCACCTGTTGATCCAACCAACCGAAGCTCGCCGTCTCGGAAAGCCCCCACAGAGCTTGTGCCGCAGAAGATGACAGCATCACTGCCGTGGCTCAGACATGCCTCATCTACAACTTCTGAGCTGCACTCATCAACACTCATTTCTGTTCCCAAGCACTTCAAGCCCTTCACAGCGACAGGTGATCCTGCTGCCCCACACCAGCTCCCTCCTCCATACTGGCCGCATGGAGATGGGCTTTGCACACCGAACTCAAAGCCCAACTGCCTGCAGGCCACACTTGCTGCTTCGGCATTCAATCCGCAAACAGATCCATATGACCCGGAGCTGGTCTGGATTTCCAAGAGTCCGGAACTCGCAGGATGACCCTCTGCCGTGACGCGGACATTTGCACGCGCTGCGCAATTCAACACCTCTGCAAAAAAACACATAAACCAGCACAGCACAATAGAAGCCGCATGGCCTGACGGTCGCACCAGCTGATAGGCCAAGACACACCCCAGCGTAGAAGCACGAAGAGCAAGCATAGGAACAAGCTGCACCAAGAGTCAAGTGATTCAGATACTCGAAAGCTTCAAGACCAGCTTTGTTATACATCCATGTCCAAGACACATTCTCTTTCTAGTCCGGAATCCTCCTTGCAAGCAGGCCTGACCAGGCCACAGTCTAGAGATGTCTGCGATCTGTACCAACTGTCAAAAGTCAGCTATCATTTCAGTACAGCACGTTACAACGAAGCTCCGTTGGGAGCGCCGACGAGCTCTGGTGCTTGACGCCAACGCCCAATTGTTCACTGTCTGTCATGGCCAGGATCACGACGAAGCCAGCAGCCCACGCGCTGCGACAATGGTGCCCCTGGCTTCCTCCAGCAAGGCTGCTTCCTGGCCCAGGTCCAATGCCATGTCGCCGACTGCGCGGTGTCGCTGAACGCTCTGGATCGTGGCATTGGCACGAAGGGAGACAGGGCCGGCAGGCTTGCAGGAGCTGATCGCAGGCAAAGCCTTCGCGAGCTCCACAACGATAGACGATAACGCCGCATCTGCCGACTCCAGCGCAGGCATCTCGGCTGCCAAAGCAGCACCAGCTTGCGGGTCGAAACCACTCACTGCAACGGTGAAAAACTTGTCTCTTGCATCGTGGCTTTTCGCCGCTGCTGCACATGGCTCCAGGACCGGCTGCAGCATCCGCGTCAGCAGCCTGATGGAACGCACCCCAACAAGCTTGTGGCCGTTCATTGCCCCGAGAGTCGGATGGGCTTCCTTCATAATGAGTCTGATTGCCGACATGGGCTTGGCCGTAGCGAGGGGAATCTTCACATGCTTCAAAGCGTTCGAGTCTGTGGCGAATATTTGCAACCACTTCTCCGACGAGGGCTCAGCAGCCTGCACTGAAAACGCGGACGGCACGAATTCGAAGTCGAGCTCCAAGATGGATCCATGCACGGGCTCTCCAAAGTCAAGGAGAAGGCTGACGGCATCTGCCTCGTCCATCTTAGAAACCCAGTACGTGGACGCCACCCCGTCAATGGCCAGGGCTGCCCCATGGCTGGGATCTAACGTCGAGCTTGCAGACACTGAAGCTGAAGCGGCCACGTTGACCGCAGCACCACTTGGCCCGACCTGGCTGATACACATGCTGCTCTGCCCCATCTTGACCTGACCGTTCCCTTGCAGCTCCCACTTCGCCACGCCGCCAGCTGCGTCGCACGACACCAGCGTTAGAGGCACACCAGCAGCACCTGTTCCTTGCGGGCTGAGACATGTCTTCGACCCCGCGTGCACCAAGCTCCCATCTGTCGCTAAGCTCCAGATCTCCTCCCCACTCATGCCAGCCACTGCCTTCTCGCAGGATTCGAGCCACACACCTGCTGCAGACCCTGCCAAGCAAGTCTCATCAACTGCCGCCACGCCGCTGATGATCAGGAAGTGGGCAGGAGTAGCGGCCACAGACACATGCCTTGCAACTGCAAGCAAAGAGGACAGTGCTCCAATTGAGAACAACATCCTCCACGCAGCAAAAGGATCGAAGGCCACAATCGCCAAGGTCGCGCCAGCACAACTTCACGCGGCAGGCGCAGAGTCAGACATCTGCAGCGTTCGTAATCCTCTTCGCGACAGAGCTGTGGCATACCTTACACAATGTGTACAGTGTACAGCGCTTGCAAGCGGTCGACCGGCAGTAGAGTTCCAGCGAGAATATCCACTGAACATGTGTGTTGAAAGTGGAATAAGTTTAGCAGCACACACACACACACACACACACATTCGCACAGGGATCCTACCGCGCCGCCAAGGAACCCGAACAAGCAACCAACCAAACCCCCAGGACAAGACCAGCAAACCCAACCGCAACCGAAAGCCGAAGACCAGGCACCCTTGCAGTGGACTCCCACGCTTGTTCACACGGTGAACCGGCACAGAGATGAGCTACTCTGAAACAAAGAAAACATCAGCCAGCTCCGATGCTGAGAAAGCGACTCAGCTGCAACCACTACCCCTGCAGACGCAGGGCGGGAGGATGGGAAAACAAGTATGCCGTCCGACAGCGCTGCAGGCACTCGAGCAAGAACACTTAGCACACAGTGGCACACGGACAACTTTAGCAAGCACGCACGTCACGCAATATGCGACTGCAAACGTGCCTAAACTCAACACACACACACACACACACACACATACACTTGACTTTCCTTCGGACATGCACACGACAAAGAAAAAAGCGGCTACATCCGACACCGACGAGTCCTACGGTCCTACATCAATCATACCTCGTACGATCGCGGTGTGTAGTGCGGGTTGCTTTACTTTAGTTCGCTCCTCAACGGCAACGTTGGTTGTTCGGCGCGCCAAGGACTGCGGCCGACCGCCACAGCCAACGATTCGGGCTTAAGCAGCCATCGGTCTTCCAATCGGATCACCATGTCCAGAACAAGTCAAAAGCACGGACTCCTCTGGCGCACAGAACACGTCGTCCCCGATTGACATAGGGCACTGCAGCACACTGGTCTCTGAACCGGCGCAAGCCAAGTCTGCCAGCTGCGGCGCCACGCCTCCACAGGCTTCTTGGGATCGGCAACCTGCGAAGCCTGCTGCCCCTGCGTAGCCCATCTGCTTGCAAGCAACTGAAGCCGATCCACTCGTGAATCCAAGCCTGCACACCGGAGCCCAAGCTTGAACGGCGACCAGAAACGCTTCCAGGCGTCCGGCCTCTTTGGGCAGGGCTGGTGCACCTGTTGATCCAACCAACCGAAGCTCGCCGTCTCGGAAAGCCCCCACAGAGCTTGTGCCGCAGAAGATGACAGCATCACTGCCGTGGCTCAGACATGCCTCATCTACAACTTCTGAGCTGCACTCATCAACACTCATTTCTGTTCCCAAGCACTTCAAGCCCTTCACAGCGACAGGTGATCCTGCTGCCCCACACCAGCTCCCTCCTCCATACTGGCCGCATGGAGATGGGCTTTGCACACCGAACTCAAAGCCCAACTGCCTGCAGGCCACACTTGCTGCTTCGGCATTCAATCCGCAAACAGATCCATATGACCCGGAGCTGGTCTGGATTTCCAAGAGTCCGGAACTCGCAGGATGACCCTCTGCCGTGACGCGGACATTTGCACGCGCTGCGCGATTCAACACCTCTGCAAAAAAAAACACATAAACCAGCACTGCACAATAGAAGCCGCATGGCCTGACGGTCGCACCAGCTGATAGGCCAAGACACACCCCAGCGTAGAAGCACGAAGAGCAAGCATAGGAACAAGCTGCACCAAGAGTCAAGTGATTCAGATACTCGAAAGCTTCAAGACCAGCTTTGTTATACATCCATGTCCAAGACACATTCTCTTTCTAGTCCGGAATCCTCCTTGCAAGCAGGCCTGACCAGGCCACAGTCTAGACATGTCTGCGATCTGTACCAACTGTCAAAAGTCAGCTATCATTTCAGTACAGCACGTTACAACGAAGCCCCGTTGGGAGCGCCGACGAGCTCTGCTGCTTGACGCCAACGCCCAATTGTTCACTGTCTGTCATGGCCAGGATCACGACGAAGCCAGCAGCCCACGCGCTGCGACAATGGTGCCCCTGGCTTCCTCCAGCAAGGCTGCTTCCTGGCCCAGGTCCAATGCCATGTCGCCGACTGCGCGGTGTCGCTGAACGCTCTGGATCGTGCCATTGGCACGAAGGGAGACAGGGCCGGCAGGCTTGCAGGAGCTGATCGCAGGCAAAGCCTTCGCGAGCTCCACAACGATAGACGATAACGCCGCATCTGCCGACTCCAGCGCAGGCATCTCGGCTGCCAAAGCAGCACCAGCTTGCGGGTCGAAACCACTCACTGCAACGGTGAAAAACTTGTCTCTTGCATCGTGGCTTTTCGCCGCGACTGCACATGGCTCCAGGACCGGCTGCAGCATCCGCGTCAGCAGCCTGATAGAACGGACCCCAACAAGCTTGTGGCCGTTCATTGCCCCGAGAGTCGGATGGGCTTCCTTCATAATGAGTCTGATTGCCGACATGGGCTTGGCCGTTGCGAGGGGAATCTTCACATGCTTCAAAGCGTTCGAGTCTGTGGCGAATATTTGCAACCAATTCTCCGACGAGGGCTCTTCAGCCTGCACTGAAAACGCGGACGGCACGAATTCGAAGTCGAGCTCCAAGATGGATCCATGCACGGGCTCTCCAAAGTCAAGGAGAAGGCTGACGGCATCTGCCTCGTCCATCTTAGAAACCCAGTACGTGGACGCCACCCCGTCAATGGCCAGGGCTGCCCCATGGCTGGGATCTAACGTCGAGCTTGCAGACACTGAAGCTGAAGCGGCCACGTTGACCGCAGCACCACTTGGCCCGACCTGGCTGATACACATGCTGCTCTGCCCCATCTTGACCTGACCGTTCCCTTGCAGCTCCCACTTCGCCACGCCGCCAGCTGCGTCGCACGACACCAGCGTTAGAGGCACACCAGCAGCACCTGTTCCTTGCGGGCTAAGACATGTCTTCGACCCCGCGTGCACCAAGCTCCCATCTGTCGCTAAGCTCCAGATCTCCTCCCCACTCATGCCAGCCACTGCCTTCTCGCAGGATTCGAGCCGCACACCTGCTGCAGACCCTGCCAAGCAAGTCTCATCAACTGCCGTCACGCCGCTGATGATCAGGAAGTGGGCAGGAGTAGCGGCCACAGACACATGCCTTGCAACTGCAAGCAAAGAGGACAGTGCTCCAACTGAGAACAACATCCTCCACACAGCAAAAGGATCGAAGGCCACAATCGCCAAGGTCGCGCCAGCACAACTTCACGCGGCAGGCGCAGAGTCAGACATCTGCAGCGTTCGTAATCCTCTTCGCGACAGAGCTGTGGCATACCTTACACAATGTGTACAGTGCACAGCGCTTGCAAGCGGTCGACCGGCAGTAGAGTTCTAGCGAGAATATCCACTGAACATGTGTTTTGAAAGTGGAATAAGTTTAGCAGCACACACACACACACACGTTCGCACAAGGATCCTACCGTGCCGCCAAGGAACCCGAACAAGCAACCAACCAAACCCCCAGGACAAGACCAGCAAACCCAACCGCAACCGAGAGCCGAAGACCAGGCACCCTTGCAGTGGACTCCCACGCTTGTTCACACGGTGAACCGGCACAGAGATGAGCTACTCTGAAACAAAGAAGACATCAGCCAGCTCCGATGCTGAGAAAGCGACTCAGCTGCAACCACTACCCCTGCAGACGCAGGGCGGGAGGATGGGAAAACAAGTATGCCGTCCGACAGGCTGGAGCAAGAACACTTAGCACACAGTGGCACACGGACAACTTTAGCAAGCACGCACGTCACGCAATATGCGACTGCAAACGTGCCTAAACTCAACACACACACATACACTTGACTTTCCTTCAGACATGCACACGACAAAGAAAAAAGCGGCTACATCCGACACCGACGAGTCCTACGGTCCTACATCAATCATACCTCGTACGATCGCGGTGTGTAGTGCGGGTTGCTTTACTTTAGTTCGCTCCTCAACGGCAACGTTGGTTGTTCGGCGCGCCAAGGACTGCGGCCGACCGCCACAGCCAACGATTCGGGCTTAAGCAGCCATCGGTCTTCCAATCGGATCACCATGTCCAGAACAAGTCAAAAGCACGGCCTCCTCTGGCGCACAGAACACGTCGTCCCCGATTGACATAGGGCACTGCAGCACACTGGTCTCTGAACCGGCGCAAGCCAAGTCTGCCAGCTGCGGCGCCACTCCTCCACAGGCTTCTTGGGATCGGCAACCTGCGAAGCCTGCTGCCCCTGCGTAGCCCATCTGCTTGCAAGCAACTGAAGCCGATCCACTCGTGAATCCAAGCTTGCACACCGGAGCCCAAGCTTGAGCGGCGACCAGAAACGCTTCCAGGCGTCCGGCCTCTTTGGGCAGGGCTGGTGCACCTGTTGATCCAACCAACCGAAGCTCGCCGTCTCGGAAAGCCCCCACAGAGCTTGTGCCGCAGAAGATGACAGCATCACTGCCGTGGCTCAGACATGCCTCATCTACAACTTCTGAGCTGCACTCATCAACACTCATTTCTGTTCCCAAGCACTTCAAGCCCTTCACAGCGACAGGTGATCCTGCTGCCCCACACCAGCTCCCTCCTCCATACTGGCCGCATGGAGATGGGCTCTGCACACCGAACTCAAAGCCCAACTGCCTGCAGGCCACACTTGCTGCTTCGGCATTCAATCCGCAAACAGATCCATATGACCCGGAGCTGGTCTGGATTTCCAAGAGTCCGGAACTCGCAGGATGACCCTCTGCCGTGACGCGGACATTTGCACGCGCTGCGCGATTCAACACCTCTGCAAAAAAAACACATATACCAGCACTGCACAATAGAAGCCGCATGGCCTGACGGTCGCACCAGCTGATAGGCCAAGACACACCCCAGCGTAGAAGCACGAAGAGCCAGCATAGGAACAAGCTGCACCAAGAGTCAAGTGATTCAGATACTCGAAAGCTTCAAGACCAGCTTTGTTATGCATTCATGTCCAAGACACATTCTCTTTCTAGTCCGGAATCCTCCTTGCAAGCAGGCCTGACCAGGCCACAGTCTAGAGATGTCTGCGATCTGTACCAACTGGCAAAAGTCAGCTATCATTTCAGTACAGCACGTTACAACGAAGCTCCGTTGGGAGCGCCGACGAGCTCTGCTGCTTGACGCCAACGCCCAATTGTTCACTGTCTGTCATGGCCAGGATCACGACGAAGCCAGCAGCCCACGCGCTGCGACAATGGTGCCCCTGGCTTCCTCCAGCAAGGCTGCTTCCTGGCCCAGGTCCAATGCCATGTCGCCGACTGCGCGGTGTCGCTGAACGCTCTGGATCGTGGCATTGGCACGAAGGGAGACAGGGCCGGCAGGCTTGCAGGAGCTGATCGCAGGCAAAGCCTTCGCGAGCTCCACAACGATAGACGATAACGCCGCATCTGCCGACTCCAGCGCAGGCATCTCGGCTGCCAAAGCAGCACCAGCTTGCGGGTCGAAACCACTCACTGCAACGGTGAAAAACTTGTCTCTTGCATCGTGGCTTTTCGCCGCGACTGCACATGGCTCCAGGACCGGCTGCAGCATCCGCGTCAGCAGCCTGATAGAACGGACCCCAACAAGCTTGTGGCCGTTCATTGCCCCGAGAGTCGGATGGGCTTCCTTCATAATGAATCTGATTGCCGACATGGGCTTGGCCGTTGCGAGGGGAATCTTCACATGCTTCAAAGCGTTCGAGTCTGTGGCGAATATTTGCAACCAATTCTCCGACGAGGGCTCAGCAGCCTGCACTGAAAACGCGGACGGCGCGAATTCGAAGTCGAGCTCCAAGATGGATCCATGCACGGGCTCTCCAAAGTCAAGGAGAAGGCTGACGGCATCTGCCTCGTCCATCTTAGAAACCCAGTACGTGGACGCCACCCCGTCAATGGCCAGGGCTGCCCCATGGCTGGGATCTAACGTCGAGCTTGCAGACACTGAAGCTGAAGCGGCCACGTTGACCGCAGCACCACTTGGCCCGACCTGGCTGATACACATGCTGCTCTGCGCCATCTTGACCTGACCGTTCCCTTGCAGCTCCCACTTCGCCACGCCGCCAGCTGCGTCGCACGACACCAGCGTTAGAGGCACACCAGCAGCACCTGTTCCTTGCGGGCTAAGACATGTCTTCGACCCCGCGTGCACCAAGCTCCCATCTGTCGCTAAGCTCCAGATCTCCTCCCCACTCATGCCAGCCACTGCCTTCTCGCAGGATTCCAGCCACACACCTGCTGCAGACCCTGCCAAGCAAGTCTCATCAACTGCCGTCACGCCGCTGATGATCAGGAAGTGGGCAGGAGTAGCGGCCACAGACACATGCCTTGCAACTGCAAGCAAAGAGGACAGTGCTCCAACTGAGAACAACATCCTCCACACAGCAAAAGGATCGAAGGCCACAATCGCCAAGGTCGCGCCAGCACAACTTCACGCGGCAGGCGCAGAGTCAGACATCTGCAGCGTTCGTAATCCTCTTTGCGACAGAGCTGTGGCATACCTTACACAATGTGTACAGTGTACAGCGCTTGCAAGCGGTCGACCGGCAGTAGAGTTCCAGCGAGAATATCCACTGAACAAATGTTTTGAAAGTGGAATAAGTTTAGCAGCACACACACACACACACACGTTCGCACAGGCATCCTACCGTGCCGCCAAGGAACCCGAACAAGCAACCAACCAAACCCCCAGGACAAGACCAGCAAACCCAACCGCAACCGAAAGCCGAAGACCAGGCACCCTTGCAGTGGACTCCCACGCTTGTTCACACGGTGAACCGGCACAGAGGTGAGCTACTCTCAAACAAACAAAAAAAAACCAGCTCCGACGCTGAGAAAGCGACTCTGCAGACGCAGGGCGGGAGGATGGGAAAACAAGTATGCCGTCCGACAGCCCTGCAGGCACTCGAGCAAGAGCACTTAGCACACAGTGGCACACGGACAACTTTAGCAAGCACGCACGTCACGCAATATGCGACTGCAAACGTGCCTAAACTCAACAAACACACACATACACTTGACTTTCCTTCGGACATGCACACGACAAAGCGCAGCCCAACCAGCGGCTACATCCGACACCGACAAGTCCTACGGTCCTACATCAATCATACGTCGTACGATCGCGGCGTGTAGTGCGGGTTTGGTTACCCGGCGCGCCAAGGACTGCTGCCGACCGCCACAGCCAACGCTTCGGGCTTAAGCCTTAAGCAGCCATCGGTTTTCCAATCGGATCACCATATTTGTAGCTGCAGATGCGAAACGAACACCGAGACGACTTATGTGCTCCGCTTCGCTCCGCACAGCTTGGCACTCCGCGAAGCCCGCAGAATTTAGCAAACAAGGTCTAACATTTTGGCTCGAGAACTTGACATGTGAGCAACCCTTCTCTACATACACCCTTTTTGTGTTACACCTCTGCGCTGCAGGCACTCCTGCAACAAGACTGTCGAGTCCGGGCAAGCTTGGTTGCACGGTATCATCACAGCACTTACCTCATCGACTTCGAACTTCAACGGACACGGCATGGCCAGAATACATGACACCTCTGAGCAACGGCTGCTTTGTCGCGAGCGCTCAACATCGCCAACTTCATCCGGACTGGGCACTGCCCGGTGTATCCTGCAGGAGCCTAGACACGGAAGACAAGATCTTGAATCCTCCTATTTCACGTGCAACAGGGCGAGACGTCCTCACAATGCCCCAGTTTACCCAGCTCCCAACCTGAACGTGTGAAAACGCATCACAGAACGGCACACGCCTTTGCACTTTCACAACACCAACTGAGAACTCACCTGTCGGGCACGACACACCTTGCAAGCTTGCAGGCGGCACAACACGCAACGAAGGACCACTTCCTACAGTCCTACGCGGCACCGAAGTCAGGCGAGCATGACAATGCTGGAGCCGGCCAGTCAGTTGGGGCCGGCTCGGATGCAGCTCGAGAGCAAGGCCAACTGAGACTGCACCCGGTTGCAACGTCTGCAAACAAGCACAAGTCGTCACGCGCATCTTCCTACAAACCATTCCGTCGCACCAAGTTTTTCTCTTGCCGACAGCCCACCTGCTAACAATTGCACAGACTTCAGCAAGTACGGTTGCTTCAATGACAGCGATCGCTGCACCAAGCGATAGCTGCTTCGGGCAACTCCGCGTAGGCTGATGCCACGGCGGCGCTAAACACGTGCTGCCAGGTGAGATTTCTGACCAACCTGCACATCGTGATGCTTGTCAAAGGCAGCTTGCGTGGACCTGGCCGATGCAGCTGGGCCTTCCGGACATGCCTGCGAAACGTCCTCGGTATTTAGTATGAGGGATACACGCGTGCATCACGTCAACGTGCTGGGCAAACTTGTCAGAGTCTGAGAGTGCGACACGAACGCAGACATCCACTCCGGTTCTCGCCAAAACATCCTGTCATCTTGTTCGACTGCGAACTGCTGCCAACCATCCTCGCTTCACCAAGCGGTCTCTAGTCTTTCCATGCACAAACTACCTGCCCATGAACTTCATGACAAGTCACAACATCTGCGCACACGATCTTTTGTTCGAGGGGTGCACGACCCCTTTGCTCACAGTCTTTCCCTACAAACTTCCTGGAGGCGCTTGGGGCGGCAGTGGTCTCAAACGAAAGCCTACAGGCCTACAGCTAAGTGATCGACCTACCTGAAAGTTGCTCAATTAGGCTCTGGGCAGAGCCAGAGCCAAGATCCGCAACTATATCTATACATATGCTTCGCACACTTATGGAACATTCGGGTGGAGGATTAAAAAAATTTAAAAAGGATCAATCACAAAGTTAGGCTGAACGGATCAAAAAAAATTTAGGAAGGATCAACAAAAAATCTAGGGATTGGAGAGTTGCTGCAAACAACGGCAAGTGCTATTCCAATATCTCCGCGTGGCCGGCCCCAGCTCGTCGCTGCCACCCACCCTTCCTACCACGGCGCCTCCCCTACCAGTGGCAGCTCGGAGATCTAAGGTTTGCGCGACGGAGATACTGTAGTTGTGTTCCATGCTGGTCTATGGTTTCTATTATTGTATATATACACGGGCTTACCACAGATATGTGTATAGCTATATATATATATACATATAGATATACATTTATTCATTTATGTATGTATGTGTGTATACTGCTACCAGTAACAACACTACTCAGAATATTCATAATGATACTCATGGGAAAAGATGATAACAAACAAATCACATGATTGTAATATCACTAACAGACTATGAAACAGTATGAACAAAACCATTTTTTGTAATCAAATCATAATACTAGAACTGAGGGAGAGAATAGACACAATACTAAAAGGAGACAAGAGTTTGTAGTATTATTGGCGTTTTTACAATTTTGAGGAACGTAGTACGACAATGGAAAAGCACATGCGAAGACTAACAAACAGAAAAGCAGAGCGTAAGCAAGAACAAGTGCAGGTCGGTGTGTATGCATGTAGGCGTGTACGTGTGTATATACAAGCAAGAAGCACAACAAG
Organism: Symbiodinium sp. CCMP2592; assembly: GCA_905221615.1. Taxonomy (NCBI): domain Eukaryota; class Dinophyceae; order Suessiales; family Symbiodiniaceae; genus Symbiodinium; species Symbiodinium sp. CCMP2592. The sequence continues at coordinate 16,569 of CAJNDT010005890.1, read as the reverse complement.
ACAGAAAACGAACGCAAAAACAACAAGCCAAGAAAGCAGTAGAAAGCGGAGCGTACCGAAGCCAAGAAGCCAAGAACCCGAGAAGCCAAGAAGCTAAGAAGCCGGCAAGGAAGCCTAGAAGCCAAGAAGCCAAGCAGCCAAGAAGCCAAGAAGCCAAGAAGCCAAGCCGCCCGGAAGCCAAGAAGCCAGGAAGCCAAGCAGCCAAGAAGCCAAGCCGCCCGGAAGCCAAGAAGCCAGGAACCCAAGAAGCCGAGAAGCCAGAAAGCTAGCGGAGCCCAGAAGCCAAAAAAAGCCGCGGAGCCAGGCAGCACAGAAGCCAAGAGCCCAGAAGCCGAAGGCTGTCAAGCGAGGAAATACGCAATTTACCTCGTAAACGCTAAATTTGTTTTTGACCCTTTCTAAATTTTTTTGATCCTTCCTAATTTTTTGTTGATCCTTGTTAAACTGTTTTTTGACCCCCCTCCCGAACATTCCGATACGAGACGCTTCAGGCGCTTCGCTCCCCTCGCCCTATAGCAAAGAAGTGGCAGCGGGACGAGCAAAAGGTGTAGAGTGTAGAGACTGGGCGCAGTGTGCCTTCAAAGCTTTCCCTGGCTCTCCTTTCTACGCAGAGTCAATCAGTCAATCTCCCTGACGGACAACACCCATAATTCGACAGAAACATGCCGATTGGTCCTTGGTCAACTGGTGCAGAGTCCACACGGCAACCTGACTGCAACTCACTGACACGCCGTTCCTTTCTGCATGATAAAAACACACACACACACACACTCACACGGCCAAGCCTCTGGATGCTGCTTCTTGAGAGTGTTCACGGCTTCCTGCGTCCACCGCGCAAATATCAGGCAGCGAACTGGTTTGCCAAAGGGTCACACCTCCAACACATCCGCATAAACCATCGGCAAGAACCACACAAGCACCCAGCGCAACATGCTCTATTGAAACGACCACGGCAATCAGACACAGAGACAGACCAAGAAACACAGGATTTTCCTGGCGAGAGCTGCGAACTATGAGCCCAAATGCCGGGAAGTACCGCTGTTAGCTGGCGTACTTAACATCACGCCGACGAAGCCTTCACACTGGAGTATCAGCACAATCGTTTGCAAGCACACACGTAATTCTCCTCACTGTTCAACCGCTGAGATGGTGGAGATCGCGACGAGTTTCATGCAATGGCGAAAGCTAGCGAGAGTCTCGATCTTCGAGCGGCCCTCCTCAAAGAGGGTCAGCAAGCTCTCCACCACATTATGCAGGGTTGCGGTGATCGGGCAAAGCTAGCAGGAAGCACACGATCCCCACTGCAAGCCTTGCAACCCTACCGCACACAAACCTAGCCTAGCATGACATTGGGCGCGGTGCCTGGGTGCACAACATGCCGCACACAACAACGGTGCCGGGGATCAACCCCCATCCGTAAAAGAAGTGCACTCGGGCACACACACACACACACATACACACGCACACACCGACCGATAGACAGTCTCATCTGCCAGACGCTTTCAATAGTGCCCATGGCACAAATATGTGGCGGCAACCCATACAGCGCGGGTGGGCGGGGGCAACTGTGAGAAAGGGGTTCAACACAAGACACTGGCAGCCAGGCAAAACTCTCACGCATGGCTGTTCACTGGTCACAGGCAGGCGGCGCGCGGCGCGCACAGGTCCACCCTAGCTGCCTGGGCCACAAGGGGAAGGCATCACAAACCCACTAGCCGCAGTAGCTCACTAGCAGTCGCGTCTCGCAGACGTGTGCACGACAGACTGCAGCTAGCTGATGCTGGCTGCACACGCAGCATCGCCGCCAGCAAACTCAGCACGCGTGCAGCGTGCTCCCATCTGGAGCAGGCCGGCGGGCGGGAATTTCAAGCAGCCAGCAGCTGTGACACAACCAGCCGCAGCAGCAGCAGTAGCATCAGTAGCCGGAGGAGGCGCAGGAGCAGGAGCAGTAGTTCAGTAGCAGCAGTCGGAGTAGGAGTGAACATCAGGAAATGCGCTGCGGCATGAGAAACAAACTTGTTGCGCAAACGTCGACTCGTGGCCTCCGCACAGACATCACTCTTTCGGTAGCAGCAGCTGGCTGCTCCACCCAAACAGAACTGTAAAGGCAGGCCACCACTTCACAAGTCAGTCACAGGCCTTCACCTATGCAATCGGGCCATTGTCGCTACCTTTGCCCACGTCGCTTGATCGTGGCTCCGCCGAAACAGTCGCAGAAGCAAGAGGCGTGTTCTGCGCCACTCCTGATTTTCCATTCCCACGCGCAGGCTTGCAGAAACAAACCTGCACACTGCGAGCCCAATCCTCAGCCCCAGCTATCATATCGACTCATAGACTTGTAGATAGCACCAACACACCTTGCAAACTTCCTCAAACTCCTCTTTCTCTTCCATGGTGAAATCGGCTATATACGCCAGTTCCTGGCACGGGCCCTGGCCACACGCAACAAGCAGCGAGAGTATCGTGCAAGACTGCAGACAACAACGCTGGATTGCTGACTGGAGCTTGTTGTAGAATTGTAAATAGCTACTTAAGCATTGCGGATTTCTTGAAGCCACATCACCCCTGCAACGCAACGACTGCCCGACAAGCCTTCGGAGATGCTACACCGCACTAGCAGTCACTAGCACTATAAACTATAAGCACTCCAAGCTGCAGGCTTTGCACCCACTTCGGAAGTGGAGGGGAGACGTCAGTCGGACAGGGTCTGACCACAGCGTGTCATGAAACAACAACAACAACAATCCCCCTGCCCGCTGAGCTATGGGCGACTAGAGGAAATTGAGGGCGGCCGTTCAGTACGGCGTATTGGGCAGGGTCGCGGGCTCAATCTCCGGCGGTGTCATTTGGGCTCTTTCCCAACCGGAATCGAAATTTTCCAATAATCGCCAAGAGCACAAGCAAAACCCAAAACCGTGCAAAGCCAGCTGACACTGCCTGAAACTGGCCGAAACTTGCTGATGTTGGATGATATTGCTGGATGAAACTTACTGATGCCAGCTGATACTGGCCATTGCTGCACTACTCCCAATGAGTGCACTACTGCCAATTACCACACTACACTGCCAATTGCTGCACTACTGCCAATTACCGCACTGCTAGTCAATACTGCAGGAAGTGTTGTGGAAGTGTTGTTTTTCGAGAGCAATTGTTTGCGAGTGGGAAAGAATGTAGCAACACGCGGCACATCATGCGAGGTACCAGAAAGACACATTGCCATACACTTACGTCTGAATCGCAAACCGCACACGCCGTCATGCCGCACGCTAAGGCACCGGCGATCGCTGACCGCTACCGCTAGCCGCTAACTTTACACTCCCACTCAACACGCACTTAGGCACACACGCACGACGGCTGGCTGCACATGCAGCATACATGCCAGCAAACCATCCGGACCTTCCAGGATTCTGCTGCGCCGTCAAGAAGCCGCGACAAGAAAGCAGCCGAGATCACTTGGGCAACCCAAATAAGCGAAAAACCCAGCCCTGCACACCGAAACACTCTTTGATATGTTTTGCTAACGGCGGTCGGTAGTCCCGAGAACAAAGTCTCGACAACGAAAGCACGGCACAACAACTAGGGAGGCGCACGCGTCCCCCTGAAACCTGACGCACTTAGACCTGGCGCGCGTAATCCTTTCCGCAACCTTAGTTTCGAGAGTTGTGGAGTGTGGAAACAAACACATGGGTCGGAATCGCACTAGAACGAAGCAACGTCTCAGAGTCAAGTCTACACGATGTGCCCTTCTCAATCTAGCGCAACACAACCTACTCAAACCCTGCGCACTAAACTAAATCTTTCGCTGGGACTGCACTGCTCAAGTGCAGAAACAAACACACACCACGCCGCAAGAGGGGGACGGCAGTCCACTTTTTCTGGGCGGGCGAAAGGGAACTTATCGGAACACTTCAGCAGCAGTTGACCACGAGGTCGACCCACGACCAACACTTCTCTAGAGCTCTGCTGCAACTGTACATGCAAAGATATGTGTGCAGATAGAGAGGGCAGAGAGGGTTTATGTCACAGTACGGGCCAATGACAAAAGGCACAACACTCCAACGTGAGTACGCAGATCTCACTTCGGTGCACGCGTGCAACCAGGCGAAAAGAAGAAACTATGCAAAACCATGGTCGACGCATCGGTTGCAACACAAAGCACCAGCCTTTGCAAACTCTAAACTCTAACCAGACCACAGCTTGAGGTTTGGGCATGCATATAAATGCTGTCGTGGCACAAGAGCGCATGCACAACAAGCAGCACGCGAGACAAACCAAGCAGAAGTACATTCAGATCTCACTGGGACGCATGCTTCGGGTGCACCCGGCTCCAAGACCTCTCACGCTCTTATGTAACAACGAGACGCTTATAAAGTGAGTCATGCCGCTCCCGTCCACGTAGCAAGCACACATGTCACGCATGCAACTGCAATAAGGCCTTCCCGGATCCCACTTCGTGCCCACCAAGCGTTCACCCCGCATCCACTTCCCTAATCCGCCACTTGGGTGACAGCACGCCACACAACACTTGCTGCTGTAAGACGTGGACTGATGCACATCAACACACGATGCGGTTGCATGCATGAGAGTGTTCGCCGCATGCACTTGGTTGTTGAGTGGCGGGGTGTGCAAATCAAATTGCACACAAGCACTGGGCAAAGGCTGTGACTGGCAGCCTAGCAGCCAGCAGCTGGCACAAGTCATAAGCGTGCAACCCTGCATGCAAGCATGCGCCAACTAACACACAAGGCCTGGTTCGACCGACCGAACAAACCACCTTGGACATGGTCCGTCTCTAGTCTCGACATGTATACAAACTACCCACCCTCCAGGCCATGGACGCCGTGACACTTCTGAGACGCAGGTGCGCACACGCTCTTTTTGTTCGAGGGATGTGCATGTGCCGACGGTCTTTACTGGCCTAGCGAGGGGATCTAGCTCTAGGCTCTGAGCAGATCCGGAGCCACAAGCTGCAACTACACAAATGCTTCGCACACTTACGGTACATTTTGTGTGACACGAGACGCTTAAGGTGCTGCGCTTCGCTCCGCCCTGTCCAGCACTCCAACGACGATGAAGCTGCACCAGCATTCGTCAGACAAGCCCGAATCTCAGAAACACAACCGTGGAGTTGCAACGATGGAACAACAGTTTGCAAGCACCAGCATAGGTCCAACAGTTTATGTGTCTAGTCTAGAGTCTGGAGTCTGGAGAGTCTGCTACAACGCCACGATTCCGGCACAGAGGCGCGAGTGACATCTTGAAGCAAAACATCTGCTGCCAAAGAATGGCATCAATGGCGCCCGGCTGATATTACAAGTCTTGACAACACGAAAGTCGCAACTGGAGCGGGCTTCAAGCGTTTCGCGAGCGACATCTCCTTCACACATCAGCACAGCTGAGCCGGAACCAATCTGCACCGAGCCGAGCACTGAGCCACCGAAAGACAGAAAGATGCGACTCGATGACAAACAAATCCACACGGAAACAATCAGAAAGCCGCACTGCGAGCTTTCGCCATGCACGACAGGTAAACACAAAACACGGCTTCGGCAACGCTTTCCGCCTCGTAGTCGAAGGCCCGGCAAGCAGCTTGTCCATCGAAGCGAAAGCCCTCGACAATGGAAACACATGGCAACCGCTTCCTGATGTATATGCGGAACAGACTGAGGCAAGAGGCTCGAGGGGGTTTTGAACGCCTCAGGACACGCTTGCGCAAAGTCTTTCACGCAACCTCCACAAGGAGCTGTAGACACCTTCGAACACGCGCAGCAGCCATATTGCAACCGTACTACAAATTCCGTTACTGGTCCGAACCTCGGCTTGCCGTTGGTTCTCTTGCATAATTTGCACGTGCATGTCAGACAGCTGCTGGACTTGGTCGTCTTTCAGATGTTCAAGAGCTGCATCGAAAGTTGGCAGCTGCTTTGCTTGCGTTTTGTAGATCGCTCCTTCCCAGGAATCGCCACAACGACACGCCAGGCAAACACCTACGGCGACGGCAACTATCAGTTCTCAGCGAAAGAGCACACTGGCTGTGAGGTGACTTCGGGCTACACCAAAGACACACACCTCGATTGCGATCGTAGGGAATGCTGGGGTTTAAGACCGGGCACTTTGTTTTGTTGTTTAGTGCGCACAGCAATTTCCATCAGTTTTCTGGCATGGCGCGCAAACTAGACACCAGGCTGCAACTCTGCAACCATGATTCAGGACAAGACCCGTTCCACAAGAAGCATGAACTGCAAAGCCTGCAGCTTCCGCATTTGAAGCCTTTCACAACGCACCCACAAAAAACAGCTTGACACCGATTGAACGAGACACGGCAACGGCACCAGCTCGTCAATGTCATCCATACTGGCACGGCACAAAATGTCGGAAGAGATCAGCCAGCTAGCCGCTACGTGCTACATACGAACATCAGTAACATCAGGCAGCAAGGACCTGGGCGCCTGTTGCCGTACATGCTGTGCTTCCAATGAGTTCACGCTGGCCAAGCAAATGCCGAGCACAGCAGCAGCGAAAAGACCGCGCGGCGAGTGCATGTGGATGTGTTTCCAACGAAAACCGAAATCAAAAAACAAGATAGCCAACTTGTCGCAGCTAACACACTCTTGAACGCGCACGTAGCGTTGCCTCATGCTTGCCATAGCACTTTCTTGCGACCCCTTGCGAACCAAACGACACCACATTGGAAGATGGTGGGCAGGAAACGAAAATCTTCTTCGCTGGAGGGCCAGCCTGCAACACCCATTCCAGGAAGCGTTTACGGCCCTTGTTTTGGGCCCTCATAACACCATCCTGCTCGTTTCACGAGGTCCGTTCTGTACACACTCGTGGGCAACGCGAGACGGTGAGACAAGCCAAGAAAACGGCGACCTGCATTCGTAGCGAATGGAACGCCGCACCAAGCCTCTTCGAGGCCTTGAAACACTTGGAAACACACAGGTGTGAAACGGCACTACGCCTGTACCACCAGCCACTGACATTCCTTTGTGAACGCCGCCGGTTGCACAGGCGTACCCCTGCTCAGTCGGACAAGGAAGAAGGCGCAGGCTTCAAAGCGGAGGCGCCGCTGCGGCCTTGGCCTTCGGAGCTGCTTGACGAACCTGCGCTTCCTTGACACGGAGCAACTCCACCAAGTCTGCCTGGCTCAACTTCGCGGCCGCCTTCTTCAATCTCTTGAAGCGCTTTTGAGTTGTTCGGATTTCTTTGCTTTTTTCAGCTTTTTCACGCAGCAAGCGGGCCCGATCGGCCTTGAGAGCAGCGAGTCTGTCCCCCAAGCTGGGCGCAGCGTTAGCGTCCATGGCAGCTGCAAAGAGAGGGGAAAGCGCCTACTAAGCAAGGTGAGCCGGAGCCGGAGCCCAAACGCTCGTCCACAAGGCTTTGCACACACGTACACACGTGCACACACCTCCCAGAGCAAGGCAAACGCATTCGAGCTGCGAACCCGGCTGTGCAACGACATGGCGCTCTCGCCAACACCTGCGCAGAGAGCTGCACGCCCACTCATTTGCCTTACTGAAACTGCAAACCATACAGCACAAACCTTTTGCTTCTTCACTCACCACAGTAAAAATGCAAAGCATACAGCGCAAACCTTTGCTTACAGAAAAAACCCAGCACAAAAAAGCTCTCCCCCGCGCGAGCTTGCACCGCAAAAAGCACTCTGCCCAGAACTGCAAACCCGTCTCCGCAACAAGACGGCCTCCATGGTAGCCGTGCAGAATCCTGGCGGCTACTGCCCCAAATGGCTTGGTCTTGGTAGCTTGGACTGCCCGCTCGGCTTTCAAGGTTTAGGGAGCAGAGCTGAGGGGATGACTTCAACTGCTGAGCCCTAAGGCCCTAGGATTTGCGGCTAAAGACCCCATGGCTTGGAAGCTTGGACTGCCCGCTCGGGTGTCGAGGTTTAGGGAGCAGAGCGAGGGGATGACTTCAGACTGCTGAGCCCTCAGGCCCTAAAAGCCGAGCACTGCAGACCTCAAAGCTACCGGCCAACCACAGAGACCTAGCACGATTTTCTCGGCAAACCCGGCGCGGACCTGCGCGGACCCAAGCATTTAGCTCAGAAACCTGGCACGGTTTTCTTGGCAAAACCGGCGCGAACCCAAGCATTTAGCTCAGAAACCTGGCACGGTTTTCTCGGCAAACCCAGCGCGGACGTGCGCGGGCGCAAGCATGTAGCTCAGAAACCTAGCACGGTTTTCTCGGCAAAACCGGCGCGGACCTGCGGTTTTGTTGGCAAACCCGGGGCGGACCTGCGCGGACCCAAGCCTTTAGCTCAGAAACCGTTCGCACGGTCTTTTCAGCTGTGGAACACGAGCATTTAGCCCAGAAACCCAGCACGGACCGGTTTTCGCGGCAAAGCAAGCGCGGACCTGCACGGAGCTGAGCATTTGGCTAAGAAGTCTACTGCAGACCATAGTTTTCTCGACCAAACCGGAGCGGACCTGCGCGGACCCGAGCATTTAACCGACAAACCTACCGCGGACCACGGTTTTCTCGGCAAAGCAAGCGCGGACCTTGGTCCGGGCTTTTGGGAATTACAAAGGTTACAATAAGCAGATACCGCAATTGGAGCAGCAAGCCCAGCATTCCGTGTCGCTCTTGTTGAACCAAGCTTAGCCATTGTATGGGGGGAAGGGGGGTTTCTGTGAAAACTGCTTCCGGCACATGCGAGACTAAATGGTCACCATCACTGCCGGCATTCTCTTGCAACTCTTCATTCTTCATCCTAAGCAACAGACATTGCAAAATTTACTGCCCAAGACGTAACAACAATCGTTTTATGGTCGGCAGCGTCCTCCATCAGTGAGCGGCATTGCTGTCACCAGGCCACGATTCAAAAGCCGCACAGTCCGTACCACTGCGTTTGGAAAATTGCTTGTAAAGCCTTTCCGGCAAATTTTTCTTTTTTTGGACATTTCGTCCAGCGTTCAGCAAGTGCTTCACAGCAGTTTTGCAATCCAAAGGCCATAATTCGAAAGCCGTGCGTTCCGTACCACTGCATTTGGAAAATTGTTTGTAAAGCCTTTCCGGCAAATTCTTCTTCTTGTTGGCCATTTCTCCCAGTGTTTAGCAAGTGCTTTTCACAGCAGCTTTGCATTACATAGGCCACGATTGAAAAGCCGTGCGTTCCGTACCACTGCATTTGGAAAATTGTTTGCAAAGCCTTTCCGGCAAATTCTTCTTGTTTTGGGCCATTTCTTCCAGTGTTTAGCAAGTGCTTCACAGCAGTTTTGCATTTCATAGGCCACGATTCAAAAGCCGCAGAGTCCGTACCACTGCATTTGGAAAATTGTTTGCAAAGCCTTTCCGGCAAATTCTTCTTGTTTTTGGCCATTTCTTCCAGTGTTTAGCAAGTGTTTCACAGCCGTTTTGCATTTCATAGGCCACAATTCAAAAGCCGCAGAGTCCGTACCACTGCATTTGGAAAATTGCTTGTAACGCCTTTCCGGCAAGTTATTTTTGTTTTTGGCCCTTTCTTCCAGTGTTTAGCAAATGCTTTTCACAGCAGTTTTGCATTTCATAGGCCGCGTTTCAAAAGCCGCGCGTTCCGTACCACTGCATCTGGAAAATTGTTTGTGACGCCTTTCCGGCAAATTCTTCTTCCTTTTGGCCATTTCTTCCAGTGTTTAGCAAGTGTTTCACAGCCGTTTTGCATTTCATAGGCCACGTTTCAAAAGCCGCGCGTTCCGTACCACTGCATTTGGAAAATTGTTTGTAAAGCCCTTTCCGGCACTGACCCACTCACCACTGACCTCACTCACCTCACTCACCGCACTCACACCTCACTCACCTCACCCACCTCACCCACCTCACTCACTCAGTACTTCGCAGGCAAAGTTCAGCATCTTGCGGGTCCTAACACACATGCTCTCGCTCAAACTTCGCACAATAGTCGCGTTCAGTGCAAACAGAGGCTGAACACCTGAGAGCTTGCAGAAGCGCGAGATTCCCAGATCCGTGTTTCAACACGGGTCGAGTGGAACTACTTGATCAAGAATCCACGCACACTTGAACCCCCAGAGTCACACTCTGCAACACTGACAACTTTGCAAGCTGCTGGATAGTACACTGGGAGCTCTGCAAGCTGCTGGATAGTTGGATGCTTCCAACCTCTGGTTAACCAAACTGCCAAGTGCATGCTGCTAAACGGTCTTACTCTGCAGGCTGCCAGGTTGTGCGATGCCCTCCAAGCTGCAGTGCCAGAGCATGCTGCTAAACGGTCTAACTCTGCATGTGCGATGCCCTCCAAACTGCAGCGCCAAACGTCAAACTCTGCAACAGTGAGAACTCTGCAAGGCTGCTGGATAGTTGGATGCCTCCTGTCACTGCAACACTGAGAACTCTGCAAGCTGCTATGCTACAAAACGGTCTAACTCTGCAGGCTGCCGGGTTGTGCGATGCCTTCCAAACTGCAGTGCCCAACGTCTGACTCTGCAACTCTGAGAGCTCTGCCGGCTGCTGGATAGTTGGATGCTTCCAACCTCGAGTTAAACAAACTGCCACGTGCATGCTGCTAAACGGTCTTACTCTGCAGGCTGCCAGGTTGTGCGATGCCCTCCAAGCTGCAGTGCCAAACGTCAAACTCTGCAACACTGAGAGCTCTGCAAGAATCTGCAAGCTGTGGATTGCTGCCATGCTTGAACCGCGGCGCGGAGCATCGACGTCCAATCACAACAAGGCTCAAGTTGGCTGCAAGTGCCAAACTGCAAACTGCAAGTCATCAAGGAATCTGAAACTGCGTGCGCTGTCATCGCACTCTACAGTGGTACTGAGCCACACCTGCAGCCGCTGACCGACTGTAGAATACGGATGGCATTAGCACTGCTACTACACGGTCTAACTCTGCAGGCTGCCGGCTTATGGGATGCACTCCAAGCTGTTTTGCAAAAACAAATCCGCAAAGACGTAGGCGCCTTGTAGGTCTTGGTCTGCCAAAAATGCTTTGGCCGCTTCCGGGCGCTTGAACTCCCAGGAACCCAAATTGTTTGCCTTGGCCTAAAACGTCTTCAATCAGAACAAACTCAGAGCTTCAAGCAAACATGGCCGTGAGAGCTGCAACCCATGCTTTGTTGGGTCCCAGAATGGGGGTCACCAAAACCATACACCTCCCGCCACAGGGTTTGGACCCTCCACAGTCCGCACCCTCTTTTCGACAATTGCGGATTCTGCTGGCTCCTTCTGCTTTGCAGGAAGCTAGGTCAGGAAACGCACCCTGGGACAGTTCAACAACAACTCACACTTGCTGTCGCTGCCCGGAGGCAGAAGCTTTGTCAAAGAAAGCACACGTCCAGGCTCTGGCAACGGGTACTCGATGCCCAAATGCTGGAGGTCTGCGCTGAGAGGCGCTGAGCCGGAGATGCCTACCGAACGAAATGACTTCTGCCAACTTCGTTCTGATAGCATCGTCACTGTCACTTCTTGCAAGAGCTGTATCCACTGCGCCACTGAGACGCAGCCGCTGCCGCGCATGGCTTCTGCGTACCGTCGTCGCATTCGTTGCTTTAGCGGGCCGAAAACACAGGTGTCCAGCGGCTGCAGAAGAGATGTACTGTGCGTTGGCACAAAAAGAAGCCAAAAATGCAACCTTTTACATGCTGTCAAAACTTCTTCTGTCAAGTGAACGCGGCAGCAATCCCATACGATGACAATCTGCTTGCTGTCCGACAGGCGCAGTGGTTCCAGCGCCTTGGCCAACTCCTCCAGAGCCTGAACCATGACCGAGCCATCAACCCACGAAGACTTCCGCCGCCAATACTGTACAGTTGTGGCTGCTGACACTGTTTGGGCACTCAATAGCAACCGTCGCGGAAAGCACTCGTTGCCAATGAGGATTTGAGGAAGGCACTTCTGCAGCGTGCCTTCGCTGGATATCATGGCCAGCAGTGTCGCCGTGTTGCGGGGCGGCTTCCGAGGCCCACAGGGTACTTTTCCAGCAGGCCAATCAGAACGCCGGATGCAAACCCCTCGCTTGGCTTTGCAAAACTGAGGCATCGAAGACTCAGCAATGTTGATGAAAATGGGTTTGCGTCCATAAGATGCCGCCGTCTGCCTGAGATGCAAGCACCATTCCCAAACCGCTCACTTGAAGGTCAGCGGACAAGACGCGACAATTTCTCGGACTCCGAAACAGAGAGAGGTCAAAACCTGAACGGAACTTGGGCCCGAAAACTGGCCACGAGTGGAGCCAAGTCCAAGCGCGCTTGCACACAGCGGGCACGCCGCTGCTGCTCTTGTAAGCGCCGGATTTCACGATGCACAGAGGCCAACGCATCCATGATTCAGAGTAGCAGCCACTGGCAGCAACATCTCTCTCACTTAGCAAGGAAACTTTGACTGCCAAGCTTGCTCCGGTCGTACATTTGTGTGAAAACACAAGCCCGCCAAACAGCCGGGCGCGGCGTTTCGCGCGGTAGACTGAATTAAATTAAAAAGAAGTTAGAAGCGCGCGCCGCCAGCGGCTTTCGGGTTTAGGGTTTAGGGTTTAAGGTTCGGGTTTAAGTGTCTCCCACTCCTTCCCACGGTCAACAACAGCTGTTTTCGCATTCAGTCCAAGGTGAGGACTTGCACTCCGTCACGAACAACTACCGGATTGCGCTGTACAGGCTCCGGGTTTACGAAAGGCGGTTTGAAGGCAGACATGGATGCCCAAGTCACAGCCCCAACGTCTCTTTGAGACTGTCGAAGCTTTCCAAAAACGGCAAACATATCTTGGCCTCCAAACCAGTGCTTCAGCTGGAAAAGTCGCACATGGAAATGCATGAGCTGCTCCATGCGGGGCGCCTTCTCTTCAGAGGAAGGGCCTACAGTGTTGAAGGGGCGTCTTCCAACAACACGTCGGAAACTCGCGAAAAACCCATCTATCTTCTGGGTCCCTCCAACTCTTAGCTGCTCCTCGTAGTGGTCTCCAACCCACACTTGGACCCGCATTTTCTTGGAAAATTCTGGGTGGGGCGGTTTATGCTTCACACACGTGTGTGAAAGCTTCAACCCAGCAGCGTCTACCAAAGTTCCATCGTTCAGTGGACTCGACAACCACCGATACGCTTTCGCGCCGTCAGTGTGGCAAACGCTTCCTGCCAGAATTGGCTCGTCAGAGTCCCAAAGCAGAGCCGACCATCTCTTCAACAGAAATGGGGCCGCCTCCACCTTGACCCTTTCGAGTGATGCGGTTGCCCAAACGCTTCAGCCAAACCAAAACTGGATCCACGCCAACTGCCAGATACCTGAGCCAGACAATTCCGTGGGCTCGACCACTTGACGAAACGAAATCTCATCCAGCTCGACATCTGCGCTGCACCTTCCAAACCACGATGGCGTCGTTCATCTGGTCGATCGGCACGAAGTGCTGGTTGGACTCGAAAAGCGTTCGAAATGCCATCCACGCCCAGAAGCAAGCTGCAGTCGTCTGGTGAGAGGTCGAGCTTGGAAGAAGAGCCAGAGAGCTCCTGCAATGGCCTTGAGAGGAAGTCTCTGGCCACCAAACATGTCCGCGTCCACGTTTGTAAGAGCTACAGTCTTCCTGCACACTTTGCAGCGCCAGTTGCAAGCACCTCCAGAGGCTCCAACTTCCACTTGGGACTCTGGCAACTGCAAGTTCGAGCTGCAGGAGCTTCACTGCAAAAGCCTTTCTGGAAGAGAACCTTCGCAATCTCCACAGGAGAGGCTTCAAGGATCTCAGCCAAGGAAGTTCTGCCTTTCAGTTTGGTGCGTCCTGGAACAGGAAGTCGACCTCTCTTTCTTTCTTGGACTGACCTGTTGACGGCGAGTGTACTCCACTTCCTCCACTTCGATAGCTGGACCTGCAGAACCAGAAGCAGACTCACCTTGAGGCTCTTGCTGCTCCTGGTCACTGTCAGTCTCACTGTCTTCCGCTCTCTGTCCAGGTTCGCATTTACCGATCCGCGATCGGACTCTTCGGTCACCTGCAGGGCCCATGGACACTCGTCCACGAGCATAGATTTTTGCAGATTTGCAGGTTCGAAAACAAGGTCGGGACTGCCGTTTTAAATGCTGCAACTGACATTAGAAAAATATCAACATAAAAGGGAGTCTGACCCGAGACACTGCGAACGACGCACGTTGCAACCGAATAGAATGCTTGACTCTCACGTAAATGTGCTGCACACTAGCTACCAGGAATTCTAACCGACAAAAAATCTTCTAGCCATCGCCTGTGATAAGTCTCTTACGACTCTTGCGGACGAATTGGAGCCATGCCAAGCGCCGTCCTGAACTGCAAGGTCTTGCTGACAGATGTACGCATCCGCGCGTGTGGAGAAACAAATCTAAACTGACAGCTCGCCTGTTCATGCCTTGTAATAGTTGACAGCACTGAAGTGCAACAGGCCAACGCAAAACGACAAGCACACGACACATCCACTTTCAGTTTTGGTAACAGTGGCCGTGGGTTTTCCAATTGCAATAATGTTTTTATTTTCACGCAGACCGCTTTCCGTCCAAAACTTCTGCTAAAATTGCATTGCTAAGAAAGAAAATGTGCCAATCTTTAAACTGTTCTCTGCTTCCGATTAGATGACTGACTCATTGTGTAACCTGTTCAACATTTTTGGATGCGGTCAAACTTGCCTGCTGGGCTTTTTTAAATGTTCTTATCGCTTTCTTTCTTGGGTCAACAGCTGTTTCTTGTTTCTCAGCAAACAACAATCCACAGATCTGTTTTATACTTGTGGAACATTGGAGATAAGCCATTTACGCTGTTTCCGATGAAGATTTGGATGTTTTAGTCCAAAAGAGATATATAGGAACTCCTGTTCTGCGACTTCCAGTAGTGGGCCAACCAAGGACGAATTCAAAAATCAAAAAACAAAAATTTAAGGCATATCATTCACATTTGGTTTGTATTGTCATTCATGATGTAATTTTAATGCACATTGTTCTGCAAAGCTTTTTTCCCATGCATTGTTCGCCAACCTTCAACCCCAAACACCCCACCTTCAATCCTTAAACCCGAAACTCCAAACCCCCTTGCTTCCTGCTTTTTTTGTTATCTGACGTTCGAAGTTGAAAGATACGCAAATAAAAACATGATGCGAATATAGAATCAAAAAATAGAATTAATTTGTCAAGTGACAGAACTGCGTACACGTGATAATTTATCAAATATCGACATGAAAAAGAATTTTGCATGAACGCAGTATGAATAATTTTTCAAGGCAGTATTCGTGAATGTGCTATGAGACTTGCTTTTCGACTATATGAAAAATTCAATATTTGAAGTGAGAAGGAATAGCGAGAAACAATCCTTCGGGCACTAGTTAAGCGGATCGCAACCCATCCTCGGGTCTCTTTTCATGTTGTAAACGCCTTTTGTATGCAATATTTTGCTGTCAGTTGCTGTTGTTCTTGCATTGGATTTAATGCTTGCTTGTACGGCAACAAATCCACAAAATCAATTGTGATCAACAGCTGCAAGTTGAATTTGAATACCCTATGATCTCCATGAAGATGTACAGCCAACAGACAAGCATCCCGTTTGCACACACATGTATTCATGCGGCCAAGAGCAAAAGCCAAGCAAGAACGGGAAGGGAGAGCATGTTGTGTTTTGTTGGGGATAAGGGTCTTGTCCTTTGTCGTCGTCAGGATGTTAAACGTTCAATTGCGAAAACTAAACATTCGGACCTGCCCCTGGCACAAGGATATGGTTTCGGTCCCCTTGCAGGTACGTCGCAACTCCTTGCGATCAGGCTCCTTGGTCGCAAGGCTGCATGGCGCAAGAAACTGCAGTCGGTTGCACTAGCCGACAATAATGCACCTGCATTCATGTCAAGCGCACATGCCCAGACAGAAACGAGGTGGCACTTGCTCATCAGATGTAGGTAACGAAATAGGCCGTCAAATACTGCAACAAAAAAAAAAAAATAAAAACAGCAAGAGCGAAGCAAACAAGGAAAATTTGTGTTGTGTGCAAATATGGAATAATTCTCAACCCCTGAAAAATGTTAAACTGAAAGAGCAATCAACATTGTTAAAATTAACTGTTCTGTTTCTATAACTTCACTGTTGTCTAATTTAGCGGTTTCTTCATTTTGTTCCGGTTTAACCTCATTATCTAAAACTTCGTTGGCTTCTTCATTAACTTCATTACTAACAACCTCGGGCGCTTCTTCATTTTTAATCTCATCATCCTCGTCACTCGCCATTATTTAATATAGTATATATTTTTCTAATTAGATAATTCTCAACCCTTGAAAAATGTTAAACTGAAAGCGCAATCAACATTGTTGAAATTAACTGTTTTGTTAAACTCGTCCGAAAATCTGAAATTGCACCTGTGTAGAATTTTATTACTTCAATCAACATAATCAAACTCATTAACTTCATTATCAGTAATGATACCTAAATATGGAATAGTAACAGGGATTTTCTTTACTATTGATGAATTTCCCGCCACCGTCAATAGATTGTAGTTGTTTATTTCGAAAACTGTAAATAAAGGTTTTTAATCAGAACTAAATCAAGCAAGCCTGACACGAAGGGTAAAGCAATTCCGTGAGTAGGTGAATTATCAACAATATTTAGGACTTTGTTTATTGAACGTAA